>JAGFNQ010002221.1:320530-380033 GCA_024364735.1 Boesenbergia rotunda
CCAACTCTCTGCAGCACCTGTAACATACTAGCAAAAGTACTGATACCGAAAAGAATGGGTCGCCCCAGTGTCAAACAGTGTAGTAGTTAAATGCTAAAAAGTAACTATTTGACCTGTTACGACCGTGGAGGCGCTGGCAGCTTCTTCCTTCATGAGGGAAAAGACTCTGGCATTGGTTGAAACTGGTGCTGCTTCCAACCCTCCCTGACTGATCTGAGGTCCCTCCAGTATAGTAGGCATGTAATGTAACTGAGGCTTGCCTCCATACTGTACGGACTGCTGAGGAAGTACCTTAAACTTGTTTGGGCAGTCTTTGGATCTGTGTCCCTCTTGTCCACATGAGTAGCATCCAGTTACACCCAAAAGGCATGCTCCTGGATGGGTCCTCCCACACTTAGGACAAGGTGGATACCTAGCTTGCTTGTTCTCTGGGTTTCCTTTTTGGTTGCCAGGCCACTGCTTCCTTTTGTGGTTCTTGTTCTTCCAATTCTAGTTATTTAGCTGAGGCCTCTGGCCTCCTGTTGTCTTGTTCTCAATCAGGACTGGCTTCTGCTGTGTTTGTTGTGCCTTGATGCTATTCTGATAGTGCTCTGAGATTAGAGCACTACTGACCAACTCCTCACTGGTCTGGGGTCGGTGCGTCCCGCTGTTCACATTGAGTGCTATTTCAGGGTTCAGCATGCGGAGCATCAGCCTGACTCGCTCCTTCTCTGTGCTGACTAGCTCTGGGCAGAGGCGAGCTAGTCTGTTGAACTTCACGACTGCTTCTCCCACTGGTAGGTTACCTTGTCTGAACTCCATGAAGTCTTCGTAGTGCTTGTTGGTAACCCGCATGTGGAAGAACTCCTCATAGAACTCTTGCTCAAAATCTGTCCAGCTCATCTGGTTGACTATCCTCTTACTCTTGACCCGCTCCCACCACATACGAGCATCTCCAGTTAGGCAGAAGGAGGCACATTTGACCTTCTCGACTTCTGGCCAGTCAAGAAGCTCCATTGTGCTCTCTAAAGTCTTGAACCAAGCCTGGGCATCCCAGGGCTCAGTCGTGCCTGAGAAGCTTTCAGGTTTCAGCCTCTGCCACTGGACGAGGTATGCTTCTTGTCTTCGGTTCACGGCAGGGGTCTCCTATGTGACTGGTGGAACTTCAGCCACCACTGGAGTTCCCACTCCTGCTGTGGGTGGTGTAGGGGGCACTGGGTGCTGATTTGCCATCAGTGTGGCGATGGTCTTCTGTTGCTCTGAAATCTGAGCTTGCATTTGAGCAATGACTGCCATCAGGTTTGGCTGTTCTGTGCCAGGCTCATTGTTATCTTGAACTGGAGTTCTGTTCCTTGCATTAGGAGCTCGGCCTCTTCTTGCCATCTAATAATGCATAAGGGAACAAGAAATCACTACTACATCTCTAGGTATAAACTTGTCTTCTTACTTAGTAACCCAATATCCATTCTAGGGATTAACCATGATTCCGTGATACTAAGGTATTAAACATGCTTCCTTGTTCTATGCACATATGAGTAAGTACTTAAGCATTTCTCTATACTGCAATTAAATAAAGGAGCAATAGAAAAACTGAAACTTAAAACGTTCTTACTTGAAGACGGCAAGGTTGATGCTGATGTGTGTGTGATGCTGGAGAATGGGAACTGCTCTGATACCAACTGTAGCGACCCGCCGTCTTTACCTTAGACGGACCGTTACTTGTCTACTTCTTGACTCTAATGCACGACTAAAAATGCGGAACTTTCTTTTTTTTTTTTGTATTTGAATCTATCTAAGAATGATATCCTAACTTTAATAGTCATGCATGATACAATGGCACACTTCCTTTCTCTAAAATTCTAAACATTTAAACTCATCACACAAGGTTCTATAACATTACTAAAGCATTATGGAATATGAATGCAACTTTTCTAAGCATATTTAAAGCAATAAAAACTTAATTTAAAAGGAGACTAACAACATCTTGGCACATGCATCAAATAGCTCCATCAAAGTATCGATATTCAAAACTACTCACGCTCATACTCATCCAATGCAATCATAAGGATATATATACTAAATAGAATGACATGGAATCCTTACTCGTGGTTTTAAGACATGCAAAATATCTAAAACGCAAATACTTGGATAAATTCTATGTGATCTAACTTAAACTAAGAATCTGTAACAAATGCACTTTAAGTCTTTTATTCATCTTATCCCAAGGACCTCTCCAAGGTCAGCCACCACACACACGTCACTCAGCACCGCCTCGTCGCCTTCCTTCAGAATTGCTTGCCTTTACCTTTACCTGCAGCAAGAGGAAATGCAACTAATAAGCATAAAGCTTAGCAAGTACTATCTAGCTCACAAAATCTCGAAATGTGCAAGCATGTTTTTTAAACAATGTGAAATCACATGAGATACTTTTATGCTTAAAAGAAACACTAAAACATGTATAACTCTAAACATGCATACTCAAGCATTAATAAGTCTTAACTCACTTTTTCTTGGCTTAACTTGAAACTTTAGCAATTCTTTAACTTTAAATCTTTCTTTAACTTTTAGAAAACTTCCTTAAACTTTAGAAAAACTTTGCTAAAGCATATACTTGAAAATAATAACTCACTTGGATCCACTTAAGACGTAAGTACCATCTTATGCGCGTTCTCTAAAAGGTTGGGGTAGCGAGCCACCAATCCTAATAGAGCAGACCTTGGTCTACCAGGGCTAAGACCTTGGAATTGGACACCTGGATTTCTTTAACGACGCCCTTGGACGCCGGGTACTGGCCTTAGAAAATAAAATACTTACTTTTTCTTATCTTGAATGCCTTGGCATTTTAACGAGCACCTTGTGTGCCCAAATCCCTAAGTCTTGACTTTTGGGGATTTCTTAAGGCCTTGGCCTTTTCTTTTCTTATCTTTATCTTCTCTTTTCTTTTCTCATAACTTTTCTTAGCCCCTAACCTCATATAGGGTACTTAATCAAACTTATACAAGCATGGATTAAACTAGAGTTACATGCAAAATCATAAACTAAAGAAAAATTGCATTTTTAACTTTCTAACGGGAAAAACTTGCGGAAAACCGCCTCTTACTGCAGGTGAGCAGTACTTACATCGATATCTTGGACTTACAACCAAGAACGGCGTCGGAGGTTCCGGAGAAACTCAGAGTCTCGGAGATTTCTTCGCGCTCACGCGTTCCTCTCGTCGCGGGGATCCCGAATATCGGAAAATCTCTCGGAGGAGAGCCTTGGCCGGCCACCGGAGGAAGGTCCTAGGGCTTGGTGTGGTTTCGCCCAAGAGAGGAGAGGGGGGTCGGCGGATGGTGAGGAAGAGGAGAGAAAAAAAATAAAATTTCTCTCTTTAATTATCTATTTATACTTAGGGTATTTAAGTCCAACTTATAACTTAACTTAATATCTCTCTATTTTCTTTCAGCACACCCCTGCTGGAGCTCCTGGTTAACCCGACCAACTTAAGTCGTTGGTCCCATGGGAGGTCTCGGGTCTAAAACTCGTCCAGGCAACTTTTTGCCGAAGACTCTATTTCTTTTAATAAAAATACTAAACGGACTCGGAAAATTCCATAAAAATATTCTAAAAATTCCTAAAAATATCAAGAATATTTCTAAAACATTTTTAAATAGTTCTAAGGACTTTAAGAACTTCAATATGGAAATTTCGGGGCGTTACAAAATCAATCCAAGGTTTATTTTAATTTCCATGAAAATAAATCTCTTTATATAAATTTCTTTATCCATAATTTTATAAAACAAACCACGCGCGGTTTATTTTATAATTTGAACCAAACAATTTGGTTCTCCCTCTTATAGTGGCCGGCCAAACCAAAGAGAGTGGGGACCCTCTTTGGCCGGCCAAATCCATGCCGTAACCGTACGAATTAAACTCATTTAATTCGTCCAATAAGTCTTCAAAAGACTTAGCCATTTTATGCTTCCGATGCGTCTCTGAAAAATTCAAATTCGACTTATCTCTCTTAATCAGAAAATTCAATTTTCAACTCGTTTTAAATCCCTCGGATTACTCGTAGTGCGTGTGACTAAATAGGCTTTTGATTTATGTTGGCCGTCTATAATTCATCAATTATAGAACGATCATGAGTGGCACCTAGTAGTACATCATGATCCCCAATTAATCGAAAGATCAACGGTTAACCTCAGAAATTATTCTGAAACCCTTCAGCAGCTCTAATGAATCGTGCCTCATTCCCTTCACCATCTTATACCCACTTGGTTCAGGACATGGTCTATATGTGTCAGTCCCCACTAGGCTGACTACGTCACACCTAGCCCAAGTAATGTCTTTCTCGTCCAACCGATTCTAATTACTCTCATGTATTTCAGAGACTCATACTCTGAACATGTCATGCTCTGGCCAGAGGCTTTGAGTAACAATCTGACGATAGGCCTTGGGTATACATCCCCTCGCAAGGAGTGGTGAATCCTTTGTAGGCTGTTCAAACATCTTCGGGCACTTCGGCTTATACCCAACCATCCTGGGTCCACACCTCCTTGGAGATGCTTGCTTAAGATGTTAAAGTATAAGTCTCCATGACCAAGATGACTTGAACACCGCAAGTCAAAGGAACATCGCACTTAAGCTGCAGTAAGAACTTCACTGACATGTCTATATGTAGACTACCATGTGAAGTTTTACAGACAGTCACTCCAATGAACTAATTCCCTTAACTAGCATTCATGTTTATCTCCGGACATCCCAATGTCACAAGCCAGTGAGAATCAGCTGATTAGAGAATAACCCATGCTAGTCTCAACAGAATTGATAGTGTCCTTATTTATCAATTCATCGACTAGGGATAATTTCAATACTTCACAATTGCACATGTAGAGATAATCACTAGTTGTGAATTCATCACAAATTCTCTCATGCTGTGAATTGTATTGTGGACATTCAGTAAATGAGTTTAAGATCTCAATCAAATACACAGACATGTATACTCAAATAGTGAATATTCATTTATTTAAATAAATGTTTACTATCATAAGGCGATTGCCTTAGGACACTTCTCTCATATTACTAACATAAATGGGCATGGCTACTCGGTATGAGGGTGGCACTGGTGAGGGTGGCACTGGTGACGGACGTTTCGCTGCCCGATATGTCGCATCACCCAAGCCCAGTTCCATAACTCATTAAGGCAGGCGTCAGAGCTGGCGATACGAATCACTCCGATGGGACGGGCGCACAGAAATTCTCCTAAACGGAACAGCTCCCGACGATCCTTGAGGTTTGGGCCTGACCGGGCAAGCAGCTACCCATATTTCCCGGTTTCTGGCCCAATCGAGCGGTAAAACCCTCATAAGTGTGTCGGGCCCTACAGGTCCCTGGGCTCAAAGATGTGCACAGCCGGGCGGTATCCCGATCGGGGCATTCTGCTCGACAATCCGGAAGATCGCTATCAGTTTTGGCGAAATAGACATACCCAAAGAATTTGAGGGGGAAGGGAGAAGTTCCAAGTGGCGGGGCAAAAATGGCACATTAATCAAAATCTGCAACCCGCACGGGTGTACAAAAGGGAAAGGTAAGGGATACAAGCAGCTTAACCCTCACTTAAAGGGCACGTCAATCATGCTGGGCAAATCCGCACACATGTCTTCAAGACCTACAGCCGTAGGAGCCATGTCGGGTGACAGATACCTACCCAACTTGAGTCGACGGAGGATGTTCAGCCCCTGCGGCTCCATTACATCCATGAACCGTTTGGCGATTTGGGCCTTATGGATAGGGGCGTTGATGCACTCCAGCCTATATTCCCCCCGTCGAGCATCTTCAGCATCCTTGTAAGCTCGGAGCGCCATCAGCTCAGACTTGGTCGCCTCCCACTCGGCCTGTTCGGTCTCCCTACAAGCGCGTAGCTCTATCAACTCTGATCGAGTGGCTTCCCACTCGGACCTTTCCTTCCGTAGCCGCTCAAGCTCCTCTTTCTGGGCGTGTAGCAACTGCTCTTTTGAGAAAAGATCCCCAGATAACTCAGTTATCTTTCGCGACTGGGCCAAAGCAGCAGTGTCTCTGGCCTCCAGTTGGGCCCGAAGAGTGTCAAGGGCAACTGACACCCTCTGAAGGTCGGACTTCGCCTGGGCTAACTCGGCCTAGGCCTCCGATTGTAATGCTCGCGCTTTTCGCTCGGCTTCAGGGTGGATAGCCGGTTGTTTGCTTGAGAAGTGGCTTGCTGTGCCGTCTCAACTTGACCGCGCCTCACTTCGAGTTGCTCCTGTGAGTGGGCCAGCTGATCTTGCAGGGCCTGGACCTCCTCTCGCAGATGATTCAACGTGGGCTCGTCAGCAACTAGTTGGGAGTGCACCAGTTGCGTCTGCAGCCGCCTCACCTCCCTTTCGGCCTTAGCCCGGGCCGAGCTCTGGGCCAGGAGCGACATCGAGACACCGTGGCACTCTCCTACGAACTGCAAGAGGAACGCCATCCCTAGGAGTTAGAACTAAAAGGTATAAGAGGTGCAGTGCAAGGCTTAAGTCGTATGTGTATACCTGAGTGGCCTTAAGGAAGAAGGCGGCGGCTTTGTTGAGGGAGCCCCGGAAATAAGACTCCTCGAATCCTTGGGCGTAGCGGTCGGCTACTGCCCCATACAAGCGCAGATCCTGATAGTGCTCGGGTAGCTCGCCTAAGGGCACCCTCAGGCGATGGTCCGCCTGAGAGGGCACCAAGAGGTGCATCATCTGGTCTTCAGTCGGACCCTCAGCAGAAGGGGCCCCTGATCGGGCAGACATCATGGTGTCGGAAGTGTCGGAGGTGGCGGGAGGTTGAACTGGCGATGTCGTGACGGAGAGATTGGCTGCCGCATCGAGGCTAGGGGCAACAGCCGTCGCAATTACTGGTAGGCAAACGGGGGGTCCTCAACGGGAGGGGAAGCTGGATGGTCGACAGCAGGGGCCACGTATGGAACAATGGCTAAAGAAGCAGAGTGGACTTTTGGCCCGGGAGCCGCTCTCTTTTTCTTCTTCTTCCTCTCCAAAGAAGCAGAGTAAGTTCCTGGCTCAGGAGCTACTCTCTTTTTCTTTTTCCTCTCCAGATGTTTGCTGGAAGAAGGTCGGGATGAACCCCCTGTGGGGGAAGATGTCTGCCGGCGTTTGGAGGGAAGTCGTGGCAGGACAGTTGTGGAGGGGGTGGTCTCAAAGGCAACGGGGACCGACCCCTATACAGGCGAAGTCGGGTTGGCCGGGATGACCACTGTCGCGGTGCCTCCTCTAGCAGCAAGCATGGAAGCTATCCGAGTCTGTAGCTCGGCCTTCTCTAGCCTAAAGCCTTCCTTCAAGGCCGTGGACAGTAATAGGGATTCACCATCTTAAGCAAGCATCTCCAAGGAGGTGTGGACCCAGGATGATTGGGTATAAGCCGAAGTGCCCGAAGATGTTTGAACAACCTACAAAGGATTCACCACTCCTTGCGAGGAGATGTATACGCAAGGCCTATCGTCGGATTATTACTCAAAGCCTCTGGCCAGAGCATGACATGTTTAGAGTATGAGTCTCTTAAATACATGGGAGTAATTAGAATCCAAAGGACGAGAGAACGTTACTTGGGCTAGGTGTGACGTAGTCAGCCTAGTGGGGACTGACACACACAGACCATGTCCTGAACCAAGTGGGTATAAGATGGTGAAGGGAATGAGGCACGATTTATTATAGCTGCTGAAGGGTTTCAGAATAATTTCTGAGGTCAACCGTTGATCTTTCGATTAATTGGGGATCATGATGTACTACTATGTGCCACTCATGATCGTTCTATAATTGATGAATTATAGACGACCAACATAAATCGAAAGCCTATTTAGTCACATGCACTACGAGTAATCCGAGGAATTTAAAACGAGTTGAAAATTAGATTTTCCGATCAAAGAGAAATAAGCCGAATCTGAATTTATCAGAGGCGCACCGGAAACTTAAAATGGCTAAGTCTTTTGAAGGCTTATTGGACGAATTAAATGAGTTTAATTCGCAAGGGTTTGGCTTGGTGTGGCCGGCCAAAGAGGGTGCCCACCCTCTTTGGTTTGGCCGGCCACAATAAAGGAGGGAAACCAATTTATTTGGTTTAAATTATAAAATAAATCAAACGCGATTTGTTTTATAAAATTATGGATAAATAAATTTATATAAAGAAATTTATATAAATAAATTTATATAAAGAGATTTATTTTCATGAAAATTAAAATAAACCTTGGATTGGTTTATTTTATTTTATAAAATTAATTATGAATTGATTTTTCCATGATAAGAAAAATTTATATAATAAATTTTTTTGTGAAAATTTATTCCATAATAAAAGGGGAGATGTGTTTGTTTTTATTATAAAGTTAGTTATAATAAAACTTGGCATAACGGAATAATTCATAAGAAAATTTATAAGATAAATTTCTTATGAAAATTTATTCCGTTAAAGGGGAGACTTGGCAATGGAGAGGCTACTATATAAAGGTGCATAGGCAAGGCTTGGAAATTAATTGAAGTGATCAAGGATTCTTGCCTAGCCTCTCTCCCTCTCCTTCTCTCCCTCTCCCTCTCCAAGTGGGCGCCGGCCCTAGAAGTTCGTCCTAGGGTTGCCGTGAGCCAACTCCACCAAGAAGGCGCCGAAGAAGTAGAAGAAGCGGGTCGCGACTCCTTCCTTCCTTTCCCCGGAATCTTGATTCCGTTACTTGGTGGTTAGTTTCCATCTCTCTCTCTCTTGATATTCTTGTCGTGCCTTTGGAGAATCTAGTAGTTCTTGTCGGCACGAAACTCGTGGCTTTGCAAAGTCATCCCGAAGAAAACTCGGCGTGGACGCGAATAGAGGCGGAGCTTCCAAGGGACGCTACGGTTGGATCTCGTCCCTTACTTCGAGTTACGCGAGGTATTGAGTAAATTAGTTTACTTTCTGCAAAATTTTAATTTATGATCATGTCCACACATCATAAGGTTGCATGCTAGATACGTGGTTAAAATAATTTGAGAAATTATTTATGCTAATTCTTCCGCTGCACGTAATAAAATTTTAAAAATTACGAACCCGTATCCATGTCAACATGCACCCGGTCCCAACAGTGGTATCAGAGCCGGTTAGTGTTCGACATAATCATATAATTGTTTTGCGGAAAACTTTGTCATGATCTCAATTTTGGAAAATTTTCCAATTATGGAAACTTTCCAATTATGATAAATTTTAGATTTAGGAATTTCAAAGTTTGGAAATCCTCATGAAATTTTGCAAACTTTTGAAATATCCTAGTTTCTGAAATTTTATGATAATTGTGAAAACTTCCCATTTTTGGAAACTTTCTAATTTTGAAAATTTCCTATTTTGGAAATTTTCCAATTTGGGAAATATGTAAGTTTTCTTTGTACCAGAAACTTACAATTATTCTGAAAACCTATTATGAAATCTCACAATTTTGGGCACTTTCTTTCAAGAAAGTCTAGACAAATTTATGGATCATTAATTGACAATTAAATTTGAATTGGTTTTAAATTATTAACAAAATTTTTTATTTTGGATTGAGCCTCGGGGAGCCGTTCAATTTAAAGTTAGTTGTTGTAATTTAATTTCCCATTTTGAATAAAATTGTCATGTTTAATTTGGTTACGCCTCAGGGAGCGGACCAAATTGGATTTACGACAAATTTCTTTTCTTTGGATATCTGAGCCTCGAGGAGCCACCCTTAGAAAACAATTTGTTGTAATTAATTAATCCATAAATAAAATATGTGATCAAATCTTGGAAATTTAGGATAATTTCCTTATTTGATTTAAGAGGTGATGCTCTTACATATTGTTGTCTCCAAAATTAATTAGGAAAATGGTTTCCTATAGAGTTTTCTTAAATGAGATTTTCATGAAAATAATATGTAGTTGAATTAAGGGAATTTGTCTCTTAATTTAATAAGATTTGATTTAGAGAAATCAAAGTCTTAAACATATTATTTCCGAAATTGATTATGACAATTTAGGAAATTATTTCCCAAAACAATTTCTTGAATAAAGTATGAAATAAGAATTAGGAAATTCGGTTCCTAATTAATTAATGAGACTTGATAAATTAAGTTACATACATACTTTATTAAGGAAATCGTTATTACATGACATAATTATATGTCATGAATGTGCTTAGAAAAGAAAGATGAGACCCAAAACCCCTTACAAAATATTAAGGCCAACACCTTCCATTAATATGGTTAGAACCGGAGTTTTGTTTCTCGTTTGGGTTGATGGACACATCCATGCCCGGCTTGAACCTCAACATGTTCAAACCATGGAATTAGTTTATGATTAATATAGTTGGAGTCAGAGGTCAATCCTTAGTTTTGGTTGTTGGACACATCCAAGCCTAACTAAACGGTTGAATGAGCTCCAACCATATTAAAACTATTTCTTGATTAATGGGTCAGCCTTAAGCTTGGAGCATCGATTTGTTGTGCTACAGCCAAGGTCGATGTAAAGAGAGGTGCAGTTGGGTGCTGTGTATATTGTTGCATACTTGTTAATGAGTTAACAACCCGATGATTTATGCAAATATTCAATTAGTTGATAGCTTAAAGTGATAGTTACATATATGTGATATGTAATCGGTATAATTACCTACCTTTATAGCTAAGAATAACTTGATGGCCACAGCCATGGTTGTTCTTATCTATGGTTGGATATCAACTTATTTGGAGGTATTCCTACGATCTCCCGAATTGATAAAAAGGGTTATTCAATTCGATAAATAAATAGGATTTAATTAATGTATGTTGATGCATTCTTTATCATTCTTCTCACATAAGCTCAATTTGTATTTCTAGGATAATCACTCGATCATGTCTTCTCTGAATTTGCGTTCCATTTTGGACGCCAATAAACTGACTGGGCCAAACTTCATGGACTAGCTTCGAAACCTGAGGATAGTCCTCAAGGCAGAGAAGCTTGCTTATGTCCTTGAAGATCAACTTCCCAACCGTCCTCCAGAAGATGCAACTCCAGACCAGTTAGTGGCCTATCAGAAACATGTGACCGATTCTGAACTTGCAAGTTGCATCATGCTAGCCTCTATGGTACCTGAGCTGCAAAAGCAGCATGAGCATATGGATGCTTATACCATCATCTTCCATCTTCATGAGTTATTTGAAGAGTAGGCGAGATCCGAAAGGTTCGAAGTCTCTAGATTCCTCTTCACCTCTAGGATGCAGGAAGGCACTTCTGCCTCACAGTTTGTGTTAAAGATGATGGGGTACATTGAGCGACTGAGCACACTCGGTTTTGCAATGGATCATGAGCTAAGTATTGACTTAATTCTGCATTGTTTGCCCAAAAGTTATTCACAATTTGTGATGAACTATCGGATGAACAAGCTGGAGACTACCATTCATGAGTTGCTCAACATGCTGAAGACTATAGAGCCTTCTGTAAAGCAGGATCAGAAGACGGTACTGTTAGTTGGTTCCTCGAAGAAAGGTTCTAAGAGGAAGGCCAAAGAACAGAATAAAGGAAAGAAGAAAAAGGCCAAAAGACTGAAAAGACACCAAAAGGCACTTGCCATCACTGCGGCAAGGAGGGTCACTGGCGAAGAAACTGCAAGGTTTATCTTGAATCCTTGAAGAAGAAGGCATCTGATGCCCCATCCTCTTCCGGTATCTTCGTTATTGAATGTCACTCTATTTCCTCAAATATCTGGGTACTTGATACTCGGTGTAGCTCACATATATGTAATGACATACAGAGGCTAAGGAATAGAAGAAGACTCGTCAAGGGAGAAGCGAATTTGCGAGTTGGAAATGGAGCAAAGATTGCTGCTGTTGCCATCGGAACATATTTGCTAAAGCTCCCTACTGGACGTGTCTTAGAATTGGATAATTGTTATTTTGTTCCTTCGTTAATAAAGAACATTGTATCTATTTCATGTTTGAATGAAAAGGGTTATCATTTAACATTATATCCTTCGTTAATAAAGAACATTGTTCCTTCGTGAAGTTTTACAGTCAGTCACTCCAATGAACTAGTTCCCTTAACTAGCATCCATGTTTATCTCCGGACATCCCAATGTCACCAGCCAGTGAGAATCAGCTGATTAGAGAATAACCCATGTTAGTCTCAACAGAATTGATAGTGTCTGTATTCATCAATTCATCGACTAGGGACAATTTCAATACTTCACAATTGCACATGTAGAGATAATCACTAGTTATGAATTCATCACAAATTCTCTCATGCTGTGAATTGTATTGCGGTCATTCAGTAAATGAGTTTAAGATCTCAATCAAATACATAGCATGTATACTCAAATAGTGAATATTCATTTATTAAAATAAATGATTACAATCATAAGGTGATTGCCTTAGGACACTTCTCTCATATCTCTAACAGTGGTGACTAGTCGTCGACGTCGATTCCATTCGAAACATCCAACTAATCCAAAATTGACACTTGATCCAAAATTAATCAATTAATCAATTTACAATTGATACAAAATTAACAATTGATCCACTTGATCAATCTTAATCATAAATTATCCAATTAATCCAAAATTAACAATTGATTAATCAAACTCAATCAATTAAATCTGAAATTAATTTTAAGCTAATAAATTATATCTTAACAAATTTATTGATGGTAAATTAAACATAAACAATTTTAATTTAATTAACATAATAAATTCAATTCAATTCAAACCTAATTAATCTAAAAATGATTACTCAATGTTAATCAAAATAATAATTATTGAATTAATTCAAAAATAAATATTAATTAATTAATATGTAGTTATTTTTAAACTTAATTTGTAATAAATTCTAAACTTAATTTCAACCTAATAAATTTAATTTTAATTACTTCTAACTTAATTCGAAATTAATTACTTTTAACTCAATTCAAGATTAAATTTTAATTCGAAATCAATTTTTAACTAAAGTTTAACAAAATAATTAATCCTAAATAAATTCAAGATTAATAAGTTAATTAATCAAATAATAATTAATTTGAAATAAATGAATTATATAATTAATTAATCACTTTTAATTTACTTAAAATTCAAAAATCATTAATAAATTATTTTAATTAATCGTAATTAATTTGAGACACAACGAAATCAACTAAACTAACATAATTAAAATTATTTTAATCAATTTAAACTTGCAAATCAAATTAACCCAAAATTCAAATTAATTTAAATATAATTCTCAACCTAATCAAATTAATTAAGAAATTATTTAATTTATTAAGAAACTAATTAATCATGTTAACTCAATCCAAAATTAATTAATAAGCTTATTCCCAAAATTAATTGATTCAAAATGAGTTTAAAACAATTAACTTAATAAATTTAATAAACTTTAAATTAATTTTTAATTCTGTTATAATTAACCATGAACCTTATTAAATCAAATCAATTAATTTGAATTTAATCAGCTTGAATAATTCAACTAAGTACTTCAAAATTAATAATTAATATGAGATTAAATTAATAACAACGTTAATAAGTAAATCCTAAATTATTTAAATCTTAATTTAACCCTAATCATAAACTAACCTAAATTCAAATGAATTAATTAATCCTATCAATTATTATCTAATTTGAAATTAATTTTAACTTCACATAATTAACTTAATAAATAAATAAATAAAACTTAAATTTAAGTTTAATTAATCTTAAACTTAAACAATTTATAATTTGTAACTAAATTACCTAATAAAATTAATCAAACATTAATTCAAAATTATTAATAATTTAATCTACATAATTACATCTTAATTATTTTTAACTCGATATTCCTGATTTAAAAATCTTAACATTAATTAATCCTAAATTAATTTCAAATTAATGAGTTAATTAATAAAATATTAACTAAATTTTAAATTTAAAAAGCCAACTCAATCCAAGTTTAAATAAACTTAACCCATCCAATTTAACCCAAAGTTAACAAAAATTAATTCAAATTAATACATAATCAATTAATATGATTTGAATTTTAACTTGAGTGGTTAAATTCAAACTAATCTAATATTTTTTAATCAAATAAATCACCTCACAAGGACATAGAATTCCACTTGTTTAATCACTTAGAATGTATGAAGTAAATGAAAAATATTTTAGAAAAGGTTTATAAATTTGTTTTGAAACATTGTTATATTGTGTACAATTATATATTTTCAAAAAATGCTATTGACCAATATTTAAGCTTATAGATTATCCTTATGTCAATCTATGAACTTCTAGAACCCTAACATGCTTGGACTTTATAGCAACATTACAAAAGAAAATGTTAAGTTAAGTGGAGCATCAAATTTTAAAATTCAAATACCTATTTTTAAAAACTTAAACAAACTTTAAAAAAAACTTTGTTCTAAAAAGCTAAACAAATTTGAAAATATATTTTAAAACTTAATATAAAATTTAAAACCTACCTAATAACCTATGTATTTTTCAAAAACATATTTTGAAATTTAAGAGAATTTTTAAACCTTCAAATCTTATTTTGAAACATAATTTTTTTAAAATTATTTTGAAACTTAAGAAATTTTTCAAAAATTACTTAAGTATTTTCAAAACTTATGTTTAAAGCTTAAAAACATAAGTAAATTTAAACCCCTATTTTCAAACTTAAGTAAATTTCAAAACCTATTTTGAAACTTTTCAACATTTTTTTAACTTAAAAAAAAAAATTTTTAAGCCAAAATGAAATCTTTAAAATAAGTTAAAATTTTAAACTAAAACTGTATTAAACATAAAATTTTAAATTTTCTAAAAATTAAATTGTAAATTCTTAAACTTTTAAAACCTTTAGTTTAGTAAAACCTTAAAATTTTAAACTCTCAAATTCACAGTTTTAACTAAAATTTTTAAACTAAATTCTTTTTAAAACTTTAATATATAAAACCTTGAAATTTTAATCCTTCAAACTTCAAACTTAAATAACTATAAATTAAAAATTTTGTTAACTAATATTTATGAATCCTTTAAAAATTTAAACTTAAAACTTTTTAATTTAAAACTTTAAGTTTACTTAGTTTAAAAATCAAAATTGGATTTAAAATTTTAGACATATTTCAAAATTTTTGATGTTAAAAGATCATTTTTGAAAATGTTTTAGCCTTAGAAAATTTTCTACATACCTCTCTAGATGCAATGACCCCTATATTTTTTGATGTATGTCAAAGGGAGAAAGATATTATATTCGTGGGAGGAGATATTATGTTCAGGGGGAGTTTTAACTTGAGGGAGATTTATTTCAATTCCTTTATACAATTATTGTTCCTTTATGTAATTTATGTTTCTTTTAAATTAACTCTGAGCCTTGTTGGCAAATATCAAAAAGGGAGAGATTGTTGATGCAGAGAGTACCATAATCGAACTTATGTTTTGATATTGTCAATGGTTCAAGTTAAGTCTTGTTGTTATCTGATGGATTGATATAGTGTGTAGGAAGATTATCTCAGTGAAGTCCTAGTTGTAGCAAGGCAGGAGTCTTGGAAGATCATGGAAACCAGGCAAGAATCCTAGATAGGTTAACATCTAGTAGGAAGCTGTCTCGATAGATCTGGAGGACTCGATACTGAGCAAGTGAAAGTCCTAGCAGGCAGATCCGATGCCAATCAGTAAAGTCCAGATAGGTTTGGGAGACCCGATGTCTAGCAAGTGAGTGAGGTAAGTCCTGGAGAAGAGTGTAGTGAGGTCGCATCCCGAAGGGACAAACCTTAGGCGTTGATATAACTAAAAGAAACCAATGGAGGTTTCTAAGTTGAGATCCAGGCAGGTTCTACTATCTTAATCATGCATATTACCTATCTGTTTGTACTAATCTTGTTTTACAGGATTATTATTATACTATCTACTGTGCTAACTCTATTTTGCAGGATTATGACCCTTTGAACTTCAAAAGGTCATAGCTTTTTACTCAGAATTCGGAATCAAGTTCTGTCAGTAACCACGTGTCCATGACTTAGAGTTCTAGACTTCTTGTTAAGACAACCGATCAATGAAAGTGGTTCAGTAAATTGTAAAAACGGATTAGTCGACTGGACCATCTAAATTCAGCACAGATCAATTTTTCAATCAACTAATAAACGTGATCAGTTGACTGTTCCAGTTTGGAAAGTGCAAAAAATATAAAAGGAAATCTTTTTCAGTCGACTTAATAGAAGAATCAGTCAACTGATAAAATATGGAAAGCCAGAATAGCAGATCAAATCGGCACAAACAAGGAAGGGAGTGTGGTTCAATCGACTGATAGGTTCAGTCGACTGAACGTTGCCTATAAAAGAGTATCTCAAGATCAGAGCCATCGTCACTTCTCTCTTTACTTTATTCTACTTCTGCTAGTTCTACTTGCGCAAGTTTGCCACTACTACGCCGGAAGGCTTGCCAACAATCTATGCTAAAAACTTCAATCTTATTGTTGATATACTTTACATTTTGTACTTACATTCATTTATAAAGGAGATAGTAGGTTATGTTGGTGCAATCAACCCAATTTTGATCGGGTAGATCATGGATTTTGATGTGTGTGTCAATATGATTAAGTTAAGTTTTCATGTTGGTTTAATGTGTATGGTTGGGTTTTATAGGACTTGGTGAACCACACATGAGGAACAATGGAGTGAAGCGTCCGAGCGATGAGAGCCGAGAAAGAGGACTTCAAATGGCAAGCTGAAGAAGTAGACTTCAAAGGCATTCGCGAAGGATGGCATGGAGACAAGCCGCGGGCTTGTGTGCCCATCCAAGGGACAAGAGCCAAAGGAAGAGAACTTCAAGGGGCATGCTGAGGAAGTAGACTTCAAGGCATACGCGAAGGATGGACTCCCGAGAGGTTGAGAGTGAGTTTGTAAGCTAGGCAGTCTACTGGTAAAGGAAGCAGTCGACTAGCA
Source organism: Boesenbergia rotunda (assembly GCA_024364735.1). Taxonomy (NCBI): domain Eukaryota; kingdom Viridiplantae; phylum Streptophyta; class Magnoliopsida; order Zingiberales; family Zingiberaceae; genus Boesenbergia; species Boesenbergia rotunda. The sequence continues at coordinate 337,378 of JAGFNQ010002221.1, forward strand.
GCATTGAGAGGAAACTCACAGAAAGATCAGTCGACTAGTCCAGGTACCAGTCGACTGGTTTGCTCAAAATAGAGTCGTTGACTGGACACCAGTCGACTGGTCCTGGTGGCAGTCGACTAGTGTTGGGGCTGAGCTGTTGTGTTAACATCTATCTCCTCTATTTAAGAGGAGGCTTTGAGGCATGAAGAGGTTACGAATTATGATTGAAAAATCCTCTTCTAAGTGCCCAAAGCTTCCAAAGCCTATTCTCTTCCTCATACTCTTAGTCTCATCTTGTAAAAGAGGAAGAGATCATCTTGTGAGGGTTTCTCCACCTTCAAGCTTGATTGAAAAGGAGAAGAGCATAGTGAAGCTTGATTGTGTGGGTGTGGATCCTTGGATTAGTCATCTCAAGGAGGTGGAGACCAAGTAAATCAAGGGAGTTAGCATTGTCTTAATTCTTAATTATTTTTGGTTATCTTTCTCTTGTGCTTTGGCTAACATTTTGTAGGCAATATTCAAGAAAAGCTATTCACCCCCTCTAGCTAGACGCAAAGGTCCTAACAGGTTATTACTATTCTCCTCTCATCTTGTACGAGTTTGATTTTCTCCAAAAGGCTTCAAAGAAAAGGACTATAGTAGATTGCCCAACGATGCGATCAAGGATCGCAGACCTTAAAGTAGGAGTCAGCGAAGGCTCCAAACCAAGTAAAAAATAACTTGTTTCCTGATTTGTGCTTGTCTATTCCATAGCTACTTGAATTTGGTTTTACGAAGATGAAAAGAAAAGATTTCAAACAAACGAGATTCAGCCCCCCCCCCATCTCTCTCGGTTTCCAACGATCCTACAAGAAACGCATGTGAAACGAATGAGTTACCTTTTACTGAAAAGGTGAATGGAAGAGTTACTCAACCTTATATATACTGATCTATGTGAACCGATGTCAACTCAAGCATGAGGGGGTTAAAACTATTTCATTACGTTTATCGATGATCACTCATAATTTAGGTATGTGTATTTATTAAAATACAAGTCTGAGATATTTGAAAGGTTCAAAGAATTCAAAAATGAAATAAAGAAATAGTTTGGCAAAAGTATTAAAAATACTTTGATCCGATTGAGACGGTAAATACTTAAGTCAAGAGTGTCAAGATTATCTCAAGGATAAAGGAATATTGTCTCAATGGAATCTACCATATATGCCACAACATAATGGTTGGTGTATTGGAAAGGAGAAATTGAATCTTGTTAGACATGGTTAGGTCAATGATGGATCATGTAAGTCGTCCCAAATCTTTTTTGGGTTATGCATTTGAGACAATTATTTACTTGTTAAACAGAGTCCCGACTAAGGTAGTCTCTACTACTTTATATAAGATATGGGTTGGTAAGAAACCTCAACTATCTTACTTGAAGATATGGAATTGTCTTGCTTATGTGAAGAGAACTATATCAAACAAGCATGATGCTAAGTCTGATAAGTGTCTAGCTATTTATTAGTTATCCTAAGGAAACAAAGGGTTACCAATTCTATTATCCTTTGGAATAGAAGGAATTTGTTTCAAAGCATATTGTACTAATAGAGAAAGAGTTTCTCTTGCACAAAAACAGTGGGAGTAAGGTTGAACTTGAGAAAGTTTAAGAAACTCCAATAGACACTAAAGAAATGCCTAATCAAGAACCACAATTGATTACTTATAGTGATGAGTTACCAACTGAACCTACTAAGACACTACCTCTTCATAGATTAGGTAGGACACGCAATATTCCTGAAAGATACAGATTTCTCGTAAGTGAATCTAATGATGTGTTATTTATTGAAGATGAGGAATCTACTAATTATGAAAAAAATTATGAAAAGTTCAGAAATAAATAAGTGGCCAACAGCCATGAAGTCAGAAATGAATTCCATGTACAAGAATCATGTTTGGAACTTGGTAGACCCACCAGAAGGCATGACTCCTATTGTGTGCAAGTGGGTTTTCAAGAAGCAAACCAACATGGATGATAATGTAATTACCTATAAAGCTAGATTGGTGGTGCAAGGCTATCATCAAAGATAAGGCATTGATTATGATGAAACCTTCTCACCTATAGCTATGCTTGAATCCATTTGGATACTCCTGGATATATCAACTCATTATGAATATGAGATATGACAGATGGATATGAAAATAACTTTCCTTAATGAAAACTTGCTCGAGAACGTGTATATGATACAACTTGAAGGTTTCATGTTTGTTGATAAAAGTAAAGTATGCAAGCTTCAACGATCCATTTATGGGCTGAAGCAAGCATCCAAGAGTTGGAATATTTGTTTTGATGAGGCAATAAAAGAGTTAGATTTCTCACAAAATCTTGACAAAACTTGTGTGTACAAGAAGGTTAGTGGGAGAGTGATCGTATTCCTAGAATTATATATTGATAGCATATTACTTATAGAAAATGATGTGCTAGTTCTATAGTCAATCAAAGTTTGGTTGGCCAAATGTTCTCCATAAAAGATATGGGAGAAGCAACCAATATCCTCGGGATTAAGATCTATAGGGATAGATCAAAACAATTACTTGATCTTTCGTAGTCTGCATATATAGACCGAGTATTAAATCCGTTTATCATGTTAAAATCCAAGAAATGTTTCATACACATGAGATTCATCTTTCGAAGTCTATATGTGTCAACAGACTGAAGGCGAGAGGATTTACATGAATGAGGTGTCCTATGCTTCAACAATAGGATCTATCATATATGTTATTTTATATACGAGACTCGATGTCAGTCAAACCCACGCATGGATCATTGGGCAGATATCAAGGCAATTCTTAAATAGTTAAGAAGAACTAAGGATGTGTTCTTGGTATATGGAGAAGGTGCTATGGTTATAAGTAGGTATATTGATGTCAGCTTCTAAATAGACAAGGATGACTCTAAGTCTTAATCTGGATACATATTCACATTGAATGGAGGCACAATATGTTGAAAGAGTTTCAAGAAAGACACCATTGCTAATTCTACCTATGAGGTGGAATACATTGCAGCTTCTGAAGCAGCAAAGGAAGCAATTTAGATCAAGAAGTTCATCACTGAACTTGGAGTGGTTCCAACTATTGTTGAAGCATTACTAGTTTACTACGACAACACTGGAGCCATCATGTAGGCTATGGAACCAATATCTCACCAACGATACAAACATGTGCTTCGCCGCTAGCATCTAATCATGGATATCATCAATAGAAATGAAATATAACTCAAGAAGATCCCATAGAAAGCCACCTAGCCGATCCTTTAACAAAGGCTCCTAGTGAATCCTTTAACAATGGATCTACCACATAGCAAGTTTGCAAGTCACATCTAGGCCTACGATATTGAATACTATAGCTATTAACATTAGACCTAGTGGGAGTATGTTATATTTAAGAGATGTCCTAAGGCAATCGTCTTATGTTATATATTATTTATTTGATAAATAAAGATTCACTATTTGAGTGCACATTCTATATATGCTTTATTGAATCTTAAACTCACTTACTGAATGTTCGCAATATGATTCATAGCATGAGAGAACTCGTGATTGGATCACAACTAGTGAGCATCTCTACATGTGTAATTATGAATGTATTGAAATCTTTCCTAGTCAACGAATTGATATATTTAGACATCATCAATTTTGTGAATTTGGCACGGGTTATACTCCTTAGTCTAACCAAGCAGATGTTCCTCACTGATTGGAGATATTATGATGTCGAGAGTTAAACATAGATACTAATTATGGTAACTAATTTATTGGAGTGACTTGCCATGAGACTCCATATGGTTCTCTACATATATGAATATGCCAATGAAGATTTCATTGCAACTTAAGTGTAAGTTTCCTTCGACTTGAGGTATTCAAGTCACTTTGATCATGGAGATTTATATTTTTAACATCCTAAAAGCATCTTCTTGGAGGTATGGCCTGAGGATGATTAGGTATAAATTTAAGTGTCCAAAGGTGTTTGGATAGCCCACAGAGGATTCACTACTCGTTATAAAGAGACGTATACCCTATGACCATTTGTTAGGATTGTTATTTAAAGTCTTTCACTAAAGCATCACATGTCAAGAGTACAAGACTCTTGGACACATGTCTGAGTAATTTGAATCCAAAAGAAGAGGAAGTATTACTTTGGCTAGGTGTGATATAGTCAGCCTAGTGAGGATTGACACATAGACCACATACTGAACTAAGTGAGTATAAGACTTGTGAAAGGAACAAGTCACAACTGATTGTAGTTGCTGAAGAGTTTAGAAATGGTTCTAGAATCAACTGTGATTTCCCTATCAATTGGAGATCATGATATACTAATATGTGTCACTCATGATCGATACATAATTAATGGTTAATTATGGATGACCAACATAACCAGGAGCTTATATGGTCACACGCACTATGAGTTTATCTTAGAAACTTAAAACAAGCTTGAAAATTAAATTCTCAAATCGAGAAAGAGGCAAGTTTGGTTGGACCAAACAATGGAAAAATATGGAAAGATATTTATTGAAACGAAAGCGTGGATGTTTCGTGACTATTGTAGGTGATATGGATCCATTATTGTTTGATAATAAACAAAAGTGGTTTGGTTTAATTATGAAACAACTTGGTTTAATAATAAATCAAAATGGTTAGGTTTAATTATCAACCAAGATTGATTGATTTTGAACCAAGCTTAATCTTAATGATAATGGATTGTATTTTTTGCTTATTGGATTTGAGAGATGACTTGCTTCCCAAGTCATGAGGAGGTGCATAAATACCCTCTATGAGAAGAAGAGGTGTGTGAATTATTCTTTGAGAGAAACCCTAAGAGGATTAGGGCTACCTCTCTTCCTCCTCTCCCTCTCCATCTCTTAGCTGCCACCCCACAACAAAAAGCCAACGTCGCCATTGACCTTCCTCCGTAGAGAGAGGCAGGCCTTCCTCCATAGAGAGTAGCCACCAGCAACCACCACCGACCACTGGCAATTCCTTGGGCGCCTATTTCTCTTGAACCGTCCAAGCTTTTGGCCGGACCTCCCTTCATGTCAGATGGTTGCTTTGAGCCACTGGACATAAGGATAAGTGAGAGTTCTCTCAGATTGCTTTGTCTCGACGCTTGGCTAGTACTGATCGGAGACAAACAACTCATGGCTTTGCGAAATTATGTCAATGATAACTCGGCGTGGATATGAGTAACGACAAACTCCATTGAATTTGTTAGTTAATGTCCTTTCCACTTCGCAACATCTGTTAGGTGTATTTAGAATAAAAATTATTTCAGAAAATTTTTATTTTATGATCATGTATGGTCGTGTTGTAACCTTGCATGCGTATGATGTGTGTGATGTAATAATTATGAATTATTATGTTTTTGTCTCCCGCTATGCATGTTTTTTTAACTTATTTTAGCACGTGCCAAATCAGGCTACCCAACATCCCTCACTTAGGAGGTCACTCGGTTGGCCGAATGATTCCATGATTTAATCCCTTCTAATGTGCTTGGGATAGCTTGGAGGAGCCCGGGGTGATTTGTCACAATTAATTATAATATGAATAATGGACGAGAGAATCCTAAATAGCCATAACAAACATGGTTTGATGGTGACGCTTGTGATTTATTGAAGTAAGATGATAATACTTATCCTAAATGGCTTAGTATAATCGCCTCATTGGGGTATTTATCCTAGTATAGGTACCCTTTATAAGAGAGAGGTTACGCATCCAATGAGACTGCTCTAACACCTAGGTGTCTTTGCATGGAAGAAATTAAACATCTAAAATATTATATACTTAATAAGAATTAACATTAAAATCTATTAAAATAATTATTTTGGTAGATATTAATCATATTAATCTGCGAAAGTGGGGCAGGGATCCTCTGGTCCCAAAATCTCTGGTCCACATTAAAATTGCGGCCGGATCGTGATTGCAATCCGGCCGCAATTTGTTCCGATCCCCTCTAGGGTTCACCGTGCCCCTCAGGTTATAGTTTGGGTTCGGACGGGTGGCCGGAGGCCACCCGACGACCTAAACCCTAAATCTAAAATCCTAAACCCTAAATTCTAAATCCGGATTTAGGGTTTAGGCCGTCGGGTGGCCTCCGGCCACCCGTACGAACCCAAACTATAATTTGAGGGGCACGGTGAACCCTAGAGGGGATCGGAACAAATTACGGCCGGATCGTAATCACGATCCGGCCGCAATTTTAGTATGGACCAGGGATGGATCCGGCCGTAATTTTAGTATGGACCAGGAATGGACCAAGAATTTTGGGACCAGAGGATCCCTGCCTGCGAAAGTGACGCTTGTGACTTATTGACGCATTATAACTGGGAGTCTAATACTAGGGAATTTTAATAATCATTTTGTGCGACTCAAAAACAAATTTGATGAACGTTTTCAAGTTTATTTCAATCGATAATATATATTGATCTACAATTTGGTAATGTTGTTTTTTATTGGTCTCATCAAATTGAGAATCGATTCCTCATGTGATGAAATTTGTCATTCACGGTCTCTTGTGACTTTCTCATACGGAGCGATAGGATGATTAATTGCTAATCTAGATATTCACGATTCAATCCTCAGCTACGACATATTTATAGAAATTTTTCTTTCAATTGGGACGCGAACTCTGAAATGCTGGACTTCTAGATCGCCCACCGCGAGCGCTTCCCGATTTATTCTGACGGCCGATAAAAAACTTCCGTGAGGTCGGTCGATCGCCTGAAGTTGAAAAAACCTTGTTAATAGTTTTTTTTTCATATTATAAAAAAATATAAAAAAAAACTAAGTATGATAAATAAATTAGAAGATATTTTGGAAGTCGATGCTTAATTAATTTAATGAATCTATTGTATGATAATCTGCACAACTATACTTAGGGCATTAAATTGAGAATTGAAGTGATAAAAATGATGATCCGTTTATTTCAATGTTTTCATCAATTCGTCCTTGATCAATATAGAGGAAATAAATTATAAAAATTATTAACTCAGATGTTGATCAATATAGAGGAAATAAATTATAAAAATTATTAACTCAGATGTTGTGGTTTGTATATGAGGAGAATGAATATACTAATTTTATCAGATTTTGACTTTTAAATTTTAAAATGATAATACTATATACATTAACAATTAATCTATACTATAAAAATATTAAACTTAGAATCGAGATCAATACAAAGAAATACTAACTAATAAAATTATGTCTCGTTTTTTTTCTGAAATAAATAACATTTTATGAATTATTTCCTTAGCTTTTGAATTCCTCCCCGATCTGTTTTCTGCGGCTATCATGGATATAAAACTATTACTACTTATTAGGGATGACAATTTTATTCCTAAATTTGGAGCTCATGGAAAAATCTAAAATAGATATGTTCGGGGAGTTTTTTAGATATAGGTTTGGATTCAAAAAATTTTCATAGTTGAACAAAAACGGATATGAAGATGTTCTATCCATCTCTTCGTAGTTGTGGTGATATGATTTTTTTTATTTATTAAATTATAAATTATTAAAATTATTATATATATTATTTAATTAATATTTTATATGTCATTGAATTATTATATTAATACTTTTAAAATTTTAAAAATTGAAAACATTTGTATCAAATCAATATAAAAAAATGATACTTAACACAAGAATTGAGACGGAAATAAAGATTTAATCCAGCAAAATCAAGAATGAAAATTTTATTGATAAGATAAACCCAAAGATGAGAACGGAAATTTAATTTGAGAGCGGAAATGATAAATTCATCCCCATTCTCTCATCGTCATCTCTACTAATGAGTGTTCTATCATTGAACATCTAAATTATTTTTAAAAAAATTTTGAACCATGTCACTAATCAAAGAAGTTGAAAATCCACACATGATGCGACTTTATAAGTATTTTTTTGTGTTCTCATTGGATAGATTGATAATTAGCGCATGTAATATTACTATCTTGAAGTCTGATGATGAATCCATCCTCATCCCATCATATTGACATCCCTACTTTTAAGAAATTTGGGTGAAAACATTATTGAGTGGAGAGATTTGAGAAGTAAATCTTATAGATTTTATGGTTATTTCTTTATATTGTGAACTGCAATTTTTTTTAATGATGTTTGGGATATGCTAGAAAATCAATATAATTTTAATAAAGAAAACTTTTTTTTTGATTTCTTCCTTCATTTGGTTGTGTTTCATCACTTGGAGGTTGACCTTATATTTTCTTAAACGGTAAATTAATATGTTATGTGTAAGTACCAGCTTAAATTTTTGTCCAATAAAAAATTTTTAATTCTAGAGATTTTACATAAATGAAAAATCTATTTAATTGAAAGGGAGAATAAAATTATATAAATTTAATTATAAGGATATTTTTGTCATTTTATAATAATATGAATTATATTCCTCATAAAATAAATGGATACCAAATAAAATAATGTAATCACTCTTGTAATCAAAGATTACATACAACTCGTTATCAAACATAGTAATATAATATTAATTACATTACATACTTGATTATATTATCTTATCAAACGCAGCATAAGTATCATTAATCACCTAAATTATTAAAAAAAAAAAAACTTTTGAAGCATGTCTATCAAAGTTGAAAATCCACTCTTGATGCGACCCTATAAGTATTTCTTTTATTCCCATGGGATGAACTAATGGTTAGTAAATATGATATTATCACCTTAAGATCTGAGACTTAGACAAAATCAATATGTCGATCCTCTCCACGCGTTAGTCACAACATCTAAATTAATAATACAAGTGATTTATTTTTTTCGTATACATCCTGAGACGGATTAATAAAAATACAAGACGAATGAATTACTGCCTTGTAAGTGCTTTTTGTTCATCATGAGATGAACTACATATCGCTTCATTCTTTTTATCCTTTCTTTCGAACTAAAAAATCACAGCTCTTTTGGATCAAAATGATAGCTTCAATCTTTACAGTATAACAATTATCCTACAGAGTCAGAAACCATACGCTGCAGAAAAAAAAAGGTAAGCATAACTGAAAAGCAACACGCAAATTATAAATATCTAGTTTTCACACACAAAAAAGGATAGTAAGTATCTCCTTGTTCACATTTTAATTATTGGAGAAAATAGAAAACGGCCAACATTTAAGTAGATTTGATACAGAAAGTAGATTTGATATAGAAGATGGACTTCCAAGTTAGATGAAGATAACTCAGAAAGGCCTCCTTGAACCATTCTGGCCCTTAGTACCTATGTTCTTGCTTCTCTTTCTCCTTGTAATATTGGACATAACTGCATTCACAGATAAGATATCACTTATGGATCTGGATACAATAGAATAGGAATCATTAATAATAATATTTGGAACTGAAATACTGGTAATCTGAACCAATCAAGTTGTTGATGGAGATAATCTAAACAATATCAACAGAAATAGATAACTAGAAAGTCTGAACCTTTGGCTAAAAGATATAAATAGACAAGCTAGGTTTCACCCTAGGATTGATTTAAAATCATTATCGTATTTTCCTTGGGTTGAAAATACATTCAAATATTGCTCATTTTCACTACCTTTCTATTTTTTTTCTGAATAAAATGACGAAGTATATTACACTAAAAATCTTTTTAAGTTAATCATCTAATCTTAGTAAAATAGGGAAAAATGCTAGTACCAAATTTGAGATGATAAGGAATCATAATATTGATGGCACTTGGAATTGCTAGAACTGATGCACTCTCATCTCATGCAAGAGTTTCATTCTCTTATTAGTAAACTCCTAAAGTGATATAAATAGGGATACTCTTATTACTAATAAGTTATGTTACAGGTTGAAATGCTTGTTATGCTTCATGAAATTTCCAAAACAACTATAATTCAATTACCATTGGTTTATAATGTCGTCCTATGCAATCCGTAGCCATCAATCAATTAACCAAAATTCAATAAACCCTAAACATCTTGATTCCCCCCGCTCACCAACCAACACGTGGAACTCTTGAAGATAACACCTATCCACAATCATGTGAGTTGTCACACAAGGATAACAAGCACAAAAGCTTTCGGTAAAACTTTCGTGGGCCTGCAACGCTTATGGCATGACAATGAGTTTCCATGGGCATTGCAACAATGGTGAGGCTTCTTATTTATCCGTTATGCTTTCACAAGCTACACAACTCCTCCCCCCTCTTCTCCACCTAGGGTTGGTGCTCGGCACAACCATTGGCATTGGCATTGGCACAGGGCATGGTTGACACATCTCATTTCATCTAAGGACCAAAACCTCAACTTGAAGCAAAAGTTTCAAACCTTGAAATTAACTATGAAGTTATTGTACCCTTGTTGTTACAAGAAAACAACCAAATGAGAGAGGACTAGCTAAAAACCATGTTCAACATAATCTAATCCATGTTGATCCAAGCTAAGTGTCAACAAGACTCAACACCAAAGCTATCATTCCAAGTGGAAACCAAAAATGATATCTATATTAAAATTTAAACCTTGATTTGAGCATCATTATGATCATTATTTTGTTTGTCCCAATTATTTTGGGTCAGATAAAATACTATAAAACTCATCATCTTTCAAAAACAAATAACAATATACATGATGCAAGATTAGGTAAACGTTTAAGGTTACTTTTAAATAAATAATTTGTTTATTAAATAGGTAGAGTCTCTCATAATAGTGTTATGTCTTATAATTTATCTCTCTTTGGATCATGTTTAATTTTGAGTTTTATTGGATCAAATTAGTCACATGCCCTAAATTGTCCTAGCTATAACATATTCCCCCTTTATTCAAATTCACATAAGGTTGTATCACTTATAACATTTCAAACCATTAAAACTATTTTCATTATATCAACTAAAGTTTTTTTTTATTTCCCTCTGCCTTTTATACCTTCAACTCCTCTACTTGAACTTCTCTAACCACGGAATCTATTGATTGCCATTACACACGTTACAATCTTAACCTATTTTTTCTCATGTGGCAATCTATTAGAGGTACACATAATTATTCCCAGAGAATATCATCTTTTTCAGTTTATCTTTTCAATTTGCCCAATAAATCCATCTTAGCATTCTTATCTCTAGTAGATTAATCTTATTCTTAACATCCAAACATTTTAATTCACAAAGTATGGCAATTGTACCACAACCTTATAGAAATTTCACTTAACCTGAGAGGTACCTGATCAAGATTACACGAGAATCCAAAAGTACTTTTAATGCAACACGGTGATAATCTTAACTTAGAAAACTTACAAAAGGGGAAAATATCATAAGTCAAAGAATTATCCTTACATGAGGATCCAAACCCACCAAATGATAAGGTTAAGTCTCCTAATAAAAGGCCAAATTTAATCTAAATATTTATAACAAAATTTTAAAACTCAAAACTTGTAAAATTTAAAACATAAAAACATTAAAGCAAACCCTAAAATTTAGCCACAAATCTTGAATTGCGTTGACTTCTTTTCAACAACCAACTCTTTATCGTATGAATTATATCTTCATACCAATGTCTTTTTCTTGAACAATTGATCCATGATATCTGAAAGGAACTTTTTCTCTATCCACCTTAATTATTCTCTTAGGTTTTTTCCATATGGATATTGCATTTTATACATACAGTGTTCATTCTGCTTAACCTAAAACTCTTAGTTCCCAAAGTTGTTCTCCACAATTCAAATTTCAAGTTTACACTTTATATTCTCATCAATTAGCACAATATCATTTTCAAACAACTAATTTGAACATGAATACACTCCTTTTTTGATAGAAGAACAGAAGTTGATCCAAGAGTTAAGAGTACAATATTTATTAAGTCCATGCATGATATAACTATAAACAATAAAAATAAAACCAGTTGAGATTGCTAAAGACTCGCACCAAATGTGAATCGACAGCAAATTCTGAGTGAAAGAAAAGAAATTTAAAAAAATGTAGCTTTTTTTATAGACAAACTAGTAAATCCAACATAAATACTTTCAATAGACGCTCAGAAACCAGCCATTTCAATACTACAACTGATTCACAACTCCATAAAACCTGTGTCATACAAATCTCGGAAATTTGTAGTAGTGAAATACAAGAAAATAAAGAGGCGTAAAAGCTTTCAATTATGGATCCAAACCAATGATATCGTTGAAACTGAAACAAATTTGGGGCTTTTCCTGATGATTTAGCAAGTAGCATAGTTTAAACAATCAGAAAATGCAGATCAGCAAATGAAATATTAAATTGCATCTAAGCAAGCATCCAATACATGAAAGAAGCTACCAAAGTCAAACGCGATGCGAACTTATCCAATCATACTAGAGATACCAGTCAAAATGTGGGGGAAAATGCATCTTTCTACAATCAAAGTGATATACCTGTAGGTACCAACTAGCGGGGTGAGTAAGAGCGTAGCACTGATCCAGTTCTCGGAGACCTTATGGTGGATCTTGCCAGGGAGATCCCTCCACAACCCGGGCATCACCTTCTGCTGGAACGGCGACAAAGCATAGATCACCGCCTTCATACGCACCGGCGTCTTCCCCATCGCTCTCGTTTCTTCTCTGTCAACCGAACTCCGAAGCCCTCGCCTCGCCGCCTACCGATCGATCGCCCACCTGCCTGACCCGGACAACAAGTAGATGCTATAATATATGGCCTTTAAAACAGCAGTTGGGCCTACAAATATCAGATAGGCTTGTATAGGGAACAAATCAATGGATGTATATTTGCTAAATACCCTTTAAAATATAGAACATTTTGAAAGAACAGCTAGGACTGTAAATGAATCAAGTCGCTCGTGAATTATTCGAAGTTCGATTCAATAGAAGCTCGTTCGAGCTCGTTTAATAAAGCTTGTTAATATTAACGAACCAAACTCAAATTCAGCAGTATTCGCCTCGTTAGCTCGTGAACAGGCTCGTTAATAAACTCGTGAACTAGTTCGTAAAATATAAAATTAATATTTAACATTAAATATATAATTTTGACATTTTTATATTTAATAAATATAAAATATCTAATAAAACTTAAATAAAATTATAGATTTTAGTAAATATTTTATATTTTTTAGAATATATAATTTATTTTTTTAATAAATTGATGAATAATTTAATTAATAATTTATATTTGGTAATTTCATTTATGACTCGATTAGGCTCGAATATGCTCGCGAGCTATCACTATATTCGATAAATTAAGCTCGAGCTCGGCTCGATAATAAACGAACTAAACTCAAACTCTCAGGTATTCGGCTCGGCTCGGTTCGATTACGGCCCTAAGAACAGCTAACGCACCGCACCGCATCGCACCGCACCGCACCGCACCGCATGAGTTAAAATCGATGCAACGTTAACTTTATAGACACTGACGTAACGAACAAGTTTAATTTTTTATCACCATGTTGGAAAACATTTTAAATAAAAGAATTGAATTGAAATTCAGAATTAAATTTCATTAGGAATTAAATTCAATGATATTTAGAATGAGTTAGAGAATTGAATTGAATTTCTTGATTTAAAATTTATCAAAATTAAATTAAATTTTTATATTTTACTATTTTGTTCTTCATCCAAAATGACGCTAAGTGAAAAATAAGGATTATTTAATAATTTTTATTTATTAGAATAATTATTTTCATAAATCAGAATTCTGATTTATTTTGAAGAATTTAAAAAAAAATTAAATTCTAATTTTTTATTAATTTTTGATTGAAAATAAATTCTGAACAATGAAATTGAATTCTAATTCTTAAAACAATTAAATTTCATTTTTTTCCAAACATGTAAACAATTTAAACTCATTGTATTAGTATATAAAAAAAATAAAAATTATAAAAATAATACATTTTGACAACTACGTAGGTGGGCACAGTACGGCACCCACCCACATGATCAATTTTTTAAATATTTTTTAGTTATGATTTTACCATTTAATTAAAAATAAAAATATATAAATTTTAAAATGGCTGGATTAACAGCGAATAACGGTTATTTTAACAAAATTAAATTAAAATATTTGAATGGCTAGGTAATGACTAATAAATTTATACAACGATCAATTAATAATTATTTTAATAAAAAAATAAAATTTCAATTATAAATATTCATTACCTTATATAACTCATTTTTATTAATCAGTCAACTAAGTCTCTCTAAAAATTTCATCCAGGACTCAAATCGAGGATTTCATTATTATTTTTTGATAAATTCTGAACTACGTGAAATTATATTCATCACCAATTTCGTATTTACTTAGTTGAACATATTTAATTACAATACAATAAAAATCTTTAAATTAGTATTTTATAATTTCACTATATATTTAATTTATATGTTACTTTTTAATTTTATGCAAGTGTGCTTTTTTTATTATACATTTTCATTTTGAATTTATAATAATATTTTAATTTCAAATAAATGGCACTTATAAAATAAGGAAAAAAATATTTTACATAATAAATATATTTAAAAATATTATTATTATTTATTTTAAATAATAATCATTTAAATTACGTAAATAAAATTAAAATTATATTTATTTAATGTAAAATAAAAATAAAGATGAATGAGTGGATAGCGGGACCCACAAATAATGAAAATTAATATTAAAATAAATGTGAGAGAATGAATATGTTAATATTCTGTATGTTGCATGTAGACCCCACAAATAATGAATATTAATATTAAAATGTATGTGAGAGAATGAATGTGTTAATATAATATATATATATATATATGGCATGTGAGCCTCATGCTTTTTGATGAGGTAATTATTCAAGTAAATCAGAGTGTTAGATATCTAGGATTGAGCTTAACCAACCAAAATAATTTCATTCAGTCAAAATTCACTATAATAGTTTATTGTTATTGTACAATAGTATATTGATATGGGCAACAATGGATTGGTTTTTTTTGAAATAGTTGATTGCTAGCCTAAAAAATAGTAACTCAAATTTAGATTGGATTTTCGAAATGCATAAGTAATTCTATGATTTTTAAAAAATTATAAAAATTCATACATGCATTACTTATATCAAATACTATTAGTGAAAAATCTCTAAGAAAATAAATTTTATTTTCAATGAATGACATAAAATTGAAAACTATTGAAAACTTTAATGTTTCATTCTAACTTTATATCAATATTCTCAATATACTTCATCAAGATTTTCTAAAATAATTTTAAATTAAATTTCAAAAATGATTTCTAACAATGATTTATGAGTTACATGCACATGACTTGCACATTTACTTTTCCCATAGTTGGTTAATACAAAATCATTTGTTTTGATGAAACTTTACCCATTTTGATACACTATGTTATTATCTTAAACTTAGTACATCATTCTAATATCTCACTTATGTCTAATATATCTTAAGACACACATAAGTCATCCTATGATTTTTTATAAGATGAAATATTGGCTTTCTCTAAACTAGGAAATCATGTATCTCTAGCTAGTCATTCTATATTTAATCATCCTACCTAAGATGTCAACTAATGTCATGTGTCCTTAATTACAAGAAATTTAAAATTTATGCATGGAAATGTGTATGATATATATCAAATGTATACTTAAAAAAAACTCTATCAAGTTTAAATGATGCATATATGATATGACATGTCAATATCAAACAATATATTACCACCAAGATAAATATATGATATGTCGTCATGATATAGATTGTGGCACATAAAGCATGTCAAATATGCACAAAAATAAAAATATCTAAATTTCCAATCTAAGTATTATCATCTAATTACTATGTCGAATATAAAATTTGACAAAAGAGACTTAAGTATTCCCTCAAATGTGCCAAATCTTAAACATGGAACACTTTTGAATTCTATCATATTTGTGCCAATTTTGATCAACTTAAGAACTCACTACTTATTGACACACTATAAAAATCTTTCAAGATAGAATTTGAAATTTCATTTCAAGATATCACTATACTTTTAAAATGCACAAAAATGCCAATTTTACGATGGTTGGGTTAACTACCATTTAAGATTGACATACCCTATACCCATCTAGTGTGAAGGGATCAGAATTTTAGAAATTCAATATCTATTGGAGCTCTTTAGGTGTTCTAGATACTCACTAGGGATAACCTTTCTAGATATCATTATACTTACTTTTCCAAGCTTCTTAAAAGCCTTTGTTATGTTAGACTTCTCAAGGTCAATAATAGGAATGACCTCCCTTATAATCTTGACTTGACTTCAAGACTTAGGGTTCGTTCCATAGTTATATGGAACCCCTATGGTAAGATGATGCATCATCCTTGGCCTTAGACTTGTAACCCAATTTTTTCTTGCCCTTAGAGTTGTTATGCATTTCTAATCCTAGGTTTTGTTGCTTATACCCACTAACCTCATTTTCCATTTTTCTTAGGGGTTTTTTCCAATTGATTTAGTCTTATCTCAGGATTTTATTTTCAACCTCCAAATTCTTAATTCTTGGTTTTCATGATTAACTTGATCATTTCTTTTTATAGGCATGTGTCTCGTTTTCTTAGGGTTCTTACCTAGAGTATTGTCTACCTTCCTATCCTTATCTAGGATAGTTCTAATATGATATAATCTAGCTATAATTGTTCCTAGAATTATCATGCTTCCTTTTTTATGATACTAAGCTCTAAATTTATAATACTTATTTTTTAACATGTTTTTTTATCATGACATAAGAGAATTGTATTATGAAATAATACCTTAGAAACTCCCCTAAATTTGAGCTTCCTCCTTTGTCTTTATTTGGATGTCTCTCCTTTAGACATTAGTTTCGATAATATCCCCATTGACTACATGTATGTGAAGCACATAAAGTGTTTTTTCCCTTTCGCACCAAAGTTTTGGCTTCCTTTGGCTTCTCCCTTGCCTTGAGTGTCACTTGAGTTTTCTTCTTTGTCAATTTAGGATACTTGATCTTATAGTTTTCTTTCTCACTACACTCAAAACATAAGATATGATCTTTATTTTTAACAATAAAAATTGTTATACCTTCATAATTTAAGCTATCTCTGCTCATAAAGGTAGCATACTATTCTTCCTCATTGGCTCCGAATTTAGAGAGTTCCTATCATTCCGATGTCAATGAGCTCTCCCCCTCAATCCTTGAGGTAGATGCTTCTTCGTCTTCTATCTTGCATGTTGAGCACTTCTCAAACTCCTCTTCCTCTAGTGTCAACGAATCACCCTCCTTGGGCTTGTCTTCACTTTATGTTAAGGTTGGATTTTCATGAAGATTTATTAGCTTCATCCACAATCCCTTGGCAACTTGATATTTACCTATTCTACATAAAACATTGTTAGACACCAAATTAATCAAAATTTTGATTACCTTATTGTTTATCTCAGATTTTCCAATTTACTCCTCGATCCATTTCTTCTTCTTGAGGATTCTCCCTTTGTTATCCTCCAGCACTTTAAATCCCTCCATTAGAATGAATCAATTTTCGATATCCTTCATTAAGAAATTTTCGATCCTCGCCTTCCATTAATCAAATATTCCTAATTTGAAAGGCATCGATACTCGGATGTCATATCTAAATTAATTTCAGTGATCCGTTGAAAAATTAAACGCCCTCAATGGTTAATCTGATAACTTATTAGTATTGGAGGGCTCCAAATCACTCCTTCTTCCTCTAGTTTTTTGCTCTGTTGCCGATTAGTTTGATGAAGATTAATATTCTTTGGATATCATTTGTTGGGACGGGTGCGAGCTAGAGGGGTGAATAGTTCCTTTAACGCTGATAGATTATGTAGTGAAAACTTGAAGCAATCAACACAAGCACAACTACGACATTTACTTGGTTCACAACCTCCCAAGGTTGCTACATCCAAGGCCCAATCTTAGCGAACTGATGAGCGTAGATTAGACATGTTTTTATATTCCTTTTAATGCTTATTCACTTTTTTTTCTCGGCTCTTATCTTCATTATCGTACCCCTGATTGTTATCTTATCAGTATAATTACATCATTTTGTTTAGAGATCTGTTCTGTACTTGTTTTTATCGACATGATGCGATATGGGGGCAAAAATGAAGCAAAAATGGAGCAAAATGGAAACTGAAGCTAGAAGCAACCTAAGGTCGTGCGAATCTACACGATTGTGTGACAAGCAGTGAGTCATACAACCAGGTCGTGCCATTTGGCACAGCCCTGTGGCCTTCCACAGCTGCCCACACGACCTGACCATGCCAACCCTACCGAGAAGAACACAGCCGAGCAGTGCCATTTGGCATGACACATGCGGCCTCCGCCCAGGATCGCACATGTCCCGGTCGTGCCACGACAGCTTGCCGACCATGCAGATAGGCCATGTAAAACTGTACGGTCGTGCCTTCGAAGTAGCAGGGGGCGTGCCCACTACTATAAAAGTGGATTTCCTCCTCTTTTCAACATCTTTGATTTGGGGTTTAGTCCCTTTCCTTAGGGAAGAATTCTCCCCTTTAGGGGAGATTCTAGAGCCACTGTCTTCGTCTCCATTGACAATCTTTCCACCTCTAGAGCAAGGAATTCCTCTAAGAAGATTGGCGATATATCGATAAGACTCTCTTCTTTCTCCACTTCATGTTTTGAGTTATAGATGTTTTATTTCTTGTCTTCTTGTTGTATCCTCCTTGCAATGGAGTAAATTCTCCGTATTTAGGATATAGGGAGTAGCTATTATATAATATTATATAAACTATGGATTTGTCTATTTCCTTGTTCAATAAATATTTATGTTTTGTTCTATGTATATTGTGCATTGTATTTATTGATGAAATGTGTGAGTGGTGAATATATGTAGTTGTGAAGGTTTGGTCGTCTCGTAGAGAGAATGTACGAGATCGTATGACCAGGAAACCCTTAGTGACAAGGAGTTACTTTTAACCAGACATCTCAGACATTGCCTCGAAATGGAGGTCAACCCTTTATAAGAGATTATCTAATATTGCTTAATGTTAGAAAGTGCTTTGCATAATCTCGATACGTATGACAGGAGACCTTGGTAATAAAGGATTACCTTTAATCAGACTCTCTAGATTATCTTTTCTACTTAATGTCATTGGATGCCCAAGAGGGAAGCACTCTAGTGGACTTTTACAAAATTCACACCGGTACCTTGTTATGATCTCTACAAGCACATAAATATTGAGATTGGGATATGAACAATTCATAGGGCATTGATTAGCATTGTAGTGAAATCGAAATTTTAGATTCCACTCATTCTAATCTTCTCCCAAGATTGACTCTACTCTCGCTCTCTTTCTCTTCTTCTCTCATTCCTTCATTGGTAAGCTCTCACACAACTTTGCGATAGTCTAGATAGTTTACTTTGTAGACTCGACTAGTGCTTAATCAATAGTCCCTATGGATATGATGATCTTATATATTACTTGATGATGATTCTGTACACTTGCGGAGACAACATCACGAACTATCACCACTAAACCTTCTCCTTCTTAGATACCTTCCGAAGGTGGAGAAGCTTCTTACAACCTTTTCTTTCCAACCAAGTACAAGCAATACAAAGACATAAAGAGAAAACTAAAATACAAAGTAAATTACACTTTACATATTTATCTTACTTTGCTCGCTATTATATAGCATTAGAATGCTTCTTGTTGGTCTGAAAATGTTGTAACACTTCATCCTCAAACCCTCAAGAATTGGCTCATCCAATCTTCCTCGAAACCCTTTTTTTATAGAGTTGATGTCAGGCTGATTTCTACCTAGGATTTGATTGTTAGTCACTAATCAACTGTTGTAGATGTTTGATTGTGGACTCGACCATTAAACAGCTACTGATTATAATCCATGGTTGAAATCATCCTGTCATTCGAACATCAGTGATTGCTAATTTGCATCAATCAATTATTACCTCAATAGTTGAATCCCATAATTGAGTTTTAATGCTTCTATTCACTTGAATAGTACTATCAGCTAATTGTGATGCCCTAGTACTCGATTTATCACAACTAGTCGAGTTGAACAATCTAGTTCAAAACTTTCTATTTGCTATTACAATGTCATCAGACAATCGCTAAACCCTAGTAGTCAATGGTGTGCCTAACAATTGATTGATCAAAATCATCAATCGACTGATTATACAGCAAACCCTTTTAACCACTAAACCCCTGAAATTGAAATTGAGAGGTACTAGTCAATTGCTACTACCAAACAATCGACTCATACATCTTTTTTAGCCTTTCCAAGATTGAATTATCTTTTTACATAGTATATAATTGATCATAACCTACTAAGACTTTTTTTTGCCTATATCTGGTTAACCTTGGCAAGCAAGGACTTTTCGTTATCCAACATTCGGTTAACCTTGATCTATTGGGATTGTTGGAGCAATCAACCTCCAGAGGTTTAATATTTATTTGGCAATATACTCAGGTCAAGGTTGGCTAGATAACTAGCAAAGGTGAGAAGTCTACCAAGTGAGAAGTCCTAACTGAGGTTAGGTAAGGAAAAATCCTAGGAGAGTGAATCTTAGGTAATGACAAGTATTGGAGGTGTGAACTCCAAGTAGGGAAAACCCCTAGGGGGATATAACCCTAGGTAATAAAAAGTCTTGTAGGAGTGAACTCCAAGCAAAGAGAAAATCCTAGGGGAGTGAACCCTAGGTAATGAGAAATCTTGGAAGAGTGAACTCCAATCAAGAGAAAACCTTAGGAGAGATAACTCTAGGTAATGAGAAGTCTTGGAAGAGTGAACTCTAAATAAATAAATAAAAACTCTAGGAGAATGAATCTTAGATAGTGAAAAATCTTGGAGGGGTAAACTCCAAGCAAGTGTGGCCAAAAGGTTTCTGGTCGACTACGCTCAATGTACCGGATCAGTGAATCTAGAATGCTACTAACACTACTTAACTTTACTATTTTATATTTATTGTGCTAATTTAATGTTGCAGGAAAGTCTTAGTGGATTGGGCCAATCAAACACTAAGCGAATAATGGAAGTCCAAACAGGTCTGGGGACTAGATATTTAGCGGGTAAGTTAATATAATTGCTTAGAGTGGAGTGGAGTGCAGTGGAGTCATGTCCTAGTTGGGACAAACATTAAGCATTGATCGAACTAAAGAAATCAACGGAGGTTTCTAAGTTAAGATCAGACAGTTCTATCTGTCTTTCTTATATATGTATATTATATTTGTCTTTATTATTTTGTAGAATAATAAAGGATCAAGTTCATCAAATGGTTTGGTTGATCGAACATGACTTTCTCAGTCAACTGATTCGAGCAGGCAGGCATGGATAAGATCAGACTCAACAAAGAAGGAAATGTGGGATTTAGTCAAATGATTAGAAGGATCAATCGACAAATCAAAATTGGTAAGTGCAGATGATCGGATCAAATCACACAAAGAAGGAAAGTCACTTGATTCTGTCAATGGATAAAGTTGATCAGTTGACTGAGTAACATAATTTATAGGATTGAGTGGATCAGAAAGAAGCAAACAAGGAAGGGTATGAAGTTTAATTAATGAAAAGAATTAATCGACGAAATGACTTTTTAGTTGACCGAGCAATACCTATAAAAGAAAGCCTAGGGGGCCCGAGGCTCAGTATCAATTCCTTCATCACTCCTTTATTCTACTAATCTTCTGCTCATTCAAGTTGTAGTAATACAATGTTGGAAGGCCCTCTGACAACTACACTTCATCTCCTATTATATTTGAGAGATATCCTAAGATTAGCGCCTTATGGTATGTAATATTTATTAGATAAATAGAAATTCACTATTTGAGTGCACTATGTATGATTAGATCTTAAACTCATTACTGAATGTTCACAATATGATTCATAGCATAAGAGAATCTGGGATTCAATCACAACTAGTGAGCATCTCTATATGTGTAATTATGAACTTATTGAAATAATCCCTAGTTGATGATTTATGAGTTTGGATATCAATAATTTTGTGAGACTAGCATGTGTTATACTCCTTGGTTTAATAAATCAACTATTCCTCACTAGCTGGAGACATTGAGATGTCGAAAGTTAAATATGGATGCTAGTTAAGGGTAACTAGTTCATTGGAGTAACTTTCCATGAGTTTTCCTATGGTTCTATACATATATAGATATGTCAATAAAGATCTCATTGCAACTTAAGTACGAATTTCCTTTAACTTACAATATTCAAGTCATCTCAGTCGTGAAGACTTATACTTTGACATCTTAAACAAGTATCCACTACAACAAATATATCTTTCCATAGTATGCAATTGTTATATCTGCAGCACGCATCGAATGTTGCACAACACTAAGCTGTTAAAAGTCATAACACTTCAAAGTGTGCAGTCATGCATTGCAGATGCACTTAACCACAGCGCACGACCACGTGCTATGGATGCACTTAACCGCAGTGTGCGGTTGCTCACTGCGAATGCTATTATACCATATATAATTATAATCTCACATATACACATCTTATACGATTATAATATAGCAAATATATTATACCATATATAATTATAATCTCACATATACACATCTTATACGATTATAATATAGCAAATATACTGCCACCGTAACATCACATATAAATACCACATACACTCAACCATAAAATCAAAACAAAAATATTTATAATATCATAAATAATAATCAATACCATGCTTTAACAAAATAATATTTCACTTAGTAGCAAAACACATTACAAACTAGTAACAAAAATTCACTTAATAACATAAATACTATCCTAAAATGAATAACTTAAAATTAGTAACTCAGTCACAGAAAACATTGAACTTAGGTACTCAAGCAATTGTGCTTCCTATTGTATCTTCGAGAAAAAGTATTTCATCATTTGATCGAATAAGGTCCAACATGTCAACAAATAATCTATCAATCCAAACTTTCAAACAAGTTCCACCAAGAGGCACGTGATGCACTTTTGATTTTGAATCTATGGATGCAATTCGACATTTTACAACAACTCCATCAACACTCCAATGAAGCAACTTACATTTAATATTATCAATGATATCTCTACGACTCAAATTCTTTAATTGTAACCGGATAATCAAAAAATTCTATAAGTAATAGCAATGATATATTTAAAGAGAAGTCATAAAGAATCTAAAATTTCATTATCAGTCATAAAGGCTTACACTATTTGCAAAAAATATATGAAACATAGAAGAAATAGGATATCAAAAGAGTAACTACAGAATGAGAAGAAGGTAAGGCAGGATAATAATGTTATAGATTCTATAGGATCGTAAAGAGCGATAGAGGGAGGGTGAATATCGCTTTTGAACAATGTTTCGGATTCGTGAAAACACAAACAAGTACGCAGCGGAAAGTAAAGTAAAAACATGACTAACACCTTTTGTTTTTATATGGTTCGGAGTATGTGACGGCTCCTACTTCAAGGCTCACGGTCGTTGACCGTTTACTTTGGGCAATTCTATAATTCACAAATATATACAAAATTTAAGTGCAATGTAAGAGTATTAGTAAGCCAAAATATACCAACAACAAAAATTGAAAAAGATTGAAGCACGCCATTCTCGGAGCAGCTTTTCATCATCTTCGGATCATTTCAGCGTAGCACACAAGAGCACAAGGTGTAGAAAAATTGATGCCTCAGGATTCTGATTGAGAACCATATATATGGTCACTCGGCCGCCTGTATAAGCCTCATGAGCGCCCGTGTTGCTATGACTTGGCTGTTATGTGATCCACTGCATAGTCCATGTTTTATGCTCACTCAGGCGCTTGACTTCACTCGGGCACCCATGTTGTTGACGTGGAGCATCCCCTCAACGTGCGTCAACTCAACCAAGCCTTGGTTAAGTCATAGGCTCGCGGTCGCCCAAGTCCCTCTTGGGCGCCTATGTTCTCGGGCGCCTGAGTCCCTCTCGGGTGCCTGAGTGCCGCTAGTAGTCTCTTTTGCTTAGCTACAACATAGAGTTAGTACAACATATAATATGCAAAGGAAAATGGGTGTAATGATAACCCGTGCTGTCCGATCCTAACTTTCATGTTTCGACCAAAATTCTAAGTCGGATCGATGTCTACTATTTCCTCTTCAGTAAAACGCGTCCTCACCTACTCCAGTCACGATGAACTACCTGTTTTCTAACAAGCACCTCCGGTTAGACTTTTGCTCGGCCTCCGATGACTTTGAAACTCATTATGTCCATACCTCGACTCATCCCGACTCCTGTCCATTATCCTTGATCGGCTAAGTCTTCTGCCCAGTCATCGACTAGGACATCGGTACCCGACCCCCAGTCAGGTCTTCGTGCCAAGCTTTACTCACCAGGTATTCGATGCCTAGTTCTCGACAAGAACTTCATACCTAACTTTACTCACCAGGTAGTCGATGCTCAACCCTCGATCAGGTCTTCATGCCAAATCCTACAAATCAATGTAGGAATCTCTAAGCAAAAAACACTCAAAATGCAGTGAAAATTTGAGATCCCTTCGAGCGATCCATGAGAAAGAAAAACTCGTTTGAAGTTTTATCCATCCAACCAAGTGTTATACCTTTGGTGCGTGCCCTTCGGTTATCCCGCTCGTCCTTGATTCGTCGGATCTCTAGCATGTTCAAGTGTCCGTGTCTCTAGTAGTATCTACACGAATACGATCTACGCCAATGAGAAGAACCACCTTAGTTTTGCTAGCAAGTTGGGATAGTTCACAAAGCACAAAATCCTCCACTTGGGAGTTTCAGCCAAGGAGGAAGAAAGAGGAAGAAGAGAGATCCCATCCTTAGTCTTTGACAAGGGGGGGTTTTATACTCATCCAATGAATACCAAGGGTCATTGCCCCTTGAGCTCCCTTCATCTTAATGCTAATAAAATACAATGAATACCAAGCCTCTTAGTATCCCTTGAGACTCTCAATATTCAATTCATCAAATGAATAGAATGCCCCTTAGCCTTTCTCTATGATAATATTTCATTAAACCTTTTAATAAATACTATCCATAATTAAGTGGTTGAGTCTAATCTAAGTGAGTCTAACTCGAATTAGACTCAATCCCTCAATCTAATTAGATTCACTTGAGTCTGACTCAAATAATCCAATTTCAAATTACATTTTAATCAAAATAAAATTAACTTATCTCCGAGACATTGTGTCGTTTGTGTGTGACCCAATAGGTTCTTGTAACGTTGGCAATGTATCTAAACCACTTTAGATACATAAACAATGAGCGACATCTAGCAATGCATCATTGCTACCTAAGTGACGAGAATGTCAAGATCCGACATAACCTTTCCATGTCTATTATAATGTATGACTTTGTTATTTTATCTTCGATATCTAGATTGATCAATTAGGCATAAAACCATATCATCCTCTAATCAATCTTTATGTTTCTTGATCTCCTAGTAAACCTAGTCAACCAAATAAGCTCAATATCTCATATTAACTCATTTTAGCATGGTCATGCATTTTAGTAGTCCTACTCGATCAAGGGGCCCACAAATACCACTCCCATTATATGGGAGAGATAGATCCCATCTACATCACTCACATCCCTCCTCATAATTTGTTGCATACCCAGTAATCGCCTTTATAGTCCACCCTGTTACGGGTGACGTTTGACGATGTCAAAGTACACAACTTCTTATGTAGGGAACCTTAGTGAATTCAGGTCTAAGAATGAGATCAAGTCATCAATTGACCTACATTCTAGTCTCCGCATTAATATTGTCCTCGAATATTAATACTTGACTAGGAATAGTTAAAAGTAGTATTTTCTACATCATCTCACTATCAATTCAACTAATTGATATAATGTAAATCAGAACCTACTATCCAAGGACATTATTATACTTATTCATTGGGTACAATCATGAAATAAATATAATAATCAAACTTTTCCTTTATTAAATAGAATATGATACAAAATATTTCTTAGACAATCATCTCATAATTGACTCTAGGACTAACACTAATAAAGATTATATTTTTTATTTGAAAGAAAAAGTAAAAAATCCAAAAGAAAATACTCGAAAGGTGGTTTCACCATTTTAGAGAAACCCCGCTTTGATACTAATTGTAGGATCGTAAAGAGCAATAAAGGGGGGGGGGGTGAGCATCGCTTTTGAAAAATGTTTCGAATTCATAAAAACACAAGCGAGTATGCAACGGAAAGTAAAGTAAAAACAAGGCTAACACCTTTTGTTTTTACTTGGTTCGGAATCTGTGATGACTCTTACTCCAAGGCTCACGGTTCTTAGCCGTTTACTTTGGGCAATTTTATAATTCACAAGTGTATACAAAATTTAAGTATAATGCAAGAGTATTTGTAAGTAAAAATATACCGACAACAAAAATTGAAAGGGATTGAAGCACGTCGTTGTTGGAGCAGCTTTTCATCATCTTCGAATTATTTCGGCGCAACACACGAGAACTCAAGGTGTAGAAAAATTGATGCCTCAAGGTTCTAATCGAGATCCCTTATATATGGTCACTCGGGCGCTAGTATAGGCCTCATGGGCACCCATGTTGCTATGACTTGGCCGCTGTGTGATCCATTACACAGTCCAAGTTTTATCCGTAGTCAGGCTCCTGATTACACTCGGGCGTCTGTGTTGTTGATGTGGAGTCTCCACTTAGCGTACACCAACTCAGCCAATCCCTGGCTATGTCATAGGCTCACGGGCGCCCAAGTCCCTCTCGGCCCCAGAGCGCACCAGTAGCCTCTTTTATTTAGCTACAACACAGGGTTAGTACAACAGATAATATGCATGTAGGTATGGCTTGGTGGTTTCCAAGACAACCATGGGGGCATATCTGAAAGACTTCTCTATGGCTACGGATTAAAAAAAATTTAATCCGAATAGAGACCCGTCCTTCTAACGACCGACTCGTCATCGTGTTAATTAATCCAAGTTACAATTTAGCCGAAACCGAGGTTAAGACTTTGTAACTTTCCGGATTAATTAACCGCGGAAAAGACGACGATTTGGATCGTCGATTTTTGTGTTTATCTTCGGGGTCCAGTTAATTAATTATTATCTATGATTACAAATCAAAATAACTAATTAACATGTATGAAAAGACGAGACAAAGCAAGATGACACAATTAAAACATAACATAATAAAACTAGAGCTCGGGAGAAATATACCTCGCCGTTTACCTCGCAGTCTTCTATCTTATGACCCTCCCCTCTCGGACGTCGTGTGGGCGACGATCTACCAAGTCGCGGAGTCACCAAAGCCTTGAATTAATCTCTCTTCTTCAAGCTTCTTCCTACCAACACAAACCCTAGGCTTCTAGGGGTTCCTTGCGCCAATTGCTTGTCTCCCTCTCCACCTCAAACCGCCGGCCACCTTTAGCTCCAAGGGCCGGCCAACTTCAAGGTTACACCAAGAGGAAAGCTAGGAAGATGAAGATGAGAAAGAAGTAGCGAGAACAAATCTCCTTCTTCCCTCAAAACCCACCGAAACCCTAGGAGCCTCTCCTTCACTCTCGCCGGCGCCAAACAAGAAGAGCTCCTTGTTTTCCCGCAACCAGTAGCCTCTCTTCTCTATTCCTTGCTTGCGCACACAGAGTAAAGGCCGAGAAGGAGATAGGAGAAGAAACCAAGGTGAAGGAAGGAGAAGAAAGCAAGCTTTCCTCCCTTCTTCAGCCGCCGGCGCCGCTCAACCAAGAACTGACGCCGCCTGCCACCTCCGGCCTTTCTCTTCCCCTCGCTGAGCTCCCCTAGGTCCGGTTGAGGCTTCACGTCTAGAGGAGAAGGCCTAGGAGCTGTGTACCGAGAAGGAGCAGCTCCTTCTTCTTCCTTTGTCACCGACGCAAGAAGCCCAACCCTAGGGCTTTCAATTTTGCCAAAGAGAGGAGAGGGAGAGGGTTATATATAGGGGATTAATTGAAAAATATTCCAATTTAATTATGGATCAATTCCAAAATTTTATTAGAGAATAATTCCTTAATTAATCAGAGGTTAATAATTTAATTAATCCAAGATTAATTTCTTAATTAATCCGAGATTAATTCCTTAATTAATGTGAGATTAATAACTTAATTAATCCTAGATTAATTCCTTAATTAATCGGCCTTGTATTATGACTCCTATGTGATTTTATTAGGCTAAGATAGGAACCATGAGGAGGAGTTGGTTCTTGGCCCGCTAATGGATCCAAACCCGATCTATTAATGGAGATCCATTCCACTAAAGGATCCCATTGTACTTCCTCACTAACCCTCATATTTTCATATGGGCTCCACCTATTACGAGTCGTCCATCTCCCTGTGTTTAAGATATCGTATTCCCGATAATTAATTTAATTTACTGATAATTAAATTAATTATCCTCTTGATCCTTGATTAGTACCACTCAACCTTTTCATTATGCCGAACCATAGTCCACTTGCAAGATTTGACATGACGATCTTTTTGAGCTCACCAAGGGGGCATCATCACCCTGACTCACCAAGACACAGATTTCGTCAATAATCAATGGCACATCATATTATTAATATTATCTCCCAACTTACCGGGCCTATCGATCTAACAGAATAAATCTCACCCATTGGTAAATTAAAGATATAATAATTAATAATATATGTCCGTCATTATTTCAGGATTAAGAGATCGTACTCCATAATATTATCCGAGGTCTAATTCAATTTACTAAGTCAGTACAAAAATTGGATGACCTCTCTTTTGGTCCTACTCAATGTACACAAAGTACACTAGTGTAATCCTATGGTTAAGATAAACCACACCTAATTACACTACAAGATGGTTTGTCCAACTCAATGTACACAAAGTACACTAGTGTAATCCTATGGTTAAGATAAACCACACCTAATTACACTACAAGATGGTTTGTCCAACTCCATCTCGGTTGTGAGCCTCTTTCTTATGCTTCGGTAAGGAACCTAATAACATGATCTTCTGTGCAACACCACGCACCATGTTATTTACAATGCCAAGCATCAAACGTTTAGTGCACATACTAATATAAACATACACTGTGTGATTTTCTAATTTTTTTTAAAATGTAGATGTATCTTAACCAAAAGGCAAGACTTTTAGTATACATCCTAACAATGCAAAGGAAAATTCATGCAATGACAGCCTATGCTGTCAGATCCTGACATTCATGTTTCAATTAAAATCTTAGGTCGGATTGACACCGACTGTTCCCTCTTCTGGAGAACATGTCCTCGCCTACTCCACTCGGGAGAAATTACCTGTTTGCCAATTGGCACCACCAGTTGGACTTTTGCTCAGCGTTCAATGACTTCATAACTCGTGGTGTCCATAGCTCGACCCATCCCGACTTCTGTCCGTTGTCCTCGCTCGGCTAAGTCTTCTGCCCAGTTCTCGACCAGGATTTCGGTGTTCAACCCTCGGTCAAGTTTTCGTGTCCAGCTTTGCTCACCAAGTCTTCGATACCCAATTCTCGACTAAGACTGTGTCCATCTTTACTCACCAGATTTTTGATGTCCAATCTTAAGTCAGGTCTTTGTGCCTAATCCTGCAGATCAAGATTTAGTATCTAGGTAAATTAGGATTTTTCTACACACTTAAGATAACATATTAATCACAAATAATGTTTAACTTTAAACTCTTTACCAATATCAAAATAAAATTCGATCAAATACTTCCGGCACCAATAGATTCTAGTCCCATTGTTTGAATTATTAAAAAAATTGGAAATACCATATACTTTTGTGAAGCTTTCCACCACATTCAGCCTCAAAACTTGATGGTTCTTCAACCAAAAATACGTAAACATTGCTGTGCAACTTTCTTGAAACTGGCAGGCCCTCAACCAAACAATCAAGAAACAAATCACACGGTAGGTGAAGTTCAGGACGAACTGTAACAACCTTCAGAACAGAGATAAATTTCTTGTGTCATTCACTTTCCTGCTTGATAGTTCCCTGAAGTTTACATAATAACATAGGATCAAGATGCAG
This sequence comes from Boesenbergia rotunda, assembly GCA_024364735.1. Taxonomy (NCBI): domain Eukaryota; kingdom Viridiplantae; phylum Streptophyta; class Magnoliopsida; order Zingiberales; family Zingiberaceae; genus Boesenbergia; species Boesenbergia rotunda. Next base: position 367,267 of record JAGFNQ010002221.1, read on the forward strand.
CCATGTATAATGATGGACACTAAATGAAATTACTTCGAGTTGAACATCATTAATTCTTCTCTCCTTTTCAGCTAAATCAAGCTCTCTTTTCGCAAGGTTTTCTGTCAAGTAGGAGATAATTTCTTGTTTGTCTGAAACAAGTTTCTTTATCAGTTCAATCTCCATCTCAGATTTCTTTAGAAGCAGCTAGATAAAAAACATAGAAGATAATAGTGATGAGTTATAAATAAAATTCACAGTGAACGTATCGACAGTTATGAATGGATTTATATAATTTAAGCATCCTAAAAACCTCTGCAAGCTTTTAATATCACTGATATGTATTTGTGATATTATTTTCAAGACTACATATTCTTGTAGAATGATTCTTCTGTGATCAATTTGTAATACTAAAAGGCTTGTAGAATGTTTCTGGCAATTTTTTGATTGAATAATAATTGGGAGAGTGAAAATCATAGTGAATGACGTGGCATTTTGTATGCACAATCTCCGACGGATTCACCGTGCCCCTAGGGTATAGTATGATTTGGGGGGGCGGCCAAAGGCCGTCGATGGTGTCCAAACAATAATCGAGCGTGTACATATAAAATACCATGTCATGTCACATTATTTATTATGATTTTCACTTTCTATTCTCTCATTTTCACTTTCTATATCATTGTTCTATTACAGCTTGTTTGGAAAGGAGGGAATTAGAATTCCCAAGGGAATTGGAATTCAATTCCCTTCTTTGGTAGCAAATTTTAAGAAGGAATTGGAAATGAATTGAATTCCAATTTCCTTCATACACCCCAAAATAAATCAGACCCAAAAGGGTCTGATTTGGGAAAGGAATTGAATTCCATTCCCTTCCAACTTTAAAATGACTAATTCACCCTGCTGCATGCAACCCTGCTGCATGCAACCCTGCTTCCATCTTTATTTTGTTTAAGGGTAAAATGGTAAAAATATAACAATTGATTTCAATTCCGATTGATTCCAAACATGGGAATTAGAATTCAATTCTGTTATTTACTATTCATTCCAAACATGGAAATTGGAATTCAATTCCGGTCGGCCGACCGAAATTGAATTCCAATTCCTTACTTAAAAGTTTTCAAACATGGTGTTAGTGTCTGAAGATGTCTTAAGTGATCATCTTCGGTTTTGGAATGGTCAAGAATATAGTAAATAATTTTAAAGGTTAAATCAATAAATAATCTCGCAAAATTTTACAAGATTTAAAAAAAAAAAAATTAGATTTTTCTAAGATTATTTTGATATTTACGAGGATAACCTCTCCTTCTCCCGATCCCTTTTCTCTTCCCCCATCCGAGTCGTCGCCCGGTCAGAGCACCTCCTCATCGCCGAAGCCGACACTGACGCCTGCCAACCCACTCCTCTCCCTTATGTTGATCACCTCTCATGTTGTCGACCCTCTCTTCTTGCGAGGCCACGGATCTTCGAGGCATCGCTAGTTTCTTCTCCTTTGGGCATCGTCTTGCGGGCGGTACCCGAGTGTTGGACCATCGCCAGAGCCGGTGATCCGATTTTTCTTCCCGCGGCCACGGGTATGTAGGAAATGAATACTAGGTTGCTTAGGATTTGCCTTCTTGGTCTTTGATCGTTTTCTTGTGGGCGTGTGCAAAGCAAGTGCTGTCGGCGATCCCTATCAATGGTGGAACCCTAATAAATCTATGGATTTGTAGCTCTTATTGCCTTGCATCGATTTGGGAGCAGAGGACTTACTAGAGGGAGAAATTGATATTGGAATGGTGCTTCTTCCTCCACTCTGTCTCGGTCAGCAGAGCTCAGCCATTATCCAGGTAAGACTTCTTCTTGGTTGCTTAGATCTGAGTAGAGTAGTTAGATTTGGATCTTGTGAATGATGGTTCTGGGAATTTGATTTTGGAATTTGAAGAATCTGTGGTAAGTTCAATCTATTCTGTTTCTTTTGAATTGGAAGCTGATTTGTTATCGTGATTGGCTTTTGGGTTTGATCTGGCTGCGAGATCTCTGTTGACATAACAGTTTTAGTTTTTTCGATTTGGATTGTAGTTGTTTGGTTCTCTTTGAATTGAGAGAAGCTGGATTTATGTTGGGAGATACTGCTTCATAGAAATTTTGTTGAATTTCTAAGTCGTGTTTTACTATGGATCAATACTAGAATCGTGATTGGTTTGTGTGATCTGTAGAACTTGATCAAGAATTTTTGGATGAGATTGTTCGGAGAATTGGGTGTTAATTTGTGATGAATCAGCACTGTTTTTGGATCCATGGATTTTGATATTGTAATCTACTTCGGATAGCTTCTGATCTTGTAGAGTTTTGGAATCTGTAGATTGCTATTTGGTGTATGTTGTTTTGGGTCAAAAAGGTGGATTTAGTTAATAATAGGTGTTGCATATGCTAATCGGATTTGAGGTGTTGGATTGTAAATGGAAAATTAGGTTATAGGGTCTTGGTTGGATCCTGTTGATGTTCTGTTTTGGATGGATCTATTGAGTTAAGTTTGTGTTTTGGTTTTGGCCTTGTAGTTCTAATCTGTGTGGGGGGAAATATGAGATTTGATCTTGTGTAGAAGATTCTACCGTGAGCTTCTTTTGCGGGGCAGCTGATTTAGGTGTTGTTGCTTCAAATTGGTAATTAGAATAAATTTGTGATCATGCTGTAAGTTTCACCCTAAGCTATAGGAGTTTAGGCTTTGGTAATTGGAAGCTTGTTTTGAGTTTATCCCGGTTTTTAGCCGTGAGCTTCCTTAGAAGATTGGATTTGGATCTTTGACTTTTGTTAAACTTTCGATCTCACTATCTGTGTCGTGAGTTCTTGAGGTTGTGCCCTGATTTAGAGTAGGATTTATAGTTCAATCGTATGATCTTGTTAATTACTATTTAAGTAGATAGGTAAGATTATGCCTATATTACAGGATATTGACTTGTTCTAGACTTATAGACGGGAGGATTCTCTTCATTTATATGGACTTCTCCATTTGAGATGGATACTTCTTACTTGTTTCCTTTAGTACCACTTTACCTTATGCATGACTTGATTTTATTATTTATAGTAGGATTATTACCTTATATCTGCTACCCTTGTTATCCTACTTGATAGTTTCGGCTTGATCTTTGAGATGATCGATTTGTGTCTATACAGTCTTGATATTTGACATCTGATTTTGTATGGTATTTGTGTGAGCATGTGCACGGAGATATAGTAGCATGTCACTTTGTATCTGCATTGATTGATTTCTAGTTATACTTGCATATATATTTGGATGTATGATAATTTAGGTCATGATACATGTATTCAACCTGTGCATGCTAGGTTGAGTTATGTATGATAACCTAGTGGGTGTTGTATGTGTTAAAGTCATGCACCATCCCTACATTGTTGCATGTTGACGATTATCGGCTCCCCTGTGGTCTGAGTCTGTTGTCCGTTACATGATCTATACACACAGCCACTCATGGGTTAGTGGATACGGTTAGGTGTGTGCAATTGCTCTATGCTGCTCCGCTCGACTATTCATGGTTACTGGTTCCGGAGCGTGGTAGTAAGCAAAGATCCTTCCTCCTTCCAGTGACCTAATCAGATGAGGGAGATATCTCCATTTTTGACATGGGGCGGAGTGATTACTCCACCAACATCTTATTCACTCGGCCACTCATAAGCAGTGATGGCAGAGTGCATGCAGTGTCATAGCCCTACCCACGCAGCCGTTCACTTATGACCTGTGACGGTGGCTTGACTGACGTCAGGGGTGACCATGTCATTGCATCATGTGCATATGACGCATTGTGTATTTGTTTGTATTTGTCTATTGCATTTGTCTGTTGCATGTGTTTGACATGCACATATAGGGGACAGTTTACACATTAAATTATGTTTTGTACTTGATGATACATAGGGGTTGATTGCACCACCCTGTAGGATATATGGATTCTGGTATGTATATTCATTCAGTACTTCAATTTTGCATATTTTGATATTTCCCTTGAGACTGTATCATCTTGTTTCTTTATAGCTTGTATAGCTATTTATATTGTCATGCATGTCTATCTCTATACCCACAGAGTCCACTTGAACTCACCACCCATTTCTCTATTTTTGTTTTCAGGTTGATTGGAAGCCAGGAGAGTCCAGTTGTCAATTTCAGGTCTCAACAACTTCGGCTTTGGGTTTTCCCCCTTCTTTACAATTTTTGTTATAGCGTATTTCATATATTGTATTTATTTTTGCGCCGTGGACTTATATTTGCGTTATATTGAAGCGTGGATTGTACTTTTGAGTTTGGTGTTGGACTTTATGTGATGTCTTTTGCTACACGCATGCCTGGATGGCAAATCAGGTAAGTCTTCTTGAATTTTATGTTATGGATGTATTTTCTTGTATATATATGCTCCGACTAGGATTGACCGATATATTTTTATTTGAGGTCAGAGGTCATATCTTGCGTGCATGTATGTATAAAGTATAAATGTTTTTTATTGTCTGTCATATAGGGGAGATGCCCAATTGTATATTGGATCAGCGGCTCCTCTTCAGAGGCATGACACTTTTCGTAAGGTTTTCTGTCAATTTGGATATAATTTCTTGTTTGTCTGTGACAAGTTTCTTTATCAGTTCAATCTCCATCTCAGATTTCTTCAGAAGCACCTAGATAAAAAAAACTAGATGATAACAGTGATGAGCTATAAACAATAAAATTCACAGTGAACATATCTACAGTTATCAAGATAGTCTGGCTTAGAGATGACAATGTTAAAACTGGAAACTTCAGTAACCACCATTAAATGGAAACCGCAGCCATAAAAAATAAAAACAATGAAGATATAGATAAGGAAAAAAGAGTCAATAAACTGATCTAGGAGATCTCTAGCGATGCTTGCATACCGTCACCACCAAGTAGTAAGAAAGGTTGCAATGATTAAAAACAATCGGCAAAAACAAACCATGCCGAGTGTCTGTATGGTTTGTACCAGATAAACATCAAATTTAATGGCACTTGATACTACCCAAAACAATACACTCTATGTCAGATAAGTAAATACCACTATACCAGGTGTTATGGACTGGTGTTTTGAGCCATAAGCAGATCATCTGATATCATAAAGATGAGAAAAGCATATATCAGCACATGCATAATTTGATCACCTCTTGATGGAAAATCTGTGCAGATTAGGATCTTGAAAAAAAAAACACCAGACATCAATGCATTAAAGTCTTAACATGAATGAAGCATTTGTAGCCATGAATTAGGTGTTAATTGCGTAGCTATTGGCCATCTCATATACTCTCCTACTCATATTATGAGTGCTATTAAAAGGTGCTCAGAGCATGAGGGTTAGAGCCTTTATCATGGATATGCAATAGATTGACAACAAAACAAATGCGAAGTGCATTCTGTATATAAAAAAGGGCACTTGGTAATCAATCAAACAAATAAGCTTTGGTCTAAGATTCTAATCACTTGATGTCCAAGAATTCTATGATGGAAACCCTAAATAAGCTTCATGGAAAAGGAAGCTTTGGTCTAAGATTCATGTATTTCCAACAAAATAAGTTTTGGATTGAGTTGAACTAGAGGTTTGCTGAATAATGACTTATTGGAAAAGGAAGCAGGTAAAAAATGGATCAAGTTTAGCTATGATATCACAATTCTGGCTTATGGTTTTACAACCACTTCGTGATCAATTTGGATATGAACTGAATAGTTAAGTTACCATTGAAGGAGCTCGAAGAGGAACAGGGAGTTGTGCCTCTGCCATTGAAGGTCCTCGAAGAGGGACGGGGATGCTACGCCTCTACCACTAACAGAGCTCCAAGAGAGGGGATGGCACAGAGATTCTTGACGAGGGAGGGGATATGGGTAGATCTGAATTGTTGATAGAGCTCGAAGAGGGAGGGAAAGGATGTGTGGCCGTTCGAAGAGCCAGAGAAGAGCGAGCGGCAACGCCGACGGAAGAGGGAGGGAAAGGGGTTCGAAGAGCCGGCGGCGGCGGCGGCGACGGCGACACGAAGGAGGTGTGGGATCGTAGAAAGCGATAGAGGGGAGTGAATATCACGTTTCAAAAAATTCAGATTTAAATAAGAGTTTACACAGCGGAAAGAATAAACGCAAGTAGAACAATCGCTAACACATTTATTTTTACTTGGTTTGGAGGTTGTTATGACTCCTACTCCAAGGCTCACGGTCCTTAACCATTTATTTTAGACAATTCTATAAGTCACAGATGATGTTACAAAGATGCAATGTTAAGTACAGAAAAATAATAAAATATACTGACAACATTAAGTAAGAAGAAGAAGAAGAAGAAGAAGAAGCACAAAAGCTAGTGTTGTTTGAGAAGCATTTTGGTATTTCTGGATCGCTTCATAGCAGCACACTTGAGCACAAAAACTATAGAAAATTGATGTTGGAAGTGTGTGGTCGAAACCCCTTATAAAGGGGTATACGCTCCCCGAGTGCCTATAGGGGCCCCCCTAATGTTGCGATCCAGCTGCATCCCAATTTGCTCCCTGGTCAAACCTTATCCTTCATGGGCACCTGAGAGCATCTAGGGCTCCTGAGTTGCTAACGTGGTGACTCCAACCAGCGCATACCAACTCAGCCATGCCCAGGCTGAGTCACTCGCATAGGGGTGCTTGAGGCCTCTCGGGCACTTGTGTTCCGGGTGCCCGAGACCTCTCGGGCGCCTGTGTTCTCGGTCGCTCGAGTCCCCTCGAGCGCCCCAGATGTGGCCAATCTCCATCTTCTTTAGCTGCAACACAGGGTCAGTCCAAACACAAATAATATATTAAAGTGGATACATGTACGATAGCTAGTGTTGTCCGATCCTGACTTTGGATTTCAACTGAAATCCTAGGTTGGATCGACACCTACTGTTCCCTCTTCCAGGGAACGCGCCCTCACCTACTCCACTCTGGAGAAGTTACTTGTTACCAACCGGCACCTCCGGTTGAAATTTTGCTCAACCTCCGAAGATTCTTGATCTCAAGACATTCATACCTCGACCCGTCCCTACTTTTATCCGTTGTCCTCACTCGGCTAAGACTCCTGCCCGATCTTCCGGATTAGGTCATCGGTGTCCGACCCCCAGTCAGATCTTCGTGCCCAGTCCTCTAAACCAGGTCTTCATGCTCGGTTTCACAATAAATACCATTTAATTCGTTATAGATAAACCTAGAAAACTCAGAATTTAATGAAACATGTTTTTATATGTTCATATTGATCTCGTGATGACGTAAACGACCTCAAGTATGATTTTCTCCTAATATATTTTTCTTTATAGTTAATTATTTAGATCAGCTAATGACTTAGTAAGAATTTTCTAAGTCTAAAACTGTTATAAAAAATTTGATATTAATCCTTCTTTATTCTCTGGAATTTTTGTTGAAATTTGTGTTTAAGATCATTTATGTCACGAGGACGTCACTACAAAAATAACAGCGAGTAGCGACGGCCGTAATCCGTCGCTATTCCGTCGCAAAATACTAATAGCGATGGAATAGCGACGGAGTGAGCGTCGTCGGGCGAAAACCCGTCTCAAAGCTAAGGTAGCGACTGATACAAAAACCTCGTCGCTAATATGAGGTAGCAACGGACATATAAGCCCGTCGCAAACACCGGGGCATATGGGGTGACGTGTCTCGGGGAGATTTTAGCGAAGGCTGGTCAAATATCCGTCGCAAATCTTTCATGATAGCGACAGATATGGTCAATATCCGTCGCTAATCTATCGTAATAGCAACGAATTCGGTCAAACTTCATCGCTAATCGATCGTGATAGCGACGGAAAAGTCAATAGCCCGTCGCTATTTGCGATGAATTTTTAAAAACATTCGTCGCAAAACCTAGAAATATTTTCACAGCCAAATGTTGTTTTTTCCCTTCCCATAGATACATCAATAACATACAAATAACCAAATCCACTGATCCAAACAAACATCAAATAAGAGTATATTTTACAACATCCAAACAAACATCAAACAAAAGTAAATATTACAACATCCAAACATAACAAAAGTATATATTCCACTATCCAATCCAAACTTTCATTTCTAAACTTATACAATCCAAACTTTCAAACAAGAGTAAACATCCAAACTTTCATTTCCAATATCCAATCCAAACAAGAGTAAATATCCAAATCTATACATCCAAACAAGATTAAATGAAAAGAAATGTATACACCAAAAGTCAGAGTTTAGTAGAGAAACATTATGTATATGAATATCAAAGTGAATAATGGATAGAAAGGAAAAATATTCCTGCACAATAGAAGATAAATAAAAGTTAAATAGAGTTAATATCTAAATATAACTCTAATAATATTAAATATGTAAATGAAAATTATCAAATAAGAAACAATTAAGGAATAATATTCAATATGCATACCTTTCAAGCAGGGGAAGAAATCTGAATTCAACTCTGATGATGTGCAATCTGTAAACAGAAATGAAGTAATAAGAAAACAATCATTATGAATATAATAACTCAATCCATTATTACTGAAAAAATATAGAGAAAAATAGAATATGCCACTAAAATATCTCTACTTCTCTGTGATATCCTCAGGATTCTGTGTCTCCTAAGACTCAAAACGAGGGGCGGGAGGGGCTGGCATCTGTGACATCGGCGATAGGGTCGCTGCAAAAGCATTCATGTTTCTTATTATTGTTGGAACCGGATGGCTAGAGAGAGAGGGGGTGAATATAGCCAAACACTTTGAGCTTAAGCTTTTATCGAATTTCTGCACTCAAACTTATCAGTAGCACAGCGGAAATAGCAAACACAGAGTAAGCAGAAAATAGAAAACAGAAAACGAAGGCAAACAAACACAACTAGCAAGATCGCTAACAAGGAGAGTTTACAAGGTTCGGGGATAACTTGCCCCTACTCCTTGGCGTGCCCTTAAGGTGGGCCATCCCTTGATCGTCGACAGATCAAGCCCCGGTTATCACCGAATAGAAAGCAACCTCCTTCTCGGTGGAGAAACCTCTCCACAGCGTTTCAATCACAGATATATGTTTAAGCACAATGAAACAACAAGAAAGATGTTACTTAGCACTCAGCAAAGACAAGAACACAGCAAGCTCCCTCAGAGCTCCACCCAGCGACGATCTCACGCAGGAGCCTTCTCCTCGTGTCTTCTCGCTGTTGGACTCGAAGCTTCTTGTTCCTTCCTTCACGTTCTCAAGCAAGGGCTGATTGCTTCTCAGATCTCAATGGCTTGCTCAAGGTATGATGGAACATCAAGAACACAAGCACGTAGCAAGCCAAAAACTTAGCAGCAATACTGATTCGCAGAGTTGTTGTTGAAGACTTCTCGCACCCGGCGCTTAAGTCTTCTCCACATAGCTTTAGGTCACCATCCCACAGCAGCCTCCAGCTACTCTCCTGCAACCACCAGTCACCACTGAGCCCTTCTGGACCTTCTGAGCTCCCCTCAGACCAGCCCCAGACAGCAGCTCCAGCCAGCGCCAGCGCTTGTTGAAACCTGGAATGGAAAACAGAAAAACCTGCTCCAAGGAAAACCTCCATTGACTTCTCCTTGAGTGTTTAAATCCTTCCATGTCACCTACAGCTTCATCAGATCATTAGAGTAGCATATCAAACAGAAAATCAAGCATCAGAGATTAAACGTAGAGAATCGGTTATGTTCAGACGCGATCAGAGCGTCTGACAGTGCATTTTGAATTAAAGTGATCAGTCACCGGACCGATCAGAGGGTCTCCTGATCGGTCACCAGACCGATATGGATGGGTTCGGACCGATCAGGCTTCGTCCTGATCGATCCCCAACGCTCAATCAGAAATCACGATTTCTTTGGGACTCTCCTGGACCGATCACCAGACCGATCCCAGGTTGTGGATCGATCACCAGACCGATCCACACTTATTCCAGGCGATTTCTGAGTTTCGCAGTCCAAACCTCCTGATCGGTTGCCGGACCGATCAGGGAGCCTCCTGATTGGTCACCAGATCGATCAGATCATGACCAAACCGATCAGGCTCCGTCCTGATCGATCTTAGTGAGGAACTCGTGAAGCTGGATCATTCTCCAGAACGATCTGCATAGTGAGTCAGATCGGTCACTAGACCGATCAGGAGCAGATCAGCAAGGGAACTCAACCTCACTGAGTGTTTCCTGATCGGTCACCAGATCGATCAGGAGCCAAGCAGTGGGTGAAACGCATACTCCCTGATCGGTCACCATATCGATCAGGAGTCACACAGTAGGTTCCCAACCTCACTGTGTGCTCCCTGATCGGTTACCAGACCGATCAGTCATTGCTGGATCAGTCACCAGACCGATCCACGATGGAGCAGCGTGCCAGCTTCCCTAATCGATCACCAGACCGATCCAGGGACTCAAACCTAGCCCTCCAAGCTAGGTTTTCATCCACCTTAGCCCTCCAAGCTAAGGATTTTTCACCTAATCCTCCAAGTTGGGAATTTACACCTAACCCTCCATGTTAGGACTTTTCACCTAGCCCTCTAAGCTAGGACTTTTCACCCAACCCTTCCGAATTAGGACTTTTTCAAACCTTGCCCTCCAAGCTAGGACCTGACCCTCTAAGCCAGGACTTTTTCACCTAACTCTCCAAGATGGGAATTTGCACTTAACCCTCCAAGTTAGGACTTTTCACCTAGCCCTCTAAGCTAGGACTTTTCACCCACCTCTTCCGAATTAGGACTTTTCAATACCTAGCCCTCCAAGCTAGGATTTACCACACCTAACCATCCAGGTTAGGATTTTCCAACACCTAGCCCTCCAAGCTAGGATTTTCCATAACATGCCTGATCCACGATCAGGACTTAATCATAATCAATAATCATCAACCCAAACTAAAATCAGTGTCAACACCAAAACATCAATCAGGGTCAGACTGCATCAACAATCTCCCCCTTTTTATTGTTTGACAATTCGATTTTAAGTTTAGGGATTCTCAATCAATTTCTCAACTTTCAGAATCATAGGGGAATCAAGATCCTACCCCTACAATATAATCATCCTAAACTTAACCAACCAACACTCTCCCCTTTTCTCGAACACCGAAAAGGGGTCTAGAAGGGCTGTTAAATTTGAACCACACTCCCCCTCAACCCTAGGAGTATCCCAAAACAATAAAGATTTGATTGAATTTTGAAAACCATATGAACACATATGACAAGGATAAGTCATGGCAAAACATGCACATGTAACATATGAAGCATGGCATCATAAGCATGAATGAGGCATATAATCAACTAGTAATCATGTGAACACATAGCATCAACAATAAACATACTAAAGTAGGATAAACATGTGAAGCAAAGTCAGAGAAATCAAGGCATAACAAGATGCAAGACACATGCATCAAAGTCAAAACACGTGCGGCCCTAGGCCACAACTGACAAGTCATAGGGCATACAACCCAAAAATCACACAAATCAAAAGGTCAAGTACACAGATCACAAGGAGAGGCAACGGACATCCAAACTCAACTGTCAACGGGGGGGGGGGGGGGGGGTTTCATCCTGCATGAGATCATCCATCGTGGCATCAGCAGACCCTGGTGCAGCACTGCCTGAAAGGGCATCCCCTAGAAATGTATAGCGGCGCCACTCTGCGTACCAAGTCTGCTGCAATGTCTGGACCCCAGAGACAGTGGACTCCATCCCTGCCAATCTGCGATCGAAGGACCGGAACGCCGAGTGGGTCTCCTCTCGATGGAGCTCCCTCAAATGAATATCCTCCTGGAGGATCCGATCTAGCTCGGAGATCTGCCATCGTAGATCTGGATCAGGCTCATAGTCGTAATCAGCTGCAGGAGCCTCCTGAGGAGCAGCAGCCTCGGTCGGTGCCTGAAAATGTGGTCCGCCACCTGGTAGCTCACCGAGACCTCTCCCATCCTTCCAGACTAAAGCCCCATCGCGATCCTGTATGATGATTCCGGACTTGTCAAATGCCAGCCGACCAAGTCTGCAATCCTGTCGGACCATGGGCACGATCCTGCCCTTGGTGACATCAACACCTACTGACATAAGCCAGTCGGTGATGATATGACCAAACGGCATATAGACTGTGCGGCGACTCGGCTCTCGATAGGACAAAATAGACTGAAAATGCTCTCCATGATATCGAAGTCCATGCGGCAATGCATGCCGTAGAGCATTAGGCAATGATAGGAACGGATCTCAGATAAAGGCTTGGAAGTGATTGGAAGGATACAGTTTGTGATGATCTTGAACAAGACGTAGTCAGTGGGAGAGAGACGAAGTGCTGTAAAGGTAGGAAAGTCAGGACCCAACTCATCGAGACCGGCTGGGCGGGGATGGCCAAAGAAATGCTGATAGATGGAGTCGAAGGTAACATCTGCAAAAGGGGCCAACAGAGGATCAGGGAGCTCGGGATAGATCGAATAGAGGTTAGGTGATCGTCGACCACCTAAGTACTCCGCTAAAATCTCATACGAGAAATCAAGGTTCCTCTTGCCGACTCGAGTAGTGAACTCGAAGCCCCCCTGAGGACCTTGCTGAAGGTTGTTGTAAAATTCGGAGACTAGGTCGTAATTGATAGTTCTCTCCAAGGAAAGAAGGAAGCCCAGGTTATAAAAAGTGACGATCTCCATGACGGAGGGGCAGTACTCAGTTAAGAATGGGTCATCAATGGATCGGCAGGGTAGCAATTTAAAGGTCCTCGATTGGAAAGCCTGTTCACAGGCCGCATTTGGAAAGCGAGAACTTGGAGAAGGCTGAGGCCTTCTGGAGGGCGCAAATGAAGAAGGAGCTTTCCCCTTCGA
>JAGFNQ010002221.1:383098-432560 GCA_024364735.1 Boesenbergia rotunda
AAGCCCTTCTCAATTAAGAATCGTTGACAACCGCTCATACCAACCCGGGGTGCTTGTTTAAGGTCATAAAGTGCTTTTTTGAGCTTGAACACGTGATTTGGAAATTCTGAATTCTCAAACCCCGGTGGTTGTTCAACGTAGACCTCTTCTCTAATCAAACCATTTAGAAAGGCCGATTTGACATCCATTTGGTATAGCTTGAAGCCACCATGTGCTGCAAATGCAAGCATCAATCGAATGGATTCTAATCGTGCCACGGGAGCATAGGTCTCGTCATACTCAAGGCCTTCAACTTGACTATAGCCCTTGGCTACCAAGCGTGTCTTGTTTCTAATGATTTCTCCCTTATGGTTCAATTTGTTTTTGAAGACCCATTTGGTCCCAATGATGGTGGTCTTCTTAGGTCTAGGGACTATGTCCCAAACTTGACTCCTTTCGAATTAACCTAGTTCATCTTGCATTGCAATGATCCAATCGGGATCATTTAATGCTTCACCAATTTTTCTAGGTTCAATTTCGGAAATTAGAGCAACTTCATTAGCCTCATTTCTAAAGAATGATCTAGTCCTAACCCCATGATGGATGTCTCCAACAATTTGGTCTTGGGGATGACTAGAGGCTAATCTAGTTTGCCTAGGTGTTGGTGGTGCTTCTTGAATGAGTTCACTAGACACAAGCTCAGCCTCAGGATTCGGCTGATCAATGGGTTGTCTAGGCTCACCGTCATCGGATTCATCACCATCAACACCATTTGGACTCTCATTTAAACTTAGTCTCCTAAGCTCGAATTGGACTTCATCTTCTAGTTGACCATTGACTTTTGGAATTTCTTCAAAGACAACATCAGAAGATTCTTCAACTAATCTAGACTTCTTGTTGTAGACTCGATAGGCTTTGCTAATTAAGGAATACCCGACTAATATCCCTTCATCAGCTTTTGCCGTGAACTTTCCAAGGTGGTCCTTGGTGTTTAGGATGAACACTTTACAACCAAACACCCTAAGATGTTTAACCGTAGGTGGTTTCCCAAACCAAAGCTCATGGGGAGTCTTTCCTAAGATCCTATGAATGAGGACTCGGTTTTGCACATAGCAAGCTGTATTTACAGCTTCAGCCCATAAGTAACTCGGTAGTGAGTACTCATTAAGCATGCTTCCTGCAGCCTCTTGTAGAACACGGTTCTTCCTCTCTACAACACCATTTTGTTGTGGTGTTCTAGGAGTAGAGAACTCATGTCTATACCCTCTATCTTGACAAAATTCTAAAAACCGTTGATTTTGAAATTCACCTCCATGATCACTTCTAATTGTCTTAATTGTTGATGATTTTTCATTTTCAACTCTTCTACAAAAAGAAATGAAGGTATCTAAGGTTTGGTCTTAAATTTTAAAAAGTAAGTCCATGTATATCTAGTGAAATCATCAATGATCACAAAGCAATATCTACTACCATTCAATGATATGATAGTACTACAATCAAATAAATTCATGTGAAGTAAATCTAATGCAGTAGAAGTACTTACAACGCTTTTACCATTATGTACAGATTTTGTTTGCTTACCCATTTGACATGCATCACAAAGTTTGTCTTTTTCAAACTTGATGCTTCGTAAGCCACGAACTAATCCCTTGTTGGCCAACTTCCGGATGTTCTTCATGTTAACATGTGCTAGCCTCCGGTGCTATAGGGTGGACTCTTCTTCTTTTGACATGAAACACTTAGCAAAAGCATTAGTAGCACTTTTAAATAAAACTTGATAAATATTGTCTACTCTTGTTCCTACTAGTACCGTGTCCAATGTGTCATGTTGTCTAACTAGACATTGACTTGGTTGGAAATCAATTGTGTAACCCGTGTCACACAATTGAGTAACACTTAGGAGATTAAATGTCATCCCCTTGACTAGAAGGACATTTGAAATTCTAAGACATTCGGATATTTGAATGTCTCCTATTCCTATGACCTTGAGACTACCATTGTTACCAAATGAAACAATACCTCTACTTTTCTTGTGAAGTGTGGTAAACAATGATCTATCCCCGGTCATGTGTTTGGAGCATCCACTATCAACGAACCAAGTTGATAGATGCTCCCCCTCAATCATAACCTACACAATTCGAAAAATAGAAGTTTTAGGTACCCAAACCTTGGGACCTAAAGCATCAACTAAACAAAACTTAGGCACCCATGCCTTGACAACTTTCTTTTGAACCTTGAGTGTCCTAGATGTCTCATATCAGTCCTAGACATCAAAGACACGAATGAGGGTTCTTTGGGTCAGTAACCAATATCGGCCCTATTGTAGACTGCCCTTTGGGCATTCAAGATCATGTCTAGGGTTTTAGAGCTAGTTGAGAACTTCTAAAGAATATTCTTGAGTCTCTCAACTTCACTCTTCAATGATTTGTTTTCTTCTTCTAGCAAGTCATCATACAAATCATCTACATCCTCAACCTTAGAGGATTTCAAATGTTTAACCTCAAGTTTCAATGACTTAATCTCATCTTCTAACATTTCAACATTCAAATCATCAATGTTATCATCCCTAAATAATTTCAATTGATCAATTTCTAATTGCAATGCTTTAACCTTATTTTTCGACTTCTTTAACATATTGGTTAAACATGCAATTGCTCTATAACATTTTTCAAGCTCGGGAGAAGTTACCTCTTCATCATCCGAAGATGATGAAGCCGCGTTTGAGGAATTGGATGATTCATCATTGCTTTCATCTCCAAGAGCCATGAGTGCCACATGTCTTGTGCTCTTCTCCTCCTTCTCTTCATCGGATGAGCTTGAGGAGGATTCATCCCAAGTGGCTTTCAAGGCCTTCTTCTTCTTCTTTAGCTTCGGGGATTCATTCTTGAAATGCCCTTTCCTACCACACTCATAGCAAGAAGCGTTAGTCTTATAAAGTTTAACTTCACTAGGGTTACCTTTACCCTTGAAGCGTCGTCCCCTTCTCATCATTCTTCTCACAAAATTCGCCATCTCGAAGGAAGAGGAGCCGCTGCCATCTTCCTCGGAATCGGACTCGGATTCGGAAGAGGATGAAGATGATGTGACTTCCTTCTCCTTCTTCTTCTCCTTCTTCTTCTTATTGGATCGATCCCCTGCAACTAAGGCAATCCCCTTCTCCTTAGGACCTTTGTTAGCCATTTCATGCAATTCCATTTCACAAAACAAATCATCTAGCTTAACAATTGATAAGTCCTTGGATACTTTGTAGGCATCCACCATGGATGACCACAAAGCATTCCTTGGAAATGCTTTTAGTACATACCTCACAAGGTCGCGATTCTCGACCTTTTCATCAATCGAATGAAGCCCATTGAGGACTTCCTTGAACCGGCTATGTAGCTCACTTACCTATTCATTTTCCTTCATGGAAAGGTTTTGTAATTGGTTGAGAAACAAATCCCTCTTGGCGATTCTTGAATCTCGAGTGCCCTCGTGGAGTTCGATGAGCTTGTTCCACAAATCCTTTGCACTTGTGAAGGGACCAACCTTGATGAGTTGATCTTTGTTCATACCGCATTGTAGAGTGACTTCGCGTCGGCTTCACTCTTTCGAGTTTGTTCGGCAGTCCAACGCCACGATTCAAGTTCTTTGCCTTCATCATCCTTAGGAGGGGTGAATCCCTCCTTCACCGCAAACCAAGTGTTGATGTCCATCTTCAAGTAATATTCCATCTTTGATCTCCAATATTGAAAATCAGTACCATCAAAGAAAGGAGGTCGGGTGGTGCTAAAGCCTTCTCTCAAAGCCATGGAAGATAGCTCTCGGTTGTTAATCCGCAAAAACAGAGTCCCAAGCTCTGATACCACTTGTTGGAACCCGAATGGCTAGAGAGGGGGGTGAATATAGCCAAACACTTTGACTTTAAGCTTTTATTGAATTTCTGAACTCAAACTTATCAGTAGCACAGCGGAAGTAGCAAACACAGAGTAAGCAGAAAACAAAAAACAAAAAACGAAGGCAAACAAACACAACTAGCAAGATCGCTAACAAGGAGGGTTTACAAGGTTCGGGGATAACTTGCCCCTACTCCTTGGCGTGCCCTTAAGGTGGGCGATCCCTTGATCGTCGGCAGATCAAGCCCCGGTTATCACCGAATAGAAAGCAACCTCCTTCTCGGTGGAGAAACCTCTCCACAGCGTTTCAATCACAGATATAGGTTTGAGCACAATGAAACATAAGAAAGATCTTACTTAGCACTTAGCAAAGACAAGAACACAGCAAGCTCCCTCAGAGCTCCACCCAGCGACGATCTCACGCAAGAGCCTTCTCCTCGTGTCTTCTCGCTGTTGGACTCGGAGCTTCTTGTCCCTTCCTTCAAGCGCTCAAGTAATGAGTGGTTGCTTCACAGATTGTGGTTGCTTCCACAAGATGATCACACTTCAAAACATACAAGCAAGATGTGGAGAACACAAGGGCGCAGCAAGAACTCAAATTCGAACTCTGCTTCAACGAAGCTTTCTTGAGCCCTTTTGTTTCTCCACTCAGCACCAGGTGGCACCATCTCCTGCAGCCTTCAGCTACTTCCCTGCCAACGCCAGCTACCACAGTGCTCCCCCTGGACTCCCTGAGCTTCCCTCAGCCAAGCTCCAGTCAGCAGCTCCAGTCTGCAGCTCCAGCGTTGCAACCTGAGATGGAAAACGGACAAACCTGCTCCAAGGAAAGCCTCCATTGACTTCTCCTTGAGTGTTTGAATCCTTCCCTGTCACCTGCAGCTTAATCAGATCATTAGAGCAGCATATCAACCAGAAAATCAAGCAACAGAGATTAAGCGCAGAGAATCGGATATGTTCAGATGCGATCAGAGCGTCTGACAGTGCATTTTGAATTAAAGTGATCGGTCACCGGACCGATCAGGATGAGTTCAGACCGATCAGGCTTCGTCCTGATCGATCCCCAACGCTCAATCAGAAATCGCGATTTCTTTGGGACTCTCCTGGATCGATCCCCAGACCGATCCCAGGTTGTGGATCGATCACCGGACCGATCCACCCCTTTTCCAGGCGATTTCTGAGTTTCACAGTCCAAACCTCCTGATCAGTTGCCGGACCGATCAGGGAGCCTCCTGATCGGTCTGGTGACCGATCAGATCATGTCCAGACTGATCGAGCTCCGTCCTGATCGATCTTAGTGAGGAACTCGCGAAGCTGGATCGTTCTCCAGAATGATCTGCACAGTGAGCCAGATCGGTCACCAGACCGATCAGGAGCAGATCAGCAGGGGAATTCAACCTCACTGAGTGCTCCCTGATCGGTCACCGGACCGATCAGGAGCCAAGCAGTGGGTGAAACGCATACTCCCTGATCGGTCACCAGATCGATCAGGAGCCGCACAGTAGGTTCCCAACCTCACTGTGTGCTCCCTGATCGGTCACCAGACCGATCAGTCATTGCTGGATCGGCCACCATACCGATCCATGACGGAGCAGCGTGCCAGCTTCCCTGATCGATCACCAAACCGATCCAGGGACTCAAACCTAGCCCTCCAAGCTAGGTTTTCATCCACCTTAGCTCTCCAAGCTAAGGATTTTACACCTAACCCTCCAAGTTAGGACTTTTCACCTAGCCCTCCAAGCTAGGACTTTTCACCTAACCCTTCCGAAGTAGGACTTTTCCAGACCTAGCCCTCCAAGCTAGGACCTGGCCCTCTAAGCCAGGACTTTTTCACCTAACTCTTCAAGATGGGAATTTTCACATAACCCTCCAAGTTAGGACTTTTCACCTAGCCCTCCAAGCTAGGATTTTTATGATTTTTTGCTCAAAATTTAAAATTAAAATTTTAAAAATAGATAAAGAATTTATTTTCATAGATACAATTTTTTATTATTCAGATATAGTGGAAAGAACTCGTTATAATTTTTCGAAGCATATTTTTTTGATTTTTTTTTTAAATTTCTTATAAAAAACTCAAAATTTTTTTCTTCTCTAATTATGTTTCCCCACTTTTTGATGTGATCAAAGGGAGAGAAATAGAGTTAAGTTAAGGGGTAGAGTTTTAATTTAACCCTATTTAAGTTTTTTTGAACTTACACGTTTGCATTATTATGCATGTTTTTTTATTTTGTTTACCCTAACTTAACTCGAATTGATGCACATCAAAAAGGGGGAGATTGCCAGTACCCCTAGTTGGTTTTGATGTGATCAACTAATTTAAGTTAGGTCCTGACGTGTTTAATCCCTCTGCCAAGTGTGTAGGAGCTTTGGTACGGCGGAAGTCGAGCGTAAGACGTAGCGGACGAGAAGGATTGTGCGGGGAAGTGAGCCGACGGGCTCGGTACTATCCAAGGGATGCGGAAGCTACAGAAGAGTACACCGGTGGATCGAGAAGGACGTACGCGATGCCCGAGGGATGGGAAGACGGGAGGAAGCATGCTCGAGGGGCGAAAGGCCGGAGTTAGGTTCGGGTGAAGCTAACTCTGATTGGTCGGAAATCACCCAGAAGATGAAGAACCAAAACACTGGTCAGTTTGACCAAGTCAAACCTGACACCTAAAAAAAATTATTTATTGCTAGGAATACTCGAACCTGAAACCTCAATTGACAGATGTTGTCATGGTTACCACTTGGGATTGCAAGCTATCTCAACAAATAATAGCCGATGTTACTACTTGAAGATCACAACAATGAAGTCTAGAGCAGAAGAAAAAGTCTTAAAGGATAAAAAATCAGATCCAATGGATGTAGTTTAATCCCATCCAAGATCAACAGTTTAGATTACATCCATGGATCAACGGCCAAGAGAAAATTCATCAATAATCAACAATCCAGATTTATTCCCTTAGACTATAAATAGGCTTAGAGTTTCAACTTTTTATTCAATCAATGCATTCTTGTAAAATCTCTAAAAGTCTAGCGTACTGTTGTTGTAAGGCTTCTCCGCCACAAGGTGATTTTTATTGAGCGCCCACTGCCTTGGAAGCAACATTCTTAGTTGCGATCAAGTTTTTTTTAAAAGACGAGTGCCTTCCATTTTAGTTTTTTTTTCCGTCTATTCACCCCCTCTGACCGGTCCAACCCGATCCAACACAGGACCCACTGGAGGTCCCAGGGGCGACCGAGCTGCCTGCTCTAGCTGAGGAAGATTCTCCATCCTTCCGCGTCCTGGGGGGAGAAGGGGAGCCCGCCCCCACGCTCCCTGATGAGCGAGAGCTAACCCCGACCCCCGAGAAGAAACGACGAAAATGACTTGTCTATAAGCAAACTCCTTTGAAGAGGTAACAGGCACCTGGGATGGGTTGCCCCACTCTGGGGTGCCTGAATGAATACAGGCACCATGGATACTTCTTCCAGGTCGTTTTGTGTTTGCTTGTCTACCTTGTCTCCAACTTTTAGGCACCTGCAAGATACACAAATACAATACAAACACATATATAATCTTAGCCTTACCGATTGGTTCTACCTTTGGATTTCTTGCGAAACCCTAGGTCGAACCAAGTTCCCTTCCCGGGGAACACGCCTTCTTCTAGTCCTCTCAGGAGAAGTTTGCCAACCGGCTCCTCCGATTGGACTTTTGCCCGATCTTCTGGATCAAGACTTTGGTGCCCAGTCCACGACCAGGACTTATTGCCCAATTCCACGAACTAGGACTTCGGTGCTCAGCCCTCGACCAGGACTTATTACCCAATTCCACGAACCAGAACTTCGTGCCCAACCCTCGGTCAGGTCTTAGGTGCCCAACCCTCGGCCAGGACTTATTGCCCAACCCTTGGTCAGGTCTTAGGTGCCCAGCCCTCGGCCAGGACTTAGTGCCCAATCCATGATCAGGACTTAGTGCCTAGGTTAACTAGGACTCTGTTTACCTTGAAAAGGATTTCTTTTGTTAGTCATATTAATCCATACTAGACTTCTCTTCTGCCAAACATCAAGTCATGTTTGGCTTACTCCTAGGTCTAACTGACCAACCTTGAGTTTTCTGCTAAACATCAGATCTTGTTTAGCTAACCCTTGTTCTAATTGATCAAACCATCCTTAGTATATTAATCAGATTAAGTCTAGGTTTGATCACCCTGCCAAACATTAGGTCCTGTTTGCCTAACCCTTGGTTACCTTAACCAACCCTGGGTACTGGTTGACTCTGTCAAACATTAGATCCTATTTGGCTAAGTCTTTGTCAACCTGATCAATCTGCTTTTTTCCTACCAAACATAAGGTTCTGTTTGGTTTAACCCTTGATCATTTTGACTAACTCTTACCATGTCTAATATATCACTAACTTAAGCATATTGTTAAACATTGAAACACTAGAGAAGGGCATCACTGATGCATCTTACACTAACAATCTCTCCTTTTTTGATGTTTGACAATATCTTAAGTTAGATTGGATTTAAGTGTTAATTTTAGGTTTAATCTTTTGGGAGAAATCGAAAAAAAATCTAACTTCTAACCCTTCTCTCCCCCTTTGTCACACATGAAAAAAATGACAAAAAACACTTGCGCCAACAATGAATATTTCTTGAAAATTTTTCACCTCCTTTTGAAAGTACTTAGGATTATTTCTTTGAAAGCATATATAATTTTTTGAGAAAAACTAAGTATTGTTTAAAAAAAATTACTTAATTGTACCAACAATAGGGGAAAATACAAAATTGACCTTCCCTAATTCTGTCACAATCCTAGAAATCTTATTGATCACAAGAGAATTCCTATGTGTCTTAAGTATTTTTAATTTTAGAAAATTTTGTTTTTAAAAGATAATAATTTTCTTGATTTGGTTTCTTTTCAGTTTGATACAATCCTAGGAAACCTTGTTAACTATAAGGAAATTTTTCTAAGTGTCCTGAAAACTCTCCAAACTCAAGTAAAATTATTTTCAAATTGATTCCAAGGGTCAAAAAGATTTTCAAAATAAGCTTTTTGAAAATGATAGTATAATATTTTCAAAAGTTTTTATTTTTGAATATATAGTGTATAATTTTGAAGATGAGTTAAAAAAAATAATATTATGTTTTCAAAATGATTTTGAAAATATAGTGTATGAAAACATAATACTTTTTGAATCTTTTAATAGTTCTTTTAATTTTAACCTCCCCCTAAACTTGACTCAGTCCTAGGAAGCTTGTTGACTACAAGTGATCTTCGTCTAAGTCTTAGGGTTTGATTTAAACCAAAAGAATTATCTAATAATTAAAAAAAACAATTGCCAGACACTAGAATCAACTTCTTTTGACTTAGACTCCTCCTAAATTTGACACATCCTAGGAGTTCTTGTAGATCATAAAGAAAACTTCCTATGTGTCTTTAGGGTTTATCAAAATCAAAAGAGTAATTTAAAATAATTTTTGAAAGGCATTTTGAAATCATATAATAAGCCCAAACAAAACTTTTGACATGCATATGCATTTTGAAATAGTATGATAATTTTCAAAGAAATTATTTTTGAAAAAGATATTTTGATGTATATCATAAGTTTTGAGACATTTTCCGAAAACATATTTTGAAATGATAATAATTTTTAAAGCACCAAATATTTGAAAGATCAAAATTTTCGAAAAGAATAATGAAAAATAACTTTTAAAAGAAAAACACTCCCCCTGAACCTGACACCGTCTGACTCTACCTAAGTGTCTTAAGGGACTTTAGTGTTGACCTTAAAGGTTTGTGTCTAATTGTGTAGGTCAGACAATTTTTCAAAAAGATATTATTTTTGAAAATGTATTATATATAAGCAATCAGGCAAACATGAAATCCATAAAAACATTATTATGTTGAAAATATTATTTTGAAAATAGATTTTTAGAAAAATATCCTAAAGATTTTGAAAACATTTTGAAAACATTTGTCAATTAATTAGCATGGTTGCCTTATGGGTGTGTTGTGAGATACTTGAATAATTATTCTCAATTTATTTATAGACTGGTTGACCTTGAGTTAAATTCGAGTTTAATCAATTTGTAATTTAAAAGTAGATTTCAATAATCGGGTTCCAGGTCTTGGCGAGGCACAGAGGCCTTCTTTGGTCGTAGCCTTATTGGATCATCAACCCTTTCCTTAGACAAAACCTTTAAAAGAAATAATACCTTTATTTTACTCTTTGAAAAACTCTAGTCTAAATAGTTTAGGATGTGGCGAGGTAACTTCGGCTAGTTCCACTTAGCTAGGCCAAGTTTCCCTAACGTACTATCATCTCACCCCACCCTGGTACTAAGTTAGGCAAGTATCAACTAGTCTTTTTCCTATCTACCGCTATAAATCATGCAGAAGATTAAACATGAATGACATGGCAGATACATATAACAAAAAATTAGCAAATGCATGCACATGACATTTATGCATGATTCAATCAAGTCAAGACATTTTAATTAAGTTTCTAATAATGTATCAAATTCTCGATTTGATACATATCGTGTGAACCCGCGAATATGCCAACCCATTTTGACATATTTAATTATATTAAATTGATTGTTGCAGTTGGGTAAGATTTTATTTAATTTCATTATTAAAGGTATTTAATTGAAAGTTTTAGTTCATGGATTGAGTTTGAGTTAAGAGTTAATTGAAGTTTACAAATTAATTAATTAAAAAACTAATTATTAAAAATTAATTAAGATAGTATTAATTAAGGTTTAATTAATACTGAAATTATTAATTAAGGTTGAAATTATTATAAATTAATTAAGGTTTATTAATTGAGGTAAAAATTAATTAAGGTTGACATTATTAAGAATTAATTAATCAAAGTTGAAATCTTCAAAAGTTGAAGTTAATAATTAAAGTTGAGGTTATTTAAAAATTAATTAAGGTTTAAGAATTTAAGTTGTTAAGATTTAATTTAAATTTAAGTTGTTAAGATTTAATTTGAGTTAATGTTATTACGATTTACTTTAATTATGATTTGAAGAGTTAATTAGAATTAAGGTTTTAATTAGAATTAAAATAATTAAGGATTAATTTGACTTAAAATAATTAAGGATTAAATTGAGTTAAAATAATTAAGTATTAATTAAAGTTAAAATAATTAAGGATCAATTAAAGTTAAAATAATTAAGGATTAATTAAAGTTAAAATAATTAAGGATTAATTAATGTTAAAATAATTAAGGATTAATTAAAGTTACGATAATTAAGTATTAATTAATGTTAAAATAATTAAGAATTATTTTAACATTTCATTGTGTAAGAGGCTTCTCTGTCCACAAAAAATATTTTAAAGATTGTGCTACATTTGTCTTGGATTAACAATCACTCAGGTTACAACCAAATAACTAGTTTGTGCCTCTTCCATTTCTATTTACGTTATTAATTTGTTTATGTTATTTGTGGAATTAATCTTGATCTTTGTTTAAGAAAGAACAAAAGATTTATCTTTATTTTGCAAGGGCAGTTTATCCCCTCTCTTCCTGACCGTCAGATCTCCTATAAATACCTGTATCCGAATTATAATCTATTATTTTAAAATCAAAACTATAAAAAAAAATAGTTTGAATATCTCAAAAATATAACTATGAAAGGGTTTTATTGGTAAAAGTGGTATAACAAAAATAAGATAATTTTTGATATATCCTTTGATAAAAAAAATAGATGGTAGGATGTTTTTTTTTATAAATACGTTTTTCCATTATGCCTATTTGGTAAAAAAAAAATCGTATATAATTTTATAAGAAAACGGTATTCGAATATTTTGGATCCATACATTTCTTTTAAGATGCGTGCGGGGTCCGATGGATTAATTAATGATAAGCGACGAGGCGTGGCGACCGTGCACGAGATGACGTGGCAGGTGGTCCTCGCTTACTCATCCTCTCTTGCCGATGTCAGGTCTCCTATAAATATCTATATCTAATTATAATTTATTATTTTAAAATTGAAATTATAAAAAATAGTTAGGATATCTCATAAATATAATTGTAAAAGGATTTTATTGACTAGAAAGGTGTAAGAAAATAAGATAATTTTTGATATATTCTTTGATAAAAAAAATAAGGATGTTTTTTTTTATAAATACGTTTTTCCATTATGTCTGTTTGGTAAAAAAAAATCGACGAGGCGTGCGACCGTCCATTTTTGGATCCATACATTTCTTTTAAGATGCGTGCGGGGTCCGATAGATTAATTAATGATAAGCAACGAGGCGTGGCGACCAGGCACGAGATGACGTGGCGTGTGGTCCCCACTTACTCATCCTCATGCACGGCCCACTCCCGAGAGTAATAAAATCCATTTAACTAATTTGTCCGTACAAATTAGTCAAACCAAGCGATCGATGCATTATTAAAAATTGACAAAGTAAATATGTCGCGTTAAATCATACAAATTAAAATTTTTTATAATTTATTTTTTTCTATTAATTCTTAAATGGATTAACAGAAGATTAAAGATCAGTCAACCGTCTTTTACCCTATTATGAAAAATTATCTTTTTTTCTTTATTTTCTGACCTTTTTATGAAATATACAGTCCGTCCGATTATTTGACGCGACCAGCGGATGTCCTCGCCACGCGTCGCGCATCAGACAACGGTCGCACCGTCTCTCGGTTTGTCCGTATGAGGGGCGCTACATCGGATCCGAGCGGCGGGAACTCGTCATCCCCCACGCCACGCCGCGTGTTCTCAGCCGCCGCGTCCTGAGCTTGATCCGCCACGTGATCTCACCGCCTCGCTTGCCAGCTCTCGGACTAGAAAGCGTCCGAGACCAACGGTCGGGATGCGACCACCTAGACAGATCCACGTCCCGAGAAGATTCCTTGGGAATTTGAGTTTTTAATTGAATTGTTTAATAATTTTTTAATTTTCTGAAAAATAATTTTACCTCGACAGGAAAGAGTTGCCTTTAAGGGAGGGAAGTAATAAATTATACCGCAGGCGACAAGAGGAGGAAGGTGGACCAAAAGCCGCAATAGGGAGTCCACACTCCACTCTTTCTCATGACCACCGCCTCGCTTTCCATCTCCTTCCGCTTCGCCTTTTGCGCTGGGGCTTGGGGTCACTGGCTCTCCCGCCATCGCTAACTAGGGTTTCGATAAGGTCAGTTTTCGCCCTTTACTGTTCCTCTGCAGATTTCCTTTCTCGATTGATTTCATTGCGGTTGTCGATCTATCTGTTCGACCCGTTTACATACTTTTTTTCTTCTTTGTTTGATCGAGAAAAAGTTACCTCCTTTCGACCTTTCTTGGATTTTTTGGTGCTGGAATACATCGATTCAAGCATGTGTAGGCTTTTGTTTTGTGCAGTTTAGTCTGTAATGTTCTTTCCGGCTCATTTGGTTTTGTTTGTGTAAACGCAAAGGTTAGACTTTTAATGTTGGTGTTCTGATTTCGTTTTATTCTTTTTTTCCATTGGTCAGTTCGTTATCAATGTCGAACATCTGATTAGAGAAGTGCCGAGGTGGACTAATATTAAGTTATCTTCGTGTTTAACTGTGATATCTGTTAATTCGGTGAAATATTGAAGTGTGGCAGAACTCTGATTCAATGGTTATGGATTCTGGACTCCGCGAGCTGTCTGGCATGATGAGCGGATTGTGCTACGATGATTCTTATTTGGATCAAAATATTTTTCGAGCTCTAGAGTTAGGAGAATCCCAAACTACTATAAGTCATAGTAATTATGTTGGTATTCCGCAATTCTCCTCTGGGATCAGCCAAATTAGCAATCCAGCGTCCAATGTTTGTGTAAGCTCTGAGTGTGAAAGCACGGAGGATGGTGACATCTTCTACTCTGATATGGCCCTTAACTACATCAGCCGGATGCTAATGGAGGAGGATATAGACGAAAAAGTTAGCTCACACAAGGAAGAGTCAGCCATTCGAGCTGCAGAGAAGCCCTTCTATGATATACTTGGCCAGAAGTACCCACCGTTACCTTATCAACCGCCTCTTGACATTGACCAAATTTCTGCCAGCGCCAATGGCAGAAGCAATGTTCGGTTCAAGAATTTCTACAGTTGTAGCAGCAGCGGGATTGTGGACAGTAGCTCTGTAAGTGACTCCTCAGATTACCAACAGTCTAGTTCTCAACGGGGATCTGTTGATTATTCTCCTCAGACTCCATCAAGCTCTTCTAACAGGTTAATTAGTTTTGAGGAGCGCTTTAATGATGTTGCTTTATCTCCTAGTCTGTTTTTTCAAAGCACTCCTGCTTGGCATTTCAAGAGAGGAGTTGAAGAAGCACAAAAGTTTCTCCCAAGCAATGATAAATTGGGGATCAGCTTACAGTCTAATGGTGGCTCAGCATCTCGAATGTCAACAAGGGTGGAAGGCTGTTCGACCTCAAGGAAGAGCAGAGGAGAAGGGCACTTTGACCAATAGTTCTAGAGTTCGTAAGAGTACAAACAGAGAGGACTTGGATTTGCTAGAGGGCAGGAGCAGTAAGCAGTCGGCTGTTTTCTATGAAGGGGAGGTTAGGTCGGAAATCTTTGATATGATATTGCTAGGCTGCGGTGATAAGTGCTCTAAGAAGATGTCTGATTTGCGTGAGGCAATGCAGAATGAAGCAAGTAAAAATGCCCAGAATGGTTTGACAAAGGCTTCAACCGGTGGCAAGTCACGAGGGAAGAAACATACAAAGAAAGAGGTAGTGGATCTCAGAACTCTTCTGATTCTCTGCGCTCAAGCAGTGGCAGCTGATGACCGACGAACTGCTCATGAATTATTGAAGCAAATTAGACAGCATTCTTCTCCAACTGGGGATGCATCACAAAGGCTGGCACAGTTTTTTGCAGACGGTCTTGAAGCTCGTCTGGCAGGCACTGGAAGTCAGATTTACAAGGCTCTAGTTGCTAAAAGGGCGACCGCAACTGATGTGTTGAAGGCTTATCATTTGTATCTTGCAGCTTGCCCCTTCAAGAGAATATCACACTTTTTCTCCAACCAGACAATACTCAATCTGGCACAAAAGGCCTCGAAGGTGCACATCATTGATTTTGGCATCTATTTCGGGTTTCAGTGGCCTTGTCTTATCCAACGTCTATCAGCTAGGGAGGGCGGCCCACCTAAACTGCGGATCACAGGTATTGATGTGCCCCAGCCAGGTTTTCGACCCACAGAGCGAATTGAAGAAACGGGTAGGAGGCTGGCAGATTATGCGAAAAGTTTTAATGTTCCTTTCGAGTATCAGGCCATTGCTTCTAGATGGGAAGCAATTCGAGCAGAGGATCTACACATTGCTGAAGATGAGGTGGTAGCTGTCAATTGTCTGTACCGCTTCAGGAATCTCATTGATGAGACTGTAGTTGTAGACAGCCCCAGGAATAGGGTTCTCAACACAATACGGAAGATGAATCCTGATGTTTTCATCCATGGAGTAGTGAATGGATCCTACAGTGCCCCATTCTTCGTGACTAGATTCCGTGAGGCATTGTTCCATTACTCTGCTTTGTTCGACATGCTCGAAGCGAATGTGCCACGAGATGACGACCAGAGGTCATTGATCGAGAGGGATCTCTTTGGACGCGAGGCTCTTAATGTTATAGCATGTGAAGGCTCAGAAAGAGTTGAGAGACCGGAGACTTACAAGCAGTGGCAGGTCAGGAATATCCGGGCTGGGTTCGAGCAACGCCCTCTGGACCCAGACATAATGAAGAAAGCAAAGGACAAAGTGAAAGGCAGCTATCACAAGGACTTTCTCATCGATGAAGACAATGGATGGCTGATACAGGGATGGAAGGGAAGGATCATTTATGCGATATCGGCTTGGAAGCCCAAGGGAGCATAGCATCATTTTTTTAGATTTCTATCAAGTTGAGCTGAGGAAGTCGACTTCCTGATTCATTTCAACTAAATACTGATGAGGTAATTCATTGCAACAAAGATTATGTTCCTCCTTTATTTCTTCAACCAACATGTAGATTTTTGTTATTTTCATGGCTAGACTCGATGCAATCAATGCATACCAGAGACAAATCTTTGCTGACAAAGAAGGCATCAAACACTATTGGCTGCTGATAACTAAAGGAAGATACTTTATTCTACACACAGATGCTTAGTATGTAATAGGATGGTTTGCTCACGCTTCATTGTTTTAGAAATCAACTGAAAATGGAGGTTTCCAAATAAATTTGGCCATGATCTTGGTTTTGTTTTATACGTACTCTGTGCAGAGGAACCTCCATGGATTTTGATGTGTGTATCTATATGATTAAGTTAGATTTTTATGTTGATTTGATATGTGTGTTTGAGTCATGCAGGACTTGGTGAATCACACATG
This sequence comes from Boesenbergia rotunda, assembly GCA_024364735.1. NCBI lineage: Eukaryota > Viridiplantae > Streptophyta > Magnoliopsida > Zingiberales > Zingiberaceae > Boesenbergia > Boesenbergia rotunda. The sequence continues at coordinate 399,255 of JAGFNQ010002221.1, forward strand.
GAGTAACGAAGTGAAGCATCCGAGGGACGAGAGCCAAGGAAGAGGACTTCAAGGGCAAGCCGAGGAAGTATACTTCAAAGACATACTCGAAGGATGAAATGGAGGCAAATCGCAGGCTTGTGTGCGCATCCGAGGGACGAGAGTCGAAGGAAGAGAACTTCGAGGGGCAAGCCGAGGAAGTGGATCTCAAGGCATACACAAAGGATGGACTTCAAAGTGAGTTTGATGAGCTTGTAAGCTGGGCAGTCGACTGGTAAAGGGAGCAGTCGACTGCCAGCGTCGGGTGGAAACTCACAGAAAGATCAGTCGACTGGTCCAGGTACCAGTCGACTGGTCCAGGCACCAGTCGACTGGTCTGCTCGAAAATAGAGCCGTTAGGCTAGCTGCTGGCTGGGCATCAGTCGACTGACCCTGGGGGCAGTCAACTGGTGTTGGGGCTGAGCTGTTTGTTAACAACTCTCTCCTCTATTTAAGAGGAGGCTTTGGGCATGAATAGGTTACGGTTCTTGATTGCTAAATCTTATTCTAAGTGCCCAAAGCTTCCATAGTCTATTCTCTTCCTCACATTCTAAATCTTATCTTGTGAAGGAGGAAGAGAGTATCTTGTGAGAGTTTCTCCACCTTCAAGGAGAAGATCATAGTGAAGCTTGATTGTGTGGTGTGGATCCTTGGATTAGTCACCTCTAGGAGGTGGATACCAAGTAAATCAAGAGAGTTAGCATTGCTTGCATTGTTAATTGATTTTGTCTATTATTATTTTTGAGCTTTAGCTAAATTCTTGTAGCCAAAATCAAAGAAGAGTTATTCACCCCCCCTCTAGCCAAACGCCAAGGTCCTAACATGTGGTATCAGAGCAAGGTTCGTTTCGGGAGAACTCATCGTCAACCGGAATATCAAGATGGCGTTTCAAGAGGGATATAGCACCGCACGACCACCATTCTTCGATGACAATGACTTTGCACATTGGAAAGGTAGAATGGAATACTATTTAATGAATGATATTGAAAATTGGTTTAGTGTTGTATATGGCTTTGAGATGCCAAAGGATGAAAGGGGAGAACCTCTCCCTACCAAGAATTAGACAAAAGAGATTATGAAGAAGGCTCAAGCAAATGCAAAGACCACAATAACTCTACAATGTGACCTTTCAAACGAGCAATTGAACAAAGCTGGACCATTCAAGTCAGCCAAAGAGCTTTAGAAAAGCTCATTAAGTTAAATGAGAGATCAAATGAAGCAAGAAGAGCCAAGAAGGATCTCTTGGTGGCTCAATTTCAATCTCTCACTATGAAGACAAATGAGACCGTGAGTTAATTGCACGATAGATTTAAAGAATCATCAATGAACTTCATGTGATAGGTGAGAAAATTGAGAATAGGGATCTAGTAAGGTATATGCTTCAATCTTTCCCTATAACCATTTTATGGGCCTCAATGGTTGATGCTTATAAAGTCTCTAGGACCTTTCTTTAGTAACGCTTGATAATTTATTTTGTGAATTTGAACTTCATGAACAAGCTAATGTGTCTACCAAAGGAAAGAGTATAGCTCTTATTGTAGAAAAAGAGAGGAAGAAGAAGAAGGATAAGAAGAAGGTCTCAAACTCATCATCTGATTTGGAAGAATCAAGCGCCTCAATGGATAGTGATCAAGAGCATATATGGTAAGAAAGATGAGGAAAACATTTAAAAGTTTTTCTTCTAACAAATCTCATGGTAGGAAAAATTCAAGAAGTAAAAGTAGGACAAGGAAGGTCATATGCTACAATTGCTATGAAGGACACATAAGGGATGATTGTCTACTCTTGAAGAAGAAGGAAGAAAAGAAGAAGGATGAAAAGAAGAAAATAAAAGAAAAAGGCAAGAAGGTTAAAAACCTAAAGGCGACATGGGATGATCCTTCATCATCGAAAGAAGAACACCACGTATTCCATTTTGCTCTAATGGGAATTGAAGACATAGCATCCACATCATCCGAAGATGAGAAGAGCTCAAGTGAAGATGAAGAAGGGAGTTCAAGTGAAGGGGGAGGTCAATCTTTGGATTCGGACGTCTCGGTAAGTGAGGTATACAATCTACCCAATACTACACTTGTAAAAATTATTTCTAGCACTAATGATGATTTGTTTAAAGCTAGAAAGAAAATTAAGTGTTTGAAAAATGAGATTTGCATGCTAAAGGAAAAATTAGAATCTATGACAATTAAGGACAATATACATGATTCTTCTTCTAGTTCAAATGACTCATCTTTAGAAGAAGAAAATAAGGAATTAAGGGAAAAGGTAGATGGTCTTACCAAATCCCATAGAAACTTTGAGATTGGCTCAAAAACTCTAGATATGATCATTGAGAGCCAAAGAGCAAGTTTCAAGAAAGAAGGATTAGGGTTTGGAAAATCTAACAATGAAAAAACCTATCATGGTTTAATTGCTAGAGGAAAAGCAAAGACCAAGACCCTAAGTAAAAAATGGATCCCCAAGGAGAACTTGGTCACTCCAATTAGGAAACATTTCTATTGGGTGTCAAAGTCAATCCTCAAGGATTAAAGGATTTTGGTTAAGTCAACCATGTATTGAAATTCCAAATTTTTGAAATTTGGTTGACTTGAAGCATTAAGGGGGACTATTTTAGCCCAAGTAGAAACTCTTGATAAAATTGGCTAAATAGGATGTACCTTTAATACATCTCATATTGCTTTGATTTATGATTATATTTATGCATATGAGATGTTAGGATGATACAAATAACTTACTTATGCTTGTGTCATTTTAATAAGTTATTGGATGTATCACATTATTGATAATAGACTAACTATGGGAAAAATAAATGTTTAATTAATGGACATCTTAATCATAGATCATAGTTGGACATTTCAAATGATTTGAAAATATTTTTGTGTTTTATGTGCTATGGTATAGACTTGCAAAACACATGATTTCAAAACTAGGATGTAAGTTTGATACAAAGTTGGTTGTTTTTAAAGAATTTGAGTTTTGTTCAAAAAATCAAACATATTTTTATTTTTCATGAAAGTATATTTTTCTCTGTTAGAAAACATCATAAGAAATATATTTATAAAATTTAAAAATTTCTGAAATTTTATGGAATTTTCTATGCATTTCTGAATTTAGCTCAAAAGTTGAAATTTTCATATGTATCAGTCGACTGGCCCAGGGCCAGTCGACTGAACTTTCTGTGACTTGGCTATTCGAAGCCACCAGTCGACTGGTAACTGACTCAGTCGATTGACACTTGTAGTTTCTGATTTTTGGGTATTTTCAGAAGAATGAAACTTGTCTCAAATTGATACCAATGGGTAATATTGCTTGGAGCAATCTTTTTGATGGTGTCAAAGGGGGAGAATTGAAAGGTTTAAGTTAGATTTTAACTTAATTCTTTATGGTTGTGCTAAAATTGAAAATTATGTGTTAAGGCTGTTGGTTGGGTTTCCGAGGCGGATACCGGGTCGTGCATGGGAACCTCTCCATGTCCACAGATTAAAATTTTCAATCCGAATGGAGATCTATTTCCCAAACGACCGTCTCAACATCGTGCTAACTGATTCGCCGCGGAATAGACGATGAGTGGATTGCTGGTTTTTAAGTTTATCATCAGGGCCCAGATTATTTTCAACATAAAATATTGAACAATAATCAAACATGCAATTAATTAATCACATGAAATAATAAGATCAAAGTAAAAGGAGCCAAAGAGAAGATATACCTCTCGTTTACCTCGCGATCTTCTACTGTATGACCCCCCCTTCTTGGACATCGTGTGGGCGACGATCTACCAAGAATCGAAGTCACCAAAGCTTCAAACAAACCCTCCTTCTACTTCCCTCTTCCTTGCACCGAAACCCTAGCTACAAGGGTTACCTGCGGCCACCACCTTCTTCCCCAACCTTGCACCGCCGGCCACAAGAAGGCTCCAAGAAGCTTTGGCAACAAGGAAAAAAAGATGATGAAGTGAAGGAAGATGAAGAAGAGGATAAAGAAGAGAAAGAAATCTCTCCTTCACACAACCACCCTAGTCGCCGACCACCACCTTCTTCCTCCTCACCGCCGGTGCCAAGCACCACTTCCCTCTCCTTTGTCGCCGGCTCTCCCTTCCTCTCCTTCTCAAGATTGCACCGGTCAAGAGAAGGGAAGAATCCTCTTCTTCCTTGTGTTGATGCAGTCTGACCCTGATTGTTATTTTGATGTTGACACTGATTTTAGTTTAGGTTAATGAGATGAGTCTGGTTTAAGTCCTGGTCGGGGACTGGGCACGACTCCTAGTGAGTGAGGCCGATTGACTGAAACCCTGGTGAGTGAAGCCAGGTCTTAGCTTGGGAAGCTAGGGTGAATGAAACCCTGGTGAGTGAAGCCAGGTCCTAGCTTAGGAAGCTAGGTTGAATGAAACCCTGGTCAGTGAAGCCAGGTCCTAGCTTGGGAAGCTAGGTTGGATGAAACCATGGTGAGTGAAGCCAGGTCCTAGCTTGGATGAAACCCTGGTGAGTGAAGCCAGGTCCTAGCTTGGGAAGCTAGGTAGAATGAAGTCCCGGTGAGTGAAGCTGGGCATGGAGTCTTGGTCCGGAGGACGGAGCACGAGTCAGAGAAGGCTAAGGAGCTTGTTCTCTTGACTTATGGTAGAATTGGCCTTGGCTGGATCGATCTAGTGACCGATCAGGGAAGTTTTCACGAACTTTCGTTGTGGATCGGTCTGGTGACCGATCCAGAGATGTCTGATCGGTCTGGTGACCGATCAGGAGAGAACAGAAACCTTGTTTGGCTTCTGTTCGACTCCTGATCGGTCTGGTGACCGATCAGGGAGGGAACAGAAGGCTTCTGTTCGGCTCCTGATCGGTCTGGTGACCGATCAGGGAGAGATCCTGATCGTTCTGGTGAACGATCAGAGGGATCTCAGAGCCCTTCTGTGAAGAATCGTGATCGGTCAGGCTAACCGATCAAACATCGCTAGCTCCTCCTTATAACCGATTAGGCTGGAGCCTGATCGGTCACCAGACCGATCAGGACACACCCTGATCGATCAGGTAACTGATCAGTAGGTTCGGCCTGCGAAGCTGGAGAAATCCTTAGAAAAGGGGTGGATCGGTCTGGTGACCGATCCACGACTTGGGATCGATCTGGTGACCGATCACTAGAAGTCGCGATCTGAGTTTTCTCACTGTGGACCGATCAGGCTGGAGCCTGATTGGTCTTGGCCTATCCTGATCGGTCCGGTGACCGATCAGGGTCCTCTCTGATTGGTCCGGTGACCGATCAGGGTCCTCTCTGATCAGTTCGGTGACCGATCAAAAGCTGAACTTTAATTCAAAATGCGTTGTCAGAGTTCTGTTCGCGTTCTGATTTCCACTGATACACTACTGATATCTGCTCTGATCGTCTGATTATTGATTCTCTGTTGATTTGTGTGCTAAACAACTACTAAGTGTGCAGGTAACTCAGGATTACACAAGGAGAGTCAAATGGAGGCTTTCGCTACAGCAGGTTTGGCTGTTTGTTCTCGCAGGATACAACGTCTTCTGTCTTTTGGCAAACGGCTGGGAAGCTGACCTGAGGCTCGACTGGAGGGAGTCCAGAAGAGGTCAAGGGTAGCTGGGATGTTGTAGATGAGCAACTGGTGAGCTTTAGAGGAGCGTCTGTGACCTGGGAAGAGGCTTATGAGCGGGTAGCGGAGGAGCTTCAGTAAGAACTTTGAATCACTTCTGCTTGAGCGACAACTTTCATTCATCAGACACCTTGAAGCATACTCTTGAGCATTCCTTGGAGCTACTGCATCCTGAAAGCTTTGAGCAAGAAAGAGAAGTTTTGCAAGCAGACACCACGCGAGGAGGAGCTGGGTGAAGGCTCTTGCCAGGATCTTGCTGGGTTGTGAGTTGTGCATTGTATACTGTCTCTTTCACGCTCTGTAAGCTTTCCTAGTCTCTGTGCTGTATTTCCATCATTTTCTTGAGACTATCTGCTGTGGAGAGGTTTCTCCACCGTGAAGGAGGTGTTATCTTATCCGGATTTCCCGGGGCTTGATCTGCCGATGATCAAGGGATCGCCCACCTCACGGGCACGCCAAGGAGTAGGGCCAAGTTATCTCCGAACCTTGTAAATCCTCCTTGTTAGCGTCTTGAGCTTGTGCACGCCAAGGTACGTTTTAAAAGCTTTTCCAAGGAACGCCTTGTGGTCATCCATGGTGGATGCCTACAAGGTTTCTAAGGATTTGTCAATTGTCAAATTGGATGATTTATTTTGTGAAATGGAGCTCCATGAAATGGCTAACAAAGGCCCCAAGGAGAAGGGGATTGCACTTGTGGCAGGGGAAAATACCAAGAAGAAGGAGAAGGAAGTCTCTTCATCTTCATCCGAGTCCGAGTCCGAGGAGGATGGTAGTGAGGAAGTCTCTTCCTCCAAGATGGCCAACTTCGTAAGGAGGATGATGAGGAAGAGCTGACGCTACAACGGCAAAGGTAACCCTAGTGAAGTTAAAATTAATAAATCTAATGTTACTTGCTTTGAGTGTAGCAAGAAAGGGCACTACAAGAAAGGTTGCCCAAAGCTGAAGAAGAAGGAGGAGAAATCCAAGAAGAAGAAGAAGACCTTGAAGGCCACATGGGATGAATCGCCCTCTAGTTCATCCGAAGAAGAGAAGGAGGAAAAGAGTACACGCCATGTAGCTCTCATGGCTATTGAAGATGAGGAGAGCAGAGATGAATCCATGGACTCCCTCAAATGCGGCTTCATCATCTTCGGATGATGAAGAGGTAATCTCTCCCGAATTAGACAAATGCTATAGAACCATTGCATGTTTAACCGAATTGTTAATGAAGTCAAAAGAAAAGGTTAAATCATTAAAAGTAGAAGTAGAACAATTGAAATCCTCTAAGGATGAGGGTATTGATGATTTGCATGTAGAAGTGTTAGAAGATGAGAACAAAGCCTTGAAGGGTGAGGTTGAGAGACTCAAAAATATTCTTGAGAAATTCTCAACTAGCTCCAAGACTTTGGATATGATTTTGAATGCACAAAGGGTGGTTTACAACAAGTCCGGTATAGGTTACCGACCTCAAGAATCGACTTTTGTTTCTTTGATGTCTAGGACTCATGTGAGATCACCTAAGACTTCTAGGGCCCAAAAGAAAGTGGTCAAGGCATGGGTGCCTAAGTCTTGCATTGTAGGTGCTTTAGGTCCCAAGATTTGGGTACCTGAATCTTCTATTTTTCGTATTGTGTAGGCCTTGATTGAGGGGGAGCATCTATCAACTTGGTTCGTTGATAGTGGGCGCTCCAAACATATGACTGGTGATAGATCTTTATTCACTACCCTTCAAAGCAAAAATAGAGGTAATGTATCCTTTGGTAACAATGATAGTCTTAAGATTGTAGGGATAGGAGACGTTCAAATATCCGAATGTCTTAGGATTAAGAATGTCCTTCTAGTCAAGGGGATGACATTTAATCTCCTAAGTGTCAGTCAATTGTGTGATGCAGGTTACACAATTGATTTTCATTCAAGTTAATGTCTAGTTAGACAATATGTCACACTTGACACGGTACTAGTAGGCACAGGGATAGATAACATTTATCAAGTTTTTTTTAAAAGTGCTATTAATGCTTCCGTCAAGTGTTTCATGTCAAGAGAAGATGAGTCCACCATTTGGCACCGGAGACTAGCACACGTGAACATGAAGAATATCCGAAAATTGGCCAACAAGGGACTAGTTCGTGGCTTACCAAGCATCAAGTATGAAAAGGAAAAGATTTGTGATGCATGTCAAATGGGTAAGCAAACGAAATCTTCACATAAAGGTAAAAGCGCTGTAAGTACTTCTACCGCTTTGGATTTACTTCACATGGATCTATTTGATTGTAGCACTATTATATCTTTGAATGGTAGTAGATATTGTTTTGTGATCATTGATGATTTCTAAAATATAATGATCAAACCTTAGATGTTTTTATTTCATTTTGTAGAAGAGTTGAAAATGAAAAATCATCAACAATTAAAACAATTAGGAGTGATCATGGGGGAGAATTTCAAAATCAAAATTTTTTAGAGTTTTGTCAAGAGAGAGAGTATAGACACGAGTTCTCTACTCCTAGAACACCACAACGAAATGGTGTTGTAGAGAGGAAGAACCGGGTCTTACAAGAGGCTGCACGAAATATGCTCAATGAGTACTCCTTACCGAGTTACTTATGGGCTGAAGCTGTGAACACAGCTTGCTACGTGCAAAATCGAGTCCTCATACATAGATTTCTAGGGAAGATTCCTCACGAACTTTGGTTTGGAAAACCACCTACAGTTAAACATCTGAGGGTGTTTGGTTGTAAGATGTTTATTCTAAACACCAAGGGCCATCTTGGAAAGTTCACAGCAAAAGCTGATGAAGGGATACTGGTCGGGTACTCCCTTGTCAGCAAAGCTTACCGAGTCTATAACAAGAAGTCTAGATTAGTTGAAGAGTCTTCTGATGTTGTTTTTGAGGAGATCCCAAAAGTGATTGATCAATCAGAAGATGTAGATGGAGTTCAATTCGAACTTAGGAAACTAAGTTTGGATGGAAGTCCGAGTGTTGTAGATGGTGCTGATGAATCTGATGACGGTGAGCCTAGACAACATGAAGCTCAGCCGGACCCTGAGGCTGAGCCTGTGTCTAGTGACACCATCCAAGAAGCACCTCTGACACCAAGGCAAACTAGGTTAGCCTCTAGTCATCCCCAAGATCAAATTGTTGGAGATATCCACCATGGGGTTAGGACTAGATCATTCTTTAGGAATGAGGCTAATGAAGTTGCCCTAATTTCCGAAATTGAACCTAGAAAAATTGACGAGGCATTGCATGATCCCGATTGGATTATTGCCATGCAAGACAAACTAGGTCAATTCGAGAGAAGCCAAGTTTGGGACTTAGTCCCTAGACCTAAGAAGACCACCATTATTGGAACCAAATGGGTCTTAAAAAATAAATTGAACCATAAGGGATAAATCATACGAAACAAGGCACGCTTAGTAGCCAAGGGCTACAGTCAAGTTGAAGGCCTTGATTCCGATGAGACCTATGCTCCCGTGGCACGATTAGAGTCCATCCGATTGATGCTTGCATTTGCAGCACATAGAGGTTTCAAACTCTACCAAATGGATGTCAAATCGGCCTTCCTAAATGGTTTCATAAGAGAAGAGGTCTATGTCGAACAACCTCCGGGGTTTGAAAATTCCAAATTTCCAAACCACGTGTTCAAGCTCAAGAAGGCGCTTTACGGCCTTAAACAAGCACCCCGAGCTTTGTATGAGCGGTTGTCGATATTTCTCATTGAAAAAGACTTTGTGAGAGGACAAATAGACCCTACACTATTTCTACGAAGAGATGGTGACAATATATTTGTAGCCCAAGTATATGTCGATGGCATAATTTGTGGCTCAAACAATAAGGGTTATTTGAATGAATTTATTGGACACATGGAGAGTGAATTTGAGATGAGTCTAGTGGGAGAGTTGACTTTCTTCCTTGGACTCGAAATCAAACAAACTCGAGACGGAATCCATGTGCACCAATCAAAATACACTCAAGAGATGCTCCGAAAATTTAACATGAGTGATTCTAAAGAGGTTACCACTCCCATGGCTACAAACACACGATTAGATAATGATGAGAGTGGTAAACCAGTTGACCTAACTCAATATCGGAGCATGATAGGTAGATTGCTATACCTCACAGCTAGTCGACCTGATATTCTTTTTGCTGTGGGTATGTGCGCTAGGTACCAAGTCTATGCCAAGGAATCTCATTTGATTGCTGTTAAAAGAATTCTGAGATACCTTAAGGGCACAATTGTAGTTAGTCTTTGGTACTCCCGTACCGAGTCATTTGACCTAATTGGCTACACCGATTCCGACTATGTTGGGTGCAAGTTGGATAGGAAGAGCACAAGTGAAGGTTGCCAATTCTTAGGATCATCATTAATTAGTTGGTCAAGTCGGAAGCAAAATTGTGTTGCTCTCTCCACGACCGAGGCAGAATATATCGCCATGGGAGAGAGTGTATCACAATTGTTGTGGATGATTCACACACTAGAGGATTATGGATTAACCTACAAGGGTGTGCAAGTGTTGTGTGACAACATAAGCACGATAAACCTAACAAAGAATCCAGTCTATTATTCTAGGACCAAGCACATTGAAGTGTGTCACCACTTCATTAGAGATCATGTTGCTAGAGGGGATATTGTACTCTTACATGTAGAGTCAAAATCGAACCTAGCAGATATTTTCACTAAACTACTCCCCGAGAATGAATTTAGTTTCTTACGAAAGGAGTTGGGAATGTGTCGTGCTTCATAGAATTGAAGAGCATTCAAAACCCTTCATGATCATTTCAAATTGTTGGGGAACAACAATTAGGCAACATGGGGACATCTCACACAAACTATAAGGTTTAACAAAACGTTTTTGTTTGCTAGAAATGGGGTGAGATGCTAGGATCAACCTAATTACTCAAAATGTTAATGCATCCCTTGAGAAATTAGGTTGACGAGACAATAATCATTAAGTTGACTAAATATGGGGAAGACCAATGCATAATACATGTGTATTTGGCTCCATGATTATTGGACATTCCAATCAAGGAAACTTGATTGGAGATTTTATTTTGATACAAACTTGGTTCAAATTGGTTAGATGTGTTGATTGAGTTTGACTCCACTTGGTTGGAGCAAATTGATTTGTTGAATCATAAGGACACAACTCTTGATTGCAAATATGGATGAGGGTACCCCTTAGGGGTCTGAGGAATCAATTCTGGTTGAATTAGGGGTTGTTAGGGTTGTTTGAAACAGGAATTTCTGATACATATCGGGAATTTCAGGTTTTTCTGATATCTTATCGGTCCACAGACCGATCAGGAGTGGACTGATCGGTCTACAGACCGATCAGTGAGCTCACAGAAGGCTCACAACTTTCTGTCCGATCCCTGATCGATCCATAGACCGATCAGGGACCTCCCTGATCGGTCACCGAACCAATCAGGAGTTGGCCTGATCGGTCCAATTGACTGATCAAGCAATTCCTCGACATCCCACTGAAATCCCTCTGTGTTGGCCTGTATTGGTCCACTGACCGATCTGGCCCCCTTGGTGATCGGTCCACCGACTGATCAGGAGGGCCACAGAAAATCTCACAAACTCTCTGTTCGCTCACTGATCGATCGGCAGACCGATCAGGGGCTTCCCTGATCGGTCACCCGACCGATCAGGACCCAGCCAGACCGATCAGGCTGGAGCGTGATCGGTCTGGGTACTCCAGGATCGAACGATCGATCAATCAATCGCATTAAATTTTGGTTGGTGGATCGGTCCACCAACCTATTAACTCTCTATTCTCTTCATCTCAAAACCCTAGCCGACCCTTCAACCTGAGCACCTTCTTCCTGCAAGCTCTAGCGTTCTCTCTTTTCTTCCTTCGTGCAAGCTCTCTGAGTGTTCAGCGAGATCTGGTGTTGCGGGTTTTGAGCTTGAATCCTCTGTGTTGCCTCAAGCGAGCCATCTGTGCAGCACTCTGTGTTGTCTCCACAAGCTGTCAAGCTTCTCTCCTGCTCGAAGACGTTCAGATCCCCTCTTGCGCAAGTTTTTCAGCTAGTGTTTCTTTCAGCAAGTCTCACTCGATGGCACCCAAGTGAGTGTGTTTATCATTTGTGCAGTTTTTCTTTGATGACTATCTCGTGAACTGTGATTTTGTGAACTAATCATGGTTTTCTATTTGTTGTGCCGTGCCCTACCCTCAACCCATTGATCCTTTGGTTGTGTGGGTTATTGTTGGCCTTCCCATGACCTAAATCTTTTAATCTAACTTTATTTGCATTTGATCAACCCTCACTGATAAACCCTGTGATCCTGTCATGATCAAATTTGTGTGTGCCATGATTATCAACTTATGTCGTGATCTTACCCTGAATTGATCAACTCGGTTCATCATTTTCCACTTGTCATGATTTTAATCTCGGTTCATCATTTTCCACTTGTACCGTGACCTTACCAATGTTCAAATTGATTACATGATCAAATTCTTGTGTTCACTTCATTTGATCCAATTTGTTGCCATGATTTTTACCCAATCCTTAGGAAATCTCCTAAAGGCAAAGGACCGGCTGAGGGTACCTCACGATCCAGAGCACCCTCATCCTCTTCAAGACCTCAACCGCCCTCTAATGCCAAATTTCCCAATGTTCATTTTGAACTGGTCTTTCAAAGTCGCACTTTCAAACTCCTACCCTATCGAATGTGGACAGGGCATTTGTTTACGAACACTGTCCGTCAGTGCGACAGATCATTGAGTTTTACGAACTGGGATCCATCCTTTTTCTTGAGCGGCCAATCAATTTTGATTTGGTTTCCGAGTTTTATAACAATCTTGTCAGTGGCGAAGGTTCGGGGTATAGGACCCGAGTCGCCCGAACCAACCTCAATTTTGATTTGTCCTCTTTCACTGTCTTTGTTGCTTGTCGATGATCAAACAATGATTTTCCGCTCTTCCTGTATGTTCAAAATCCTTTACCGGCCCCTTTCGATGGAGTCACCCCTGACTCTATTTATGAGTATTTTTTCGGCCATCCCAGGCCGGGGGGTCTCGGTGAGCCTGCTGGTGATTTCCCCACGTTTGCTGCGCTCAGCCTATCCCCACCTGATTATGTTCTTTTTAAAATTATAATCAACTGTCTTGTGCCCATTACCTCGAAGCCCCTAGCAGAGATTCACTCCTTTCACTGCTTGATGCTCTACGGGATGCATCGACAACTGGACTTTGACATTGTGACGACCATCTACTTCTCTATTATCTTCTACCGTCAGATCGATCGTCAGACCGTCTATATGCCTTTTGGGCACATCATTACTGACTGGCTTCATTCAGTCGGTATTGATGTGACCAAGGGCAGGATCGTGCCGATGGTTCGGCAGGACTGCAGACTTGGCCGACGCTCGTTCGTCAAGTCTGGCATTGTTGTCGGACCTCATGGTCTTAGATGGAAGGATGGTCAGGGATTAGGGGAGTTACCTAGAGTCGCACATATTCCAGGAGCTGTAGACCAGGCTGGACCATGATGCTCCTGCTACTGCGGGAGACTACTACGAGGCGGATCCTGACCTCCGCTGGCAGATTGCTGAGCTGGAGCAGACTGTCCAGCATGACTTCATATTTCTGAGCTCTGGCGGCAGGATTTCAGGTCTGAGATCTCTGGGCTACGTGCTGATCAAAAGGCGACTGTTTCAAGGGTTTCTGCGATGCACGCTCAGCAAGAGGCATGGTTCGCCGAGTGGCGCGTGTGGTCAGCTGGTCATCCGTACCAGCATACATGTCCTGGAGCTATGCCCTCCAGCAGCACTGCCCCGGGGTCTTTCCTACCTGACGATGACACGACTTATGACCCCATCCATGCCGATGACCCCCCCCCCCCCCCCCGCCCCCCGCCGCCGAGGATTGATTGTGGCTCTTCTCTGACTTTGATCTTGCTTCCATGACTTGTGATCTGACTGTTATGACTTTATGCGTACATTTGCCTGTTATGGCTTTATGATGTATTTGACTATTGGACTATCTGGTTGTTATGACTATATGACTGTATGACACTATGATTACTACTTCGTGTTTAGGTTATTCATATGATGCGTATGATTGTTTCATCCTGCTTTATTTTTATCATATGTTTTCATATGCTTTAACAATTAATTCTATCCTTTGTTGTGTATGAGAGAACGTTGGGTTGAGGGGGAGGAATTTTTAAACTCAACAACCAGTCTACACCCTTTTTGGTGTTTGACAAAGGGGGAGAGTGTGGTTAGTTAAGTTTAGAACTGTTGTAGGGGGAGGATCCTGATTCTCCTACGATAGTGAAATTTGAGACATTTGATTTCAAATTGCTAAACTTAAAATCGGGTTGTCAAACAACAAAAAGGGGGGCATTGTCGATGCAGTCTGACCCTGATTGTTGTTTTGGTGTTGACACCGATTTTAGTTTAGGTTAATGAGATGAGTCTGGTTTAAGTCCTGGTCGGGGACTGGGCACGACTCCTAGTGAGTGAGGCCGGTTGACTGAAACCTGGTGAGTGAAGCCATGTCCAAGCTTGGGAAGCTAGGTTGAATGAAACCCTGGGGAGTGAAGCCAGGTCCTAGCTTGGGAAGCTAGGGTGAATGAAACCTTGGTGAGTGATGCTAGGTCCTAGCTTGGGAAGCTAGGTTGAATGAAACCCTAGTGAGTGAAGCCAGGTCCTAGCTTGGGAAGCTAGGTTGAATGAAATCCTGGTGAGTGAAACCAGGTCCTAGCTTGGGAAGCTAGGTTGGATGAAACCCTGGTGAGTGAAGCCAGGTCCTAGCTTGGGAAGCTAGGTTGGATGAAACCATGGTGAGTGAAGTCAGGTCCTAGCTTGGGAAGCTAGGTGGAATGATATCTCGGTGAGTGAAGCTGGGCACGGAGTCTTGGTCTGGGGGACTGAGCACGAGTCAGAGAAGGCTAAGGAGCCTGTTCTCTTGATTTATGGTGGAATTGGCCTTGGCTGGATCGATCTGGTGACCGATCAGGGAAGTTGGCATGAACTTCCATTGTGGATCGGTCTGGTGACCGATCCAGAGATGTCTGATCGGTCTGGTGACTGATCAGGGAGAGAACAGAAACCTTGTTTGGCTTCTGTTCGACTCTTGATCGGTCTGGTGACCTATCAGGGAGAGAACATAAGGCTTCTGTTCGGCTCCTGATCGGTCTGGTGACCGATCAGGAAGAGATCCTGATCGTTCTGGTGAACGATCACAGTGATGTCAAAGCTCTTCTGTGAAGAATCGTGATCGGTTAGGCTGACCGATCAAACATCGCTAGCTCCTCCTTATGACCGATCAGGCTAGAGCTTGATCAGTCAGGGAGTGGCCTGATCGGTCACCAGACCGATCAGGACACACCCTGATCGACCAGGTGTCCGATCAGTAGGTTCGGCCTGCGAAGCTAGAGAAATCCTCAGAAAAGGGGTGGATCGGTCTGGTGACCGATCCATGACTTGGGATCGATCTGGTGACTGATCACTAGAAGTCGCTATCTGAGTTTTCTCACTGTGGACCTGATCGGTCCGGGCCTATCCTGATCGGTCCGGTGATCGATCAGAAGCTGAACTTTAATTCAAAATGTGCTGTCAGAGTTCTGATCGCGTTCTGATTTCCACTGATACACTACTGATATCTGTCTGCTCTGATCGTTTGATTATTGATTCTCTGTTGATTTGCTATGCTAAACAACTGCTAAGTGTGCAGGTAACTTAGGATTACACAAGGATGTTTGCACTCGCAGGATACAACGTCTTCTGTCTTCTGGCGAACGGCTGGGAAGCTGACCTGAGGCTCGACTGGAGGGAGTCTAGAAGAGATCAGGGGTAGCTGGGCTGTTGCAGATGAGCAGCTGGTGAGCTGTAGAGGAGCGTCTGTGAACTAGGAAGAGGCTTATGAGCGGGTAGCGGAGGAGCTTCAATAAGAACTTTGAATCACTTCTGCTTGAGCGACAACTTTCATTCATCAGACACCTTGAAGCATACTCTTGAGCATTCCTTGGAGCTACTGCATCCTGAGAGCTTTGAGCAAGAAAGAGAAGTTTTGCAAGTAGACACCACGCGAGAAGGAGGAGCTGGGTGAAGGCTCTTGCCAGGATCTTGCTGGGTTGTGAGTTGTGTATTGTATACTGTCTCTTTCATGCTCTGTAAGCTTTCCTAGTCTCTGTGCTGTATTTCCATCATTTTCTTGAGACTACCTGCTGTGGAGAGGTTTCTCCACCTAGAAGGAGGTGTTATCTTATCCGGATTTCTCGGGGCTTGATCTGCCGACGATCAAGGGATCGCCCACCTCACGGGCACGCCAAGGAGTAGGGGCAAGTTATCCCCGAACATTGTAAATCCTCCTTGTTAGCGTCTTGAGCTTGTGCTTAGTTTAGGGTTTTAGGTTCTGCAATTCTATTTCTCTGTTTTGTATTGTTTCTGCTGCTGTTGCTAACCTTCAAGTGCAGAAAACCAAAAAGAGCAAGAAATTAGTGTCTGGCTACATTCACCCCCCCCCCTCTATAGCCATCCAAGCACCAACACCTTATGCCACCAACCAAGAGAATAAGAAGAAGGGAGAGGAAAGAAGAGATGAACTCTTCTTGCCGCCGGTTACCCTAGGAGAGAGAAGGAGAGGGAGTGAAGAGAAAGGCCTTAGGATTTTCTATGTGTTAGATGATCAATTGGATGTCTTGGTCTCATGACACCATGGGTATATATAGGGCTACAATAGAGACTATGAGGAGGAGTTTGGTCTTGGACACCAAATGGATCAAGGCCCGATCCATTAATGAAGATCCATTCCACTAAAGTATCCTCATTGAACTACCTCACCAACCCCCATATTTAAATATGGGCTCCACCTATTATGATTACAAGTATCTCCCCATGTTTAAGATATCGAATATCTATTAATTAATTAATTTACTGACAATTTAATTAATTAACATTTAACTTCTTGAGTAGTACCACTCAACCTTATCATCATGTCGGATCAAGTCCACCTGTAGGATTTAACATGATAAATCTTATGAGCTCCTCAAGGGGACATCATCAATCCGACTTACTAGGATATGGTTGCCGTCTATAATCAACGACATACCATGTAAATAATTTTATTTCCCAACTTATCGGGCCTCTCGATTTAATAGAATAGATCTCGCCCATTGGTAAATCAAAGAAATAAATACTATGTACATGTGCTCGTTATTATATCGGGATTTAGAGCATGTACTCCATAATAACTGATGTCTAATTCAATTATAAAGTCAGTATAAATTGAATCACCTCTATATCGGTCATGCTCAATACACACAAAGTACACTAGTGTAATTCTATGCTCAAGATAAACCAACACTAAATTAAACTACAACCATCCTAATGGTTTGTCCAAATCCATCTCGGTTGTGAGCCTCTACTTATACTCTACAAGGAACTGATAACATGATCTTCTGTGCTACACCACACACCATGTTATCTAAATGTAAAGTATCAGAAAATATGCACATACTAATATAAATATACAAACAATGATCTTGTGATTCTCTTTCAAAATGTAGATGTCTATATAAAAGTAAAGCTTTTAGTATGCATCCTAACAATCTCCCACTTATACTAAAAGACTATGTTGTCCTCATGATGCTGTACATCTGACTCCCATGTCCTCCACATGCCTATCAAAAGCTCTCGCTTGAAGGACCTTAGTAAAAGGATTTACCATGTTGTCCTCTGATGCAATCTTGGCGACAACAACTCCTCGTTTTATGATTTTTCGTATCAGGTGGTACTTTCGCTCTATGTGCTTACTAGCCTTATGGGCTTGTGGTTCCTTCGACTTTGCAACTACACCACTGTTATCACAATAAATTGTGATAGCTCTGGGCAAACCAGGAATCACATCCAAGTCCATCATGAAGTTCCTGAGTCATACACCTTCCTTAGCCGCCTCAGAGGCTGACTCAGCTTCCATGGTGGAGTCCGCCACGCATTTCCACTTGACACCCCTCCATACTATATGGTTCCACCTCCTAAAGTAAACACATACCCGAGGTAGACTTACTTTTATCCCTATTTGATTGGAAGTCTGAATCCGTATAACCAACAAGGAGTAATTGGTCTGCCTGGTAAACTAGCATATAATCCCTAGTCCATCTCAGGTACTTCAGTATATGCTTTACCGCAGTGCATTGTCCCTATCCAAGGTTACTTTGATATCTGCTAACCATATCCACGGCAAAGCAAATATCCGGTCTCGTACATAGCATAGCATACATGAGGCTTCTTACAGCCGAAGCATAAGGAACCGCCTTCATCTCCTCTATCTCCTTTGATGTTTTAGGACACATCTCCATAGATAGAGGAACTCCATGCCTGAAAGGTAGAAAACCTTTCTTGGAGTTTTCCATGCTAAAACGAGCTAGGACAGTGTCTATGTATGAAGCTTGAGATAAGCACAACAACCTTTTCTTGCGATCCCTTATAACTTTGATCCCAAGGATGTGCCCTGCTTCTCCCAAGTCCTTCATTTCAAATTGTTTGGATAACCATACCCTTACATCTGATAATACTTTGACATTGTTGCCAATTAGCAAAATATCATCTACGTATAGTACAAGAAATACCACTACGTTTCCGTCACATCTCTTATATACACAAACTCATCCGGACTTTGAATAAATCCATATGACTGAATTACCTCATCAAAGCAGATGTTTTAAGATCATGAAGCTTGCTTCAATCCATAAATGGACCGATTAAGCTTGTACATAAGATGCTCTTTGCCCTTTGCAATGAATCCCTCTGGTTGCTTCATATAGATGGTCACCTCAAGACTTCCGTTAAGGAAAGCTATCTTGACATCCATCTGTCATACCTCATAATCCATATGAGCGGCAATAGATAAGAGAATCCGGATAGACTTAAGCATGGCTACCGATGAAAAGGTCTCCTCATAATCGATACCCTCTTTCTGAGTATACCCTTTCGCAACAAGCCTAGCTTTGAAGGTCTCAACCTTCCCGTCTGATCCTCTCTTTCTTTTGTAGATCCACTTGCATCCAATGACTTTTATACCATTGGGTGGTTCTACTAGCTCCCAGACATGATTAGAATCTATAGATTGTATCTCAGAATTCATTGCCCTTTACAAAGATACCACATCTTTATCTTGAAGTGCCTCGTCATAAGTTCAGGGATCAGGTTCATGTTCACCGGGACCAAGTTCGAAGACTCCCATGAACATGAATCTCTCAGGTTGTCTAACAACCCTCCCACTATGACGAGGTACCACTTGTGTATCTTCTGTGATACGCGGTGCAGTCACTTGTGGTATGTCCTCTTGTACCGTTGGTACTAAAGTCGGAACTTCCCCCCTTAATTCCTCAAGAATAATCCTACTCATGGGTTTGTGGTTCATCACATAGTCTTCCTCTTAGAATCGGACATCCGTCCTAACGATCACCCTCTGATCAATAGGACTATAGAATAAACCACCCTTCGTTCCTCTAGGATAGCCTACGAACAAGTGTACTTTTGTACGAAATTCCAACTTATCAACATCTCCCTTCAACACATATGTTGGACTACTCCAAATCCGAATATGTCTTAGACTAGGCTTTCGCCTAGTCCACAATTCTGTGGGAGTAGAGGGTACTGACTTAGATGGTACCAAATTTAGTATGTACAGTGCCGTTTCCAGAGCATATCCCCAGAACGAATCCGGCAACTCGGAGTAACTCATCATCGATCTAACCATCTCCATAAGAGTCCTATTTCTTCGCTCTGCTACACCGTTCTGTTGGGGCGTACTGGGTGCAGACAATTGGGATTAAATCCCCGCTTCTGACAAGTAAGTCCTAAACTCTCCCAAGAAGTACTCACCACCACGATCAAATCGTAGTGTCTTGATACTTTTACCTTGATGTTTCTCCACATCAACCTTGAATTTTTTGAACTTATCAAAGCATTCATACTTGCGGCGCATCAAGTAAATGTACCCATACCTTGAATAATCGTCTATAAAAGAGACGAAATATTGAAAGCCACCTCTAGCCTGGATAGACATAGGACCATACAAATCAGAATGAATCAATTCCAACACATCTTTGGCTCTATACCCCTTGGCCTTGAAAGGTCTCTTGGTAATCTTACCTTCCAAGCAAGATTCACTGGTTGGGAAGTCTTCGACCACCAATGTACCCCAAGGGCCCATCGACTATCAACCTTTGAATCCTACTAAGGTTAATATGACCAAGTCTTAGATGCCAAAGATATGTTTGGTTCATCTTCGAAGGTTCTTTTCTCTTATTTTGGTTAGACAATGAGTTATTTACTTCTATTTGCATCGTAAGAGATTTTAGTTCTAAAGTGTACAAATTGCCAACCATCTCACCAGAACAGATAATCTCTCTTTTCCATTTTACAACAACTCTGTCATTAAAACAAATAGAATATCCATCCTTTATTAATTTAGAAACTGAAACAAGGTTCTTTCTAAAAGTAGGTACATAAAGATAATTTCTTAAAACCAAAACTTTATTTCTATCAAAAGACAAATAAACGTCTCCCACTACAATAGCCGCCACCTCCGTAGCATTGCCCATGTAGACGGTAATCTCTCCATTAGCTAGTCGTCGGGTTTCCTGGAACCCCTGCAAAGAATTGCAGACATGATCAGTGGCTCCCGTATCTACACACCAGGTACCGATAGATAACACCGCTAAGCATGTTTCAACAACTAAACAAAAAGATATACCTTTTTCCTGACAATGAGGACAGTCCACCTTCCAGTGTCCAGTCTGCTTGCACGTGAAGCACTTGCCTTTCGGCTTCTTCATGCCAGCCCGAGGTCCCTGAGATCCTGCCGCCTTCTTTGCTCCACCTTGTTTCTTCTTCTTCTTGCCTTTCGGCATAGAAGTAAAAATCTTCTGAGCAACCAAAGCATGAGCACTCTGACGAAAAAGCCCCTTTGCCGCTTGAAGTTCTGTCAGAAGTTCTGCCAATGAATATGTACGTTTGTTCATATTGTAGATTAGGCGAAACTGCTCAAAACTCCTAGGCAGAGACTGGAGAATGATATCGACCTGAGTTTCCCCATCGATCTCCGCTCCAAGGACATCCATCTCATTGAGATGCGCCATCATCTTAAGGACATGATCCCTCACGGGTGTCCCCTCAATCATCGTGGTCATCATCAAGTTCCTCATTGCCTCCTGCCTAGCGGCCCGATTCTGATGCCCGAAGAGTTCTTTGAGATTGAACATCATATAATAAGCAGTGAAAAAAGCCTGATGCTGATGTTGCAATACATTTGGCATAGATTCCAATATCTAACACTGCGTCATCTCATCTGCTTTAATCCACTTCTTATAGTGTTCCTTCTCCTCTTCATTAGAATTCTTGCTAGGTTTTTGCGGACAGAACTCGAAAAGTACAAACTTGTACTCCATAGCAGTTAGGTCAATGTCCAGGTTCCATTTCCAATCAATGTAATTAGGGGTCGTAAGTTTGTTTTCTTTAAGTATTACAACTAGTGGGTTGAAAGTCATTTTGAAATTTTTTGAGAATCACAACGATCACAAACTTTAGATTTCAAAAAATATTGATTTCTCAAACAATAAATTTCAAAATCAACCAACACATCAAAACACCGAGAATATCGCATGCCACGATAGTGTGGACGTATACGAATTCTACATTTGTAAGAGGAGGTTTTACTCATTCATTTTATTATCTTGTCAACATAACTTTTTGACAAATAAAATTAATAGTTATTTCCTCTTCGACTCTACAAATAATAGCAGTGACTCCAATGGGGAGGATACTATTATTTGCATCTAAGTGTTTACCATTACACGATACTAAGGAAATTATCTTGGATTATGTGTCGTCCAATGGGGAAAATCACACACTCCTAAATAACTTCCTATAATCATGTCTGACCTAGTGATCCGCAGAACAAACTCATCCGATGGGGAGGAAGACACTCAGAGCCAACACGCAAGCTTGTTCGCATCACTTGTTAAATTAGTAATGGGGGTCATGGGACCCTTAGGGTCCCTCTCCCACATAGTTATTTATATTTGAGGAATTTTCATGAATGCACGACAAGCATATAAACTAAACAATAAACAAGAAAAAACAAATTTTTCCAACTATTATAGCTTTAGTCATCAATATGCCTCCAGTCGTGTCGTCACCTCGTCTGCTCCTCCCTACCCCAGCGCAAGCCACCATGAAGGGATCTCCGAGACAAGATAAAATGCTATTTAATTTACATCCATCGATCCTATACTCCACAAAGGAGTGTACATCAAATCTAGATCGAAAATAAATCAAAAAGTGCGGCTAAACAAGTGTCATATATAATTACAAAAATCAAATACCAAATTTAGCCTCGTCGATCTTGAGGATTCAAATAATATTACATACATGCATAACCAATCACATACACACATATTTAGCCATAATAGTCGGATCTCGTGCCTGCAACTAAAGAGTTAGCCTACGCACATCCTACTATTATCCGACAAAATAAAATATATGATAAGGTGCAAAAATGTAACCGAATCCAAATCACACAAAACCAGAAACTGGGCTCTGATACCAATTGTTGGTTGGGTTTCCATGGCAAATACCGGGTCGCGTATGGGAAACCTCTCCAAGTCCACGGATTAAAATTTTCAATCTGAATGGAGACCTATTTCCCAAACGACCATCTCATCATCCTGCTAACCGATTCGATCGATCACTTGAACAACCGTGTTTTTCTAGCGATCATCTCGTCCAACCGATTAGCCGCGGAATAGATGATGAGTGGATTGCCGATTTTTGTGTTTATCATCGGGGTCCAAGATTATTTTCAATATAAAATATTGAACAATAATCAAACATGCAATTGATTAACACATGAAATAATTAGATCAAAGTAAAAGGAGCCAAAGAGAAGATATACCTCTTGTTTACCTCGCGATCTTCTACTGTATGACCCTCCCCTTCTTGGACGTCGTGTGGGTGACGATCTACCAAGAATCGAAGTCACCAAAGCTCCAAACAAATCCTCCTTCTTCTTCCCTCTTCCTTGCACCGAAACCCTAGCTACAAGGGTTACCGCCGGCCACCACCTTCTTCTCCAACCTTGCGCCACCGGCCACAAGAAGGCTCCAAGAAGCTCCAACAACAAGGAAACAAAGAAGATGAAGTGAAGGAAGATGAAGAAGAGGATGAAGAAGAGAAAGAAACCTCTCCTTCACACAACCACCCTAGCCGCCGAACACCACCTTCTTCCTCCTCACCGCCGGCGCCAAGCACCACTTCCCTCTCCTTTGTCGCCGGCTCTCCCTTCCTCTCCTTCTCAAGATTGCACCGGTCAAGAGAAGAGAAGAATCCTCTTCTTCCTTACACCACCAACCAAGAGAAGAAGAAGGGAGAAGAAAGAAGAGATGAACTCTTCTTGCCGCCGGTTGCCCTAGGGGAGAGAAAAAGAGGGAGAGAAGAGAAAGGCCTTAGGGTTTTCTATGTGTTGGATGATCAATTGGATCCCTTGGTCTCATGAAACCATTGATGGGTATGGCTTGGCGGGTTTTCTAAGTGAATACCTGGTCGTCCTTGAGAGACCTCTCCATGTCTACGGATTAAAAATTAATCCGAATAGAGACCGTCTCCCAAACGACCATCTCGTCATTATATCGATCGATTCGAATTACAACTTAGCCAATCTCAAAGATCGAGCCTTGTAATTCACCTAACCGATCGACCGCGAAAAAGACGACGAGTAGATCGCCGGTTTTTGTGTTTATTTTCGGCGTCCAATAATTAATTATCAAACATTAATTAAACATGATAATCAATTATAACATCACAAATAATGATAAAACAAAAGAGAGAGCCAAGAGAGAAATATACCTCTCTTTACCTCGTAGTCTTCTACCTTATGTCCTTTCCCTCTTGGACGTCATGTAGGCGACGAGCTACCAAGAACCAGAATCACCAAGGGGCTCCAGTTGATCGCTTCTTCACACGCCTAGCAAAACCCTAGTGATGGGTTCACCACAGGCCACCACTTCTCCGCTCTTCCTTGCGTCGCCGGCCTCCAAGAGCTCCCAAGCTCGCCAACCACAAGGAAGAACCTGAGAGGAAGATGAAGAAGAAGAAGAATAAGGAGAGAAACAAGCTTCTCCTTTGCCAAAACAACCGGCCGGACCCCTTCCTCCTCTTGTGCTTGCGGCGCCATCAACCAATAGCTTGCGCCGCCTCCTTCAAACAGCCGGCCTCCTCTACCTTGCTGCCGAGCACCACAAAAGGAAGAAGAAGACTCCTCCTTGTCCTTGTGAATTTCGGCCAAGAGGTGGAGAGGAAGGGAGGAAGAAAAGAGGAGGTGGTCCTCTCTATTCCTTGCGCCGGCCGGTTGCCCTAGGAGAAAGAAG
This sequence comes from Boesenbergia rotunda, assembly GCA_024364735.1. Taxonomy (NCBI): domain Eukaryota; kingdom Viridiplantae; phylum Streptophyta; class Magnoliopsida; order Zingiberales; family Zingiberaceae; genus Boesenbergia; species Boesenbergia rotunda. The sequence continues at coordinate 423,230 of JAGFNQ010002221.1, forward strand.
GAGAGGGAGAGAAAGAAAAGTCTTGGTTTGGATGATCAATTGGATTATCCTTGGTTTCTTGATTCCATGGGGTATATATAGGGCTAAGGTATGGACCATGAGGAGGAATTTGGTCTTGGCCAAATGCGATCCATTAATGAAGATCCATTCCACTAAAGGATCTCCATTCAACTTCCTCACCAACCCCCATATTTTCATATGGGCTCCACCTATTATGAGTACATCCATCTCCTTGTGTTTAAGATATTGAATGCCCGTCGATTAATTTAAATTAATGATAATTTTAATTAATCAACTTCTAACTCTTTGACTAGTACCACTCAACCTTATCATTATGTTGGATCTGTAACGACCCGCCTTCTGGTACTAAGCTTTAAAGCGGATCGCTACTAACTGGCTGACTGATTACTGATTGCTGGATGCTAAACCAACTGGGAGAATTTAAAAATTTTACTTTTTACTGAACTAGCAATTCATAACTTAAAGATAACAACCCTCTTGACCTTGTAGGGCCGTTACGTTGACTTTACTGCTAGGCCAGCCAAAATAAAACAAAAATTTTAATTTTTATTAGCTTGGCCAAGATTTGATCCCCCAACCTCAGAGTTGCATGACTGAAGCACTAACCAACAACTCTACAACACTTTCTATTTTAAATTGGCACCAGTCGACTGATATCTTGCCAGTCGACAAGTGCAGTCGACTGTACCTGGGATTCACTCGCCCGAATGTATCTGTTCCCTCGACCAGTCGACTGATACCTGTCGCAGTTTACTAGCAGCTCTGAAATCTGAATATTCAAATTCTAAAAACGTGCCAAGGTCATCCTACTTCGTATCAAAAACACTACAAACTCATATTTAGGCTTACTAACGTGTATACAATGATTCTAGGCCATATTCTACATGTTTTCATGACAATAAGGGATACATCAACCATCTCTAAGCATGAAATTAGAAACATGAACTTTGTATCAATTTGCTACTAAAGCTAAGCACTGTTTCTGTCTAGATGCATCGATAGTAGAACTATAATATCAGAAATGGTTCTATAGCCTTAGACCATGCATTTTACTACTAGTTAACATGCACTTGAAATGTATCACTCAACATATTACATGTAGAAGCTAGGCATGGCATAACTGCATGATATCAACTTATGATACATAATCTCATATTAGAATTCTCGCAAGGCTCATATCAAGAGTGATGCTAACAACATGACTAAAGTACTTAAGATGCGGAAAATGATAAACATCTCAAAGAAACTAATTCATTTATCATTCTTAATAACGCGTCCTCATAATGCAAGTTCCCAAGGTTCTTTTCATTCCAAGTTCCACCATCACACAGTCCACATCATCCCCTGCCACTTCCGCTACTCTATTTTTCCTTGACCTTATCTGCAGTATAAGGATAAATGAAACTATAAGCATAATGCTTAGTAAGTACTCACAAAACAATGCATATTTCGAAAATCATGCTTTTGAAAACACATATAAGAAAACATATCATGCTTGTCATTTATTCTTACTGAAACATATAATCTAAACAGATATCATGTCATACTCATCATACTAAGCACATGGACTAAATCATATTCTTATAACTAAATTTACATGACATTCATAGAATCTAACTGAACTAAGCATGAACTTAAAACTGTTTTCACTTAAAGTTATTACTGAACTTTTGAAACTTATACATATAGTAAGTGAAAATACTAATCATGCCGCTGTGGGCCCGACAATGTGTTGCTAATGCGCTCATCCCTAAATAGATCCGAGGTAGCTAATCCCGAACCCATTAGGGTACTACTAGGCGATCTAGGGGCCTAGGGGCGATCTAGGAGCCCACCCATGGACGAACTAGAGTCCAAGCACATGTCATAAAAAGTAAAATACTTTCATAAATATTTTGTTCTTTAACCTTGCATCAACTAGGCGATCTAGAGCCTAGGGGAGTCTAGGAGCCCACCCAATGGACGAACTAGGGTCCATAAACATTAAGCAAGGGTAGCTAATTTCATAAACATGCTAAAACTCATATTAGGGCTTCTTAACGTTTTCTCGAGCAACTTGCGTGCCTAAAACTCCCATTTTCTTTTAAGGACACTCCCTATGCACTCGACGGTGCGTCTAAACCCCAAACTAAAGGGGGAAGCACGTCCATCCCATCTAGTGGTGCCCTTAAAGTCTGTAGAGGGAGTTAATTTGCATATATGAGCATAAACTTGCAAATAGAGAAAACTAAGATGATTATGCATACGATCGAAGCTACTTATACTGCAGGTGAGGGGTCTTACATCCTGCGCTTGTTCTTACAACTCTAATGCGTAGGGTTTAGGGAGAAGGAAGATCCTTGGATTCTCGGAGAGGCTCTAATGAAGAACTACTCCTTGAGAAGATTCCCTAGCGTGTCCTCCTTCTTGAATCCGCCCAACACAAGACCCTTGGACCTCCTCCTTGGTTTGCCGTGAGTGAGGGAGGAAGAGAGACTCGAGAGAGGGAGAAGAAGGGTCGCATGAGAGAGAGGGGTCGGCGGTGAGAATGTGAGGAAAAGAATAAATCTAAAAACCCTTAAGTATCTCTTTTATACTTATGGGAAAATTTAACTAACTTCACCTTATTTATCTTTTCCTCTATCTATTTCAATGAAAACAAACCATCCCACTTGATAAGCCTATTCTCTTCTCATGCTAAAGGTCTAGGGTCAAACCCTACTTAAGCCTTTTTACTGCGGATTCTATTTTTATTCATTTTTGCCTTATTTGTCCATGGAAAAATTCTATAAAAATATCCATAAATTCGTAATAAATTCTAGGATATTTCTAAAATTAGTTTTGATAATTTTTGGGCATTACAATCCCCCATACCTTGTAAAAAGTTCGTCCTCGTACTTAAAATAACTCTGGGTATTTCTGCCTCATGCTGTCCTCTGGTTCCCATGTTGCCTCTTCTACTCTGTGATTTTGTCATATGACTTTCACTAATGGTACCTCCTTGTTCCGCAACTTCTTAACTGCTGGGTCTATTATCTGAATAGGCCGACTATCATAACTAAGATCTTCGCGGACTTGTACCGTCTGTGGCTCTATCACTTGGGTGACATTTGGGATATGCTTCTTCAGAATGGAGACATGAAATACATTGTGGATAGCTAACATCTCCTAAGGTAGCTCTTGCTCATAAGCTACTTTGCCAACTCTTCTAGTGATGGGGTATGGTCCTACATATTTGGGACTTAGCTTGCCCTTCTTCCCAAAACGCATTACTCCCTTCATGGGAGCCACGCTGAGGAATATTGAATCCCCAACTTCAAACTCTAATGGTCTGTGCCGTGTATCAGTATAGCTCTTCTGGCTGCTCTGAGCTGTTTCTATTCTTTGGCGGATCTGCTGTATGGCTACGGTGGTATCATTTATAAGATCTGTCTGTAGGCCTAACTCTTGCCTCTCACCACCCTCGTACCAGCAGATAGGAGATATACACCTCCGCCCATATAAAGCCTCATAGGGTGTCATGCCGATAGTGGCCTGATAACTATTGTTGTAGGCGAATTCCGCTAAGCACAGGTATCTGCACCAACTGCCCTTGAAATCTAAAGCACAAGCTCTGAGCATATCTTCTAGTATTTGATTAACTCTCTCTGTCTGACCATCTGTCTGAGGATGGAAAGCTATGCTAAACTTCAGTTTGGTGCCTAGTGCTGTCTGTACGCACTCCCAGAAGTGCGAAGTGAACCTACTGTCCCTATCTGAAATGATAGTCCCAGGGACTCCATGTAGTTTGACAATCTCCTTGAGGTATAACTGAGCTTGCTGTTCCATGGAATAGGAGATCCTGATAGTTAGGAAGTGGGCAGACTTAGTCAATCTGTCAACTATTACCTAGATTACGTCATATCCATTCGTTATTCTGGGTAGTCCCACTATAAAATCCATGAAAATATCTTCCCATTTCCATTTTGGAATCTGGATAGGCTGCAGAACTCCACTTGGTCTCTGATGTTCTGCCTTGACCCTCTGGCATGTCAGACAGGTACTGACATATCTGGCAATGTCTCTTTTCATCCCAGGCCACCAAAAACGTCCCCTGAGGTCTTGGTACATTTTTGTTGAACCAGGATGCATCGCATAAGGAGATCCATGTGCTTCCTCTAGGATCTTCCTTCGGAGCTCTTCTTGGTTTGGAACACATAAGCGGTCACCGCAGTATAGTATCCCACTATCTGATAGGTGAAACTCCCCATTTTCTGATTCTGTTATCCCCTGCTTGATTTTCTAAAGGTTAGGATCTTGATCCTGTGCTGCCTGGATGTCTTCACGCAGGGTTGACACTAATGTTAAAGTGGAGAGCTGCCCAACTATAATTTCCGGTCTGAACTCTGATATTTCCTTCCAAAGGGGCTGTGACATCGTAGACAAAGCTAGTAGGGTGGCACTAGATTTCCTGCTAAGTGTGTCTGCCACCTTATTAGCTTTACCTGGATGGTAGAGGATGTCAATGTCATAATCCTTGACCAGCTTAAGACATCTGCGTTGCCTCATGTTCAGATCCAACTGAGTAAAGAAATACTTCAGACTCTGATGATCTGTGAAAATCCTACACTAAGCTCCGTATAAGTAATGCCTCCAGATCTTGAGAGCGAACGCTACTGCAGCTAGCTCAAGGTCATAAGTGGGGTAGTTCTTCTCATAATCCTTGAGTTGTCTAGAGGCATAGGCGATAACCTTGCCATTCTGCATAAGCACTGCTCCAAGTCCTATTTTAGAAACATCACTATATATGTCAAAGCTGTCAGTGGTCTCTGGAAGAGTCAGGATGGGAGCACTAGTCAATCTTCTCTTTAATTCTATAAAAATGTTCTCGCAGTCCTCTGTCCACTGAAACTTTCTATTCTTTCTGGTAAGAGCTGTCAGTGGGGAGGCTATTCTGGAGAAATCCTCAACAAACTTCCTGTAGTAACCGGCTAGACCCAGAAAACTTCTGATCTCACTGGCATTCTTTGGTCTAACCCAGTTACTTACTGCTTCTATTTTGCTATGGTCTACCATCACACCATCCTTAGAGATGATGTGACCTAGAAAATATATTAACCAAAATTCCCCGGATATGCTGCAATTCTTGAATGTCCAAGAAAATACTGAAGGGCGACTCTTTGATCTTCGCAATGTGTTGATCATTTAAAATTTCAAATGCTTCAACAAAATGTTTAAAGTGGCCTAAAACACTGCACCAATGTAATTTTTTCCCAAACTCATTTGAACCCTACAGTTTTTATACATTACAAATTTATTCACCAAAATTAAGTATAAACAATTTCACAAACTATGTTGTTCTTACCTGATGGAGACAAAGGGAGTGAACAAGTTGCCCAACAAGCTAACGATACGGATCATGCTCAACCCACTCTAGAAGATGTTAATGATCCATTATGCATCAAAAGAGGCCCAATTACAAGGGCTAAGGCTAAAAAGATAAAAGAAGCACTTAATGTGCTAATTGAAGATGTGAAAGCCAAAGCTACTGATCCTGTCGCCGAGCGTAGTGGAGCCGCAACCGGATGACGGTGTAGCGATGAGTGACGTGGATGCCGACGGGATGTCCTCGCGCAGAATGACAGCGTCGTGGGGGGTGTCCTCCGACCGAATGGAAGTGGATCTAGCCTGGTGCAGGGCCAACCGACTGGAAGTGAACCTGCTGAGGAAGATGACCGTTAGCAACCTAGCCGGGAGACGTCCCGGCAAGGCACTCCGACGGTCAAGTCAGTACTCCGAGGAACAGTAGAAATAATGGAGCACTGGAAATGAGAAGCTTCGCGAGCGCGTGTATGCGTACCTGATAATGAGGAGGGGAGCGGCTTATATAGCCGGGGAAAAGGACCAAGTATGGCCTGTGTCAGGATTCTCTGACAGGGTCAGAAGATATGGTATGGTTATGTCGATTTGAGTATGGCCTGTGTCAGGATCCTCTGACAGGGTCAGAAGATATGGTATGGTTATGTCGACTGTAACCATCCTTCTTTGTCGTATATTATTTGTCTTATGTGAGGACAAAGACAGGTTTCTGTAAGTCGGCGACTGACAGAGAGTGTCAGTTCGTACGAATGGTGACAGCCTGTTACCTGCAGCTGGTGCAGGTATATTTTGTCCTTATCCCAGGGTGATTCCGAGAGAGTGCCCGAGTGGACATCCGGACGGCTCGCCCGGATGGGTATCAAGCATGGGCATGAAGGACTGCCGGGCGGATGCCCTCGGTTGAACGAGGCGTGTAAGCCTTAATGTGGCCGGGCGGATGCACTCGGCTGAACGAGGCGTGTAAGCCTTAAGGTGGTCGGCCGGGTTTGACCGGCCGGATGAACCGCTATATTTATTCTAACCGGCCGTCTTGAGTCCGACCGGCCGGCGAAGACCCTGGGCCCGGCCAGGATGTTTGTCGAGTTGGCTGCCGTACAATGATGTGGACCTTGAAGCTGGCTAGGTCGTTTGCCACGTTGGCTGCCCGTATGGTGCCAACTATATGGCAGGATCAATAGCCTTCCCCTCGAGTCTAGTCGAAGGAGGCGATCAGTCCGACTGACTGGACCACAAGTGTGTACAACCATTCTGCGGCCGAGCGTTTTTTGCCCTATTAACATCTGGACGGCTTAACACGATGTTCAACAGCTGGTGCTGTGTATGTCTGCCCTGTCTGGGCGGAAGAAGATCGTTAGTCGAGAGGGGCGTGGGCCGCCACGCACCCTTCTTTTTTAACGAGGCCGTCCGGCTGGACGAAGCATGATAGGGAAGCGTGGGCCGCCACGCATCCCCGACTAGCCATTGACATGATGAAGATGTCCGGGCGGATGAAGATTTTGACCGGAGGAACGTGGGCCGCCACGCTTCCGACCGGGAACCAATCCAGGCTTCCGAGTGGGCCAATCTTCCACGTGGGCCGCCACGTTTCCGACCGGGAACCAATCCAGGCTTCCGAGGGGACTGACGCTTAAGGTCAGCTGCCGACTCAGGCTTCCAAAGGGCACCAACCTTCTGCGTGGGTCGCCACGCCTCCAGTCGGGAACCGCTTTAGGCTTCCGGATGGGCCAATCTTCCACGTGGGCCGCCACGCTTCCGACGGGAACCAATCCAGGCTTCCGAGGGGACTGACGCTTAAGGTCAGCTGCCGACTCAGGCTTCCAAAGGCACCAACCTTCTGCGTGGGTCGCCACGCCTCCGGTCGGGAACCGCTTTAGGCTTCCGGATGGGCCAATCTTCCACGTGGGCGCCACGCTTCCGACCGGGAACCAATCCAGGCTTCCGAGTGGGCTGACGCTTAAGTCAGCTGCCGACTCAGGCTTCCAAAGGGCACCAACCTTCTGCGTGGGTCGCCACGCCTCCGGTCGAGAACCGCTTTAGGCTTCCGGATGGGCCAATCTTCCACGTGGGCCGCCACGCTTCCGACCGGGAACCAATCCAGGCTTCCGAGTGGGCTGACGCTTAAGGTCAGCTGCCGACTCAGGCTTCCAAGGGCACCAACCTTCTGCGTGGGTCGCCACGCCTCCAGTCGGGAACCGCTTTAGGCTTCCGGATGGGCCAATCTTCCACGTGGGCCGCCACGCTTCCGACCGGGAACCAATCCAGGCTTCCGAGTGGGCTGACGCTTAAGGTCAGCTGCCGACCCAGGCTTCCAAAGGGCACCAACCTTCTGCGTGGGTCGCCACGCCTCCGATCGGGAACCGCTTTAGGCTTCCGGATGGGCCAATCTTCCACGTGGGCCGCCACGCTTCCGACCGGGAACCAGTCCAGGCTTCCGAGTGGGCTGACGCTTAAGGTCAGCTGCCGACTCAGGCTTCCAAAGGGGCACCAACCTTCTGCGTGGGTCGCCACGCCTCCGATCGGGAACCGCTTTAGGCTTCCGGATGGGCCAATCTTCCACGTGGGCCGCCACGCTTCCGACCGGGAACCAGTCCAGGCTTCCGAGTGGGCTGACGCTTAAGGTCAGCTGCCGACTCAGGCTTCCAAAGGGCACCAACCTTCTGCGTGGGTCGCCACGCCTCCGTCGGGAACCGCTTTAGGCTTCCGGATGGGCCAATCTTCCACGTGGGCCGCCACGCTTCCGACCGGGAACCAGTCCAGGCTTCCGAGTGGGCTGACGCTTAAGGTCAGCTGCCGACTCAGGCTTCCAAAGGGCACCAACCTTCTGCGTGGGTCGCCACGCCTCCGGTCGGGAACCGCTTTAGGCTTCCGGATGGGCCAATCTTCCACGTGGGCCGCCACGCTTCCGACCGGGAACCAGTCCAGGCTTCCGAGTGGGCTGACGCTTAGTCAGTCACCGACTCAGGCTTCTGGAGGGTATGACGCGCCAGCCTGCGTCCCGTCCAGGTATGACTTGCCCTGTATGGCCGACCGGCAATTTTCGGTCGGGTGAGCCTTTCGTTATAGCTAGAATGCTGTTTTACAATATTGCATCACTCTAGGGCTCTCTGTACATTTTCAAGTGTAGGGCACTCCACGGTCGGTTAAGCCTCTTTCCATGTTCATCCTCCAAGTAGTAAGCGCCTGAATGCAATTTCTGCACTATCTTGAAGGGTCCGCCCCACTGTGGTTGCAATTTGCTAACATCACCGACCGGCTTTATACGTTTCCAGACTAGGTCCCCGGCGTGAAACGAGCGCGGCAACACCTTCTGGTCGTACCTTTGTTTCATGCGCTGACGGTACGTGAACATTCGGGCGGCTACTTTTTCCCGGACTTCCTCTATGAGGTCAAGCTCCAGGCGCCTTCTTTCCTCATTCCCTTCATCATAGCTCAACCGCCTGTCGGATTCACAACCGACCTCGACCGGCACCACTGCCTCGCTGCCATAGACGAGGTGGAATGGCGTCTGCCCGGTCGCCTCTCTGGGTGTGGTCCTGCTCGCCCAAAGGACCCCGGGCAGCTGCTCTACCCAGTTGGTTCCTGCATGATCCAGCTTTGTTTTGAGCCCTCTCAAGATTTCCCGGTTGGCGACTTCTGCCTGGCCGTTGCTCTGTGGATACGCCACAGATGTAAAAGCCTGATGGATGCCGTATGCCGAGCACCATTCTTTGATTTTCTTCCCTTGAAACTGCCGACCGTTGTCAGAAACCAACTTGTGGGGGATCCCGTATCTGCATAGAATGTTTTGCGACAAGAACTTAATCACCGCCTGCTCGGTGATCCTAGCCAGTGCCTCTGCTTCCACCCATTTGGAGAAGTAATCCACCGCGACCAACAAGAACTTCTTCTGGGCGGGGGCGATCGGAAACGGACCTACAATATCCATGCCCCATTGGTCGAACGGGCAAGAGACAGCAGATGTCTTCATTACTTT
>JAGFNQ010002222.1:0-23791 GCA_024364735.1 Boesenbergia rotunda
CCCAAGGATATAGGTTGCTTCTCCCAGGTCTTTCATGGAGAAAGTTTTGGATAACCAAATTTTAACTGTCTGTAAGACTTAAATATCGTTTCCTATAAGTAAGATGTCGTCGACATATAATACTAGGAATACGACTGCACTCCCACTAACCCTTTTGTACACACAAGGTTCGTCAGGATTTTGTGAGAAATCAAACTTTTTGATTGTCTCATCAAAACGGATGTTCCAGCTCCTAGATGCTTGCTTCAGTCCATATATGGATCGTCGAAGCTTGCATACCTTGGTTTTATCAACCGATGTGAAACCTTCAGGTTGTATCATGTATACGTCCTCAAGCAGGTTTCCGTTAAGGAAAGCTGTTTTCACATCCATTTGCCAAATCTCATAATCATAATGAGCTGCTATGGCTAGGAGCATCCGAATGGATTTAAGCATAGCTACTGGCGAATAGGTTTCGTCATAATCAATTCCTTGCTTCTGACGATATCCTTTTGCCACTAATCTAGCCTTAAAGGTAACAACATTACCTTCCATGTCGTTTTCTTCTTGAAAACCCACTTGCACCCTATGGGTTTAATCCCTTCAGGTGGGTTAACCAAGTCCCATACTTGATTTTCGTACATGGAATCCATTTCCGACTTCATGGCTTCAAGCCATTTGTCCCTTTCTGAACTTTTCAGAACATCTTCATAACTGATAGGTTCGTCATCGCCAATGAGCAACACGTCGTTCGATTCACTTACGAGAAATCCGTATCTCTCTGGAATGTTGCGTGTCCTATCAGATCTACGAAGAGGTGGTGTAGTTTTAGGTTCAACTGATAGCTCATCATTATGAATTATCGGTTGTGGGCCTAGACTCGGTGTCTCTGTAATGTCTATTGGAGTTTCTTGAACTTCATCAAGTTCAATGCCACTCCCACTGTTTTCTTGTAAAAGAAATTCTTTTTCTAGAAATACAGCATGCCTTGAAACAAACACCTTTTGTTCCAAGGGATGATAGAATTGGTAACCCTTCGTTTCCTTAGGGTATCCAATAAATAGACATTTATCAGACTTAGCATCCAATTTGTCTGATACAACCCGCTTCACGTAAGCAGGACAACCCCATATCTTAAGGTGAGTTAAGTGAGGTTTCTTACTATTCCAAATCTCATATGGAGTAGTAGAGACTACCTTGGTCGGGACTCTGTTTAATAAATAAACAGCTGTCTTAAGTGCATAACCCCAAAAGGATTTTGGAAGAGTTGCATGATTCATCATCGACCTAACCATGTCCATCAAGGTTCGGTTCGCCTCTCAGATACACCATTATGCTGTGGTGTATATGGCGGAGTCCATTGGGATAATATCCCATTGTCCCTTAGATAATCTTGAAACTCTTGACTTAAGTATTCACCACCCCGATCGGATCGAAGTATTTTAATACTTTTGCCAAGCTGTTTCTCTACTTCATTTCTGAACTCTTTGAATTTCTCAAAGGCTTCAGATTTGTGTTTCATCAAGAACACGTACCCGAATCGTGAGTGATCATCGATAAAGGTGATGAAGTAGCTATAGCCTCCTTGTGCAAGAGTTGACATTGGTCCACATACATCAGTATGTATTAGACCAAGCAATTCTCCCACTGGATTACCTTTTCCGGTAAAGGGTAATTTGGTCATCTTGCCTTTTAAGCACGATTCGCATGTATCAAATGAATCGGGTTCAAATGATTCCAAAATTCCACATCGGTGCAATTCGGTCATGCGTTTCTTACTTACATGGCCAAGACGGCAATGCCAAGTGTAGGAGTCTATTCGATTATCTATTCGAGCACGTTTGTTGCTAACTTCGATATTGAAAACGTCACTGGATAAATCTAACGTGTAGATGCCATTGCACAAAGTTCCATTCCCATAAAGAACGCCATTTAAAGTTATGTAACAACAATTGTTACTAAAAGTCAAATGATAACCTTTTTCATTCAAACATGAAATAGATACAATGTTCTTTATTAACGAAGGAACGAAATAACAATTATCCAGTTCTAAGATACGTCCAGTCGGGAGCTTTAGCAAATATGTTCCGATGGCAACAGCAGCAATCCTTGCTCCATTTCCAACTCGCAAATCTGCTTCTCCCTTGACGAGTCTTCTTCTATTCCTTAGCCCCTGTATGTCATTACATATATGTGAGCTACACCCAGTATCAAGTACCCAGGTATTTGAGGAAATAGAGTGACATTCAATAACGAAGATACCTGAAGAGGACGGGGCATCGGATGCCTTCTTCTTCAAGGACTCAAGATAAACCTTGCAATTTCTTCGCCAGTGACCCTCCTTGCCACAATGATGGCAAGTGCCTTTTGGTTTCTTTTCAGTCTTTTTAGCCTTTTTCTTCTTTCCCTTATTCTGTTCTTTGGCCTTCCTCTTAGAACCTTTCTTCGAGGAACCAACTAACAGAACTGCCTTTTGTTCCTGCTTTACAGAAGGCTCTACAGACTTCAGCAGGTTGACTAACTCAGGAATGGTAGTTTCCAGCTTGTTCATCCGATAGTTCATCACAAATTGCGAATAACTTTTGGGCAAACAACTCAGAATTAAGTCAATACTTAGTTCATGATCCATTGCAAAACCGAGTGTGTTCAGTCGCTCAATGTACCCCAACATCTTTAGCACAAACTGCGAGGCAGAAGTGCCTTCTTGCATCTTAGTTGTGAAGAGGAGTCTGGAGACTTCGAACCTTTCGGATCTCGCCTGCTCTTCAAACAACTCATTAAGATGGAAGATGATGGTATAAGCATCCATATGCTCATGCTGCTTTTGCAGCTCAGGTACCATAGAGGCTAGCATGATGCAACTTGCAAGTTCAGAATCGGTCACATGTTTCTGATAGGCCACCAATTGGTCTGGAGTTGCATCTGCTGGAGGATTTGAGGGAAGTAGATCTTCAAGGACATAAGCAATCTTCTCTGCCTTGAGGACTATCCTCAGGTTTCGAAGCCAGTCCATGAAGTTAGGCCCAGTTAATTTGTTGGTGTCCAAGATGGAACGCAAATTCAGAGAAGACATGATCGAGTGATTAACCTAGAAATACAAATTGAGATTATGTGAGAAGATTTATTAAAGAATGTATCAACATACATAAATTAAATCCTATTTATTTTACGAATTGAGTCACCCTTATTATCAATTCGGGAGATCGTAGGAACATCTCCAAATAGGTTGATATCCAACCATAGATAAGAACAACCATGGCTGTGGCCATCAAGTTCTTCTTAGCTATGAAGGTAGGTAATTATACCGATTACACATCACATATATGTAACTATCACATTATGCTATCAACTAATTGAATGTTTGCATAAAACATTGGGTTGTTAACTCATTAACAAGTATGTATCATTATACATAGCACCCAACTGCACCTCTCTTTACATCGACCTTGGCTGTGGCACAACAAATCGATGCTCCAAGCTTAAGGCTGACCCATTAATCAAGAAATAGTTTTAATATGGTTGGAGCTCATTCAACCGCTTAGTCAGGCTTGGATGTGTCCAACAACCAAAACTAATGATTGACCTCTGACTCGAACTATATTATTCATAAACTAATTCCATGGTTTGAACATGTTGAGGTTCAAGTCGGGCATGGATGTGTCCATCAACCCAAGCGAGAAACAAAACTCCGATTCTAACCATATTAATGGAAGGTGTTGGCCTTAATATTTTGTAAGGGGTTTTGGGTCTCATTCTTTTAAGCACATTCATGACATAAAATTATGTCATGACTAACGATTTCCTTAATAAAGTATGTATGTGACTTAATTTATCAAGTCTCATGAATTAAATTAGGAACCGGATTTCCTAATTATAATTTCATACTTTATTAAAGGAATTGTTTTGGGAAACAATTTCCTAAATTGTCATAATTAATTTCGGAAATAATATGTTCAAGACTTTGATTTCTCTAAATCAAATCTTGTTAAATTAAGAGACAAATCCCTTAATTCAACTACATATTATTTTCATGAAAATCTCATTTAAGAAACTCTATAGGAAACCATTTTCCTAATTAATTTTGGAGACAACAATATGTAAGAGCATCACCTCTTAAACATATTTTATTCATGGATTTAATTAATTACAACAAATTGTTTTCTAAGGGTGGCTCCCCGAGGCTCAGATACCCAAAGAAAAGTAATGTGTTGTAAATCCAATTGGACGGCTCCCCGAGGCTCAATCCAATCAAACATGACAATTTCAATTAAAATTGGGAAATTAAATTACAACAACTAACTTTAAATTGGACGGCTCCCCGAGGCTCAATCCAAAATAAAGAATTTTGTTGTCAATTTAAAAACCAATTCAAATTTAATTGTCAATTAACTGTCCATGAATTTGTCTAGACTTTCTTAAAAGAAAGTGCCCAAAATTGCGAGATTTCGAAAATTGATTTTCAGAATAATTGTAAGTTTCTGGTACAAAGGAAACTTACATATTTCCAAAATTGGAAAATTTCTAAAATAGAAAAATTTCCAAAATTGGAAAGTTTCCAAAGATGGGAAGATTTCGAAATTATTATAAAATTTCAGAAAATAGAAAATTTCAAACGTTTGCGAAATTTCATGAGGATTTCCAAACTTTGAAATTCCTAAATCTAAAATTTATTATAATTCGAAAGTTTCCATAATTGAAAATTTTTTCCGAAATTGAGATCATGACAAAGTTTTCCACAAAACAATTATATGATTAAGTCGAACACTAACCGGCTCTGATACCACTGTTGGGACCGGGTGCATGTCGACAAGGATACGAGTTCGTAAAATTCAAAATTTTTACGTGCAGCGGAAGAGTTTGCATAAAATAATTTCCTAAATTATTTTAACTTCGTATCTAGCATGCAACCCTATGGTGTGTTGACATAATCATACAATAAAATTTTGCGGAAAAGTAAACTAATTTACTTTTATACCTCGCGTAACTCGAAGAAAAGGGACGAGATCCAACCGTAGCGTCCCTTGGAAGCTCCGCCTCTATTCGCGTCCACGCCGAGTTCTCTTCGGGATGACTTCACCAAGTCACGAGTTTTGTGCCGACGAGAACTACTAGATTCTCTATAGGCACAACTTGAAAGATCAAGAGAAGAGTTAGAAACTAACCAACAAGAAGTAACGGAATCGAATTCCGAGAGGAGAGGAGTCGCTATCCGCTTCTTCTTCTTCTTGTTCGGGTTCTTCTTCTTCTAGTGGCTCACGGCAACACCTCCTTGGTGTTGTGATTGGGCGCCGGCCCTAGAGGAACTAGGGTGCGCCGGCCCTAGAGAGCTAGGGTGCGCCGGCCCTAAGGAAAGAAGAAGAGAAGGAGGAGAGAAGAGAAGAGAGAGAGGGAGAGAATAATCAATCTCTTGATTATTGATTGGAATAAGGGCTAGCCTTTGGTTCCTTTATATAGTAGCAACTCCTTTGCTAAGTCTCCCTCTAAACCGAATTAACGGAATTAACGGAATTAGTTATAAGAAATTTATCTTATAAATTTTCTTATTATTATTCCGTTTAACCGAGTCTTTATTATAAACAATTTATAATAAAACAAATTAGTTATCATAAGAAATTTATCCTATAAATTCTCTTATGAATTTTATTATAACTAACTTTATAATAAAACTAATTAATTATCATAAGAAATTTATCCTATAAATTCTTATGAATTATTCCGTTTAAACCAAGTTTTATTATAACTAATTTATAATAAAACAAATTCTTCTTCTCTTTAAATTATAGAATAAATTTTTATAAGAAATTTATAAACTTTCTTATTATGGAAAAATCAATTCATAATTGATTTTATAAAATTAAAATAAACCCAATTCATGGATTATTTTAATCTTCCATAAAAGAATAAATTTCTATAAATTTATTTATATAAATTTCTTTATACAAATTTATTTATCCATAATTTATAAAATAAATCGCGCTGGATTTATCTTATTAATTAAACCAAAATTAATTGGTTTTCTCCTCTTTATTGGCCGGCCACCAAAGGGGGTTTTGGCACCCTCTTTGGCCGGCCAAACCAACCCGGACCGCCGCGAATTAAACTCATTTAATTCGCCCAAAAAGCCTTCAAAAGACTTAGCCATTTTTAGCTTCCATCGCGCCTCTGACTAACTCAGATTCGACTTATTTCTCTTGATCGGAAAATCCAATTTTCAACTCGTTTTAAATCCCTCGGATTACTCGTAGTGCGTGTGACTAAATAGGCTTTCGATTTATGTTGGCCGTCTATAATTAACTAATTATAGAACGATCATGAGTGGCACCTAGTAGTACATCATGATCCCCAATTAATCGAAAGATCAACGGTTTGACCTCAGAAGAAATTATTCTGAAACCCTTCAGCAGCTCTAATGAATCGTGCCCCATTCCCTTCACCACCTTATACCCACTTGGTTCAGGACACGGTCAATGGTGTCAGTCCCCACTAGGCTGACTACGTCACACCTAGCCCAAGTAATGTCTTACTCGTCCTTTGGATTTCTAATTACTCTCATGTATTTTAGAGACTCTCACTCTAAACATGATATGCTCTGGCCAGAGGCTTTGAGTAACAATCCGACGATAGGCCTGGGTATACATCTCCTCGCAAGGAGTGGTGAATCCTTTGTAGGCTGTTCAAACATCTTCGGGCACTTCGGCTTATACCCGATCATCCTGGGTCCACACCTCCTTGGAGATGCTTGCTTAAGATGTCAAAGTATAAGTCTCTATGACCAAGATGACTTGAACACCGCAAGTCAAAGGAACATCGCACTTAAGCCGCAGTAAGATCTTCATTGACATATCTACATGTAGATTCCCATATGAAGTCTTACAGCTAGTCACTCCAATGAACTAGTTCCCTTAACTAGCATCCATGTTTATCTCCGGACATCCCAATGTCACCAGCCAGTGAGAATCAGCTGAATAGAGAATAACCCATGCTAGTCTCAACAGAACTGATAATGTCCGTATTTATCAATTCATCGACTAGGGATATTTCCAACATTTCACATTTGCACATTTAGAGATAATCACTAGTTGTGATCCCTTCACAAATTCTCTTATGCTGTGAACTGTATGGCGGACATTCAGTAGATGAGTTTAAGATCCCAATCAAATACACAAACATGTATACTCAAATAGTGAATTATCATTTATTGAAATAAATGTTTACAATCATAAGGCGATTGCCTTAGGACACTTCTCTCATATCACTAACAAACATGAACCATCATTCTTGAACCCTAACTCCACCCCAAACCCTAGATCCAAGGCTTGGCCGAAACTTCATGGTGGAGTTCCATCAATTCCATAATCATGTAATATAGCATAAGGTAAAGGAACCACCATACATCATTTATGAGACCATAGGAAGTCATTGGGCTCATGATTATGGTTAACCCTAACCTTTAGGCCACTTTCCTAGGGCTGTCCAAAACTTATAAGGCCATGGGGAGTATGGAAAAATTCCATTAAAACCCTAATAAATCATGAAACACTAATCACATATTACCATAGAGCCATTGGAGCCCTTACTTGATATAAATCTTAACTCTTACCCTATTAACCCTTCTTGGCCGAAACTTGTAGAGTCCCTAGGCCATGTGAAAATTCATATAATCACCCTCCATCACCCTTATATCATGGGAACACATAAAACATATGCTTGAAGTTAAAGACTCAACCCTAACCCTTGGGTCCTTGATGTTGGCCGAAACATATGGGGCCTCTAGGGTACCCCAAAAATTCTCAAAAATTGTATTTAATATCTGAACATCATGAGGAAACATTAAACAACATCTTGGAGATTTTTAGCATCATTAAGGACCCTTAAATATTGTGGCCGAAACCCTAGGGTATCCTAGGGTGCTTGCTTTGCTTCTTTCATGTTGGCCGAAACCCTAGGGTATCCTAGGGTACTCCAAAAATTCCCAAAATTTATACTTAACCTCTAAACACCATAAGGGAACATTAAATAGCATTATACAGATTTTTAGCACAATTATAGATCTTAAAATCATGGTGGCCGAAACCCTTAAGCATAAGGTTCTTGGTTTTCTTTCCTTTCAACATCAAATTCAAAAACCAACCACTATATCATACTAAAAATCATGAAAATCATAAGGAACTATTATACCACAGGTGAGGGAGTCTTACAATGGGATTTCTTGATTTTTAGACCTTAAAAGAGAAAGAACTTGTAGAACTCTTGACCCTTGATCCCTCCTTGCCCTTGTTGTCTTGGAAGGAACCTAGATCTTGGAGATGTGGAGTTTTTCCAAGGGGAAACCCCTTCTTGGTGCTCGGCTAGAATGAGGGGAGGAAGAGTTTCGAAAATGCAAGTAATGGGAAGAAGAGGTAACTCCCAAAACCCCCCTTTAATAGCCCATTAAGGAGGTAAATGAAGAGTCTCTCCATGACCCTTCATCTTCTTCTATGCTTTAACCAATATCCACTTCATTTCCTCCCAACAATCACTTGCTAGGTGAGTTGGTTAAAGCATTCATGGTTGTCCAAGAGGTCCAAGGTTCTATCCTTGGCTCATGTATCTTTATTTTTATTTTATTTTTATTTCATTTATTTTATTATTTTTATTTTTCCTAAATTCCAAAAATCCCATAAAATCCCCCATAATTATGCTAATATTCCAAAATAAAATTTTTTATATTTATATTAATTTTTCCTATTTAATACCCATTTTTGGAGCCCATTTAAAGCTCATTAGTACCTAGTTTTTCTCAATTTAAATGAGAAAACATGGTTTTCTAGGCCCAATTTTACATAATTATTTCTGGGCCCCTCGGAAAATTATCTAGACATGCTCAATATTTTAAGAAAATATTAAGAGAATTTTCCGGGTCGTTATAGAGATAGACTAGGCAGTGAAACTCAATTTAAGCTATTCTTGATTCTAATTGGATCCAAATCAAGAAAATTCTTTATGCGTAGGAATATAAAGATTTGGACCAATGGATGTTGGATAGCGGTTGCTCCAGACACATGACTGGAGATAAATTGAAGTTCACCAAACTCAAACTCAAAAACCTAGGCTCAGTGGCATTTGGCAATAATGCTACACTCAAGGTAATTGGGTCAGGTAATATTGAGCTTAAATCTGATTTCATTATTAAGAATGTTCTAGTGGTTGAAAGCTTTAATTTTAACTTGCTTAGCATAAGTCAGTTATGTGATTCTGGTTATATAGTTACTTTCAACAATTCTAACTGCCGGATTAGAAATGAACAAGACTCAGAAATCATACTTAAGGGCACTAGGAAAAACAATGTATACACTATAAATCTTCCCCTTATACCCAAATGTATGTTAACACAATTAGAACAATCAAACCTCTGGCATAGGAGATTAGGTCATACCAATTTGAGAACTATCTCAAAAATTACCCAACTTGGCTTAATCAAAGGTATCCCCAAAATCAAAAATAATGAAAACCTAATATGTGAATCATGTAATCAAGGTAAACAAACCAAATCCAATCACAAACTAATCCAGTCTGATTTAACTCAAACCACACTTGAGCTCCTGCACCTTGACCTATTTGATTCACATGGAGCCAAGTCACTAAGCGGGAACCGATACTGCTTAGTAATAGTTGATGATTACTCTAGGTTTACCTGGGTTAGGTTCTTAAAAACCAAAGATGAAACCCTAAACCTATTTATTGAATTCTGTAAACTAATTGAAAATCAAAATGACACTAAAATTAAAAGACTTAGGAGTGATCACGGGGGAGAGTTTGAGAATCAACGGTTTGAGGAATTCTGTAAGGTAATTGGGTATTTACATGGATTTTCATGTCCTAGAACCCCCCAACAAAATGGGATAGTCGAGCGAAGGAATAGAACATTACAAGAAGCCGCTAGGGCTATGCTCAACGAATTTCAACTAGCAAACCAATTTTGGGCAGAAACAACTAGTACAGCCTGTTATATCCAAAATAGGGTTTTGATTAACAAATGACACAGCAAAACCCCCTATGAACTATACTACCATAGACTCCCAAACCTACATTACCTAAGGGTCTTTGGGTGCAAAGTCCATATCCTAAACACCAAAGACTATTTAGGAAAATTTCAATCCAAGTCAAACCCAGGTATTTTCCTAGGGTATTCAACCACAAGTAGAGCCTATAGAGCTTACAACAAACAAACTAAGAAAATTGAAGAAACAACAAACTTAATTTTCGACGAAGAAATCAATTCATCATCTAATAATCCAGACCCAATTTCATCAAACTCTGACCAAGAAAATAATGAACAAATTATTGAACCATTAATTGAACCCTTACATGAACTAACTATTGAACCAATGAATGAATTAACTGAACCAAGAATCGAAACAACAAATGAACCAGCCCAAAGAGTCGAGTCAAATAGTGAACCAAATCGACCAGCTGGACCTGAGGCTGAACCAAACTCTAGAAGAACAAAGAAACCCAGACTTAGTCACCCAACCGATCAAATTGTGGGTGATCCAACTCTAGGAGTCAGGACTAGGTCCTCCTATAGGAACCTTATCCAAATAGCTATGATATCAAAAATTGAACCCAAAACTATAGAAGAAGCCCTACCTGATCCTGATTGGATCATAGCGATGCAAGAAGAACTAGCTCAATTCGAGAGAAACCAAGTCTGGGAATTAGTACCTAAACCTGAGGGCAAATCCGTGATTGACACTAAGTGGGTCTTTAGGAATAAGCTGAATGATCAAAGAGAAATAGTCAGAAATAAAACCCGCTTAGTAGCAAAGGGTTTCAGCCAAGTAGAGGGATTAGACTACGATGAAACATATGCCCCAGTAGCTAGACATGAGTCCATTAGAATGTTGTTTGCCTTTACATCCCATAAAGGATTTAAGTTATATCAAATGGATGTAAAGTCAGTTTTCTTGAATGGATTCATCAAAGAAGAAGTTTATGTAGGACAACCCCCAAGGTTTGAGGACTTTGACAAACCTAACCACGTTTACAAATTAACTAAAGCCTTATATGGGTTAAAACAAGCACCTAGGGCCTGGTATAAACGTTTATCAACCTACTTAACTTCTAAAGAATTCAAACAAGGCCAAATTGACTCAACTCTATTTATTAAAACTCTAGGAAAAGATATATTCATTGCCCAAATTTACGTAGATGACATAATTTTTGGATCCACCAACTCAAACTTCTTAAAAGAGTTTGTCAAAATAATGGAAAATGAATTTGAAATGAGCTTAGTTGGTGAGCTTAACTTTTTCCTAGGCTTACAAATTAAACAAACTAAGGATGGAAACTACGTTCATCAATTTAAGTATGCTAAAGAATTGATAAAGAAATTTAAAATGGATAACTCTAAAAGTATAAGTACACCCATGGCCACTAATGTAAAAATAGATAGTGACCCTGATGGTAAACCAGTGGACCCCAAACTCTATAGGAGTATGGTACGTAGCCTACTGTACCTTACAGCCAGTAGACCTAACATTCTCTTTGCTGTAGGGATGTGTGCTAGGTACCAAACCTGTGCTAAGGAAACACACTTAGCAGCCCTAAAAAGAATACTGAGATATGTAAAGGGCACCCTAAATGTAGGAATTTGGTATCCTAGGACCTCAACTTTTGATTTGACAGGATACTCAGACTCTGATTATGCTGGATGTAAATTAGATAGAAAGAGCACAAGTGGAAGCTGCCAACTGTTAGGACAGAGTCTAGTTAGTTGGTGCAGCAGAAAATAACACTGTGAAGCCCTATCCACAACTGAAGCTGAGTATGTGGCCTTAGGAGAGTGTGTAGCTCAACTTTTGTGGATGATGCATATACTAAAGGACTTCCAGCTCAACTACAACCAAACTCAAGTATTTATTGACAATATAAGCTCAATTAATTTAACTAAGAACCCAATCCAACATTCAAGAACCAAACATATAGAAGTCAAACATCATTTTGTAAGAGACCATGCAGCCAGGGGTGAAATAGTACTTAAACATATTGACTCTAAATCCAACTTAGCTAATATATTCACAAAACCCCTACCTGAATCTGGGTTCAGTTCACTAAGAAGGCAGTTAGGATTGTGCTCGGTAGAATAGAATAATTTTTTTTCTCTGAGTTAAAATTTTTTTTCTAAAAATAGAATTTGAAAAACTGCTTTACTTAATTTCAAAATCAGTTTTCACTTTTGACTTAGTTTTATTTTTATTTCAAAACTACCCCTTTTCAAAACTAGGGCTTTTTCGAAAATGGACTTAGCCTAGGCCCTAACCCTAGAACTGCATGCACCTATAGACTTAGAAGCCAACATCTCACAAGCACCTTAGGGTACTTATGATTGATAACCTAGAAAGGGTTGAGATGCTTAGGTCTTTGCCTTAATTCAAGATACTTTAAGTCAGTGCATCTGCAGTAATTGGGGCACTAAATACAACTTAAACAGCAATCAAGTTAAGTGTCAAGTTTAGAAAATCTAACTTGAACAGAAACACTTAACTTGACTAACCCTAGCGAAAACTACTGCTTATAACAGTTAGTAAATAGCTAAATGGGTTAGACAGGTCCCTACAAGGAAAAGTTAACTGATTTGGTCTAAGTCTTGGTTCAGTACAACAAAATCATGTTTTTTTTGCAATTTAATCTGTTTTTGATATAGGCAAAGGGAGAGATAGGAAAGGAGAGAAGTAAAATTTTTCTTCTCAAAATTCCTTCTCAAAATATTTTTCAAAAAGTTATTTCTTTCTCAAAATTCCTTCTCAAAATATTTTTCAAAAAGTTAGCTACTGTTCAAAGCTTTTCAAAACCTTTTTAGAAATACTTAAGTCTTTAAGCTTAAAATTTTTTCAAAAATCTTATGAGTACTTTAAGCTTAAAATTTTTTTTTCAAAATTCTTATAAGTACTTTAAGCTTAAAATTTTTCAAAAATCTTATAAGTACTTTAAGCTTAAATTTTTTTTTTCAAAATTCTTATAAGTACTTTAAGATTAAAATTTTTCAAAATTCTTATAAGTACTTTAAGCTTAAATTTTTTTTTTCAAAATTTTTATAAGTACTTTAAGATTAAAACTTTTCAAAAATCTTATAAGTACTTTAAGCTTAAATTTTTTTTAAAATTATTATAAGTACTTTAAGCTTAAATTTTTTTTTCAAAATTCTTATAAGTACTTTAAGCTTAAAATTTTTCAAAAATTCTTATAAGTACTTTAAGCTTAAAATTTTTCAAAAATCTTATAAGTACTTCAAGTTAAAATTTTCAAAAACTTTTATAAGCTCAAGTTTTTCAAAACATCCTAAGTAACTTAAATTTTATAACCCCACGAATTGTTGAAAAATTGAGGGGAAGATTCTCTCCAGGGGGAGGGAACAAATTTCATGCTTTTGATTAAACTTAACTTTGTGAACTAAGGTTGCCATAAATCAAAAAGGGGGAGATTGTTGGTGCAGAATGCACCTAAGTCAAACCTGTGTTTTGATAATGGCAACATAGGTCAAAAGTTAAGTCTTACTTATTTTCTAACAAGTTACTCAAGTGTGCAGGAAAAGCCCTAGCGAAGGACTGCTAGGCACTGGCGAAGGAGGGTCAGGGTAAAAAGACCTAGCGAAGGACTGCTAGGCACTCGCGAAGGAATGACAGAGTCAAAAGCCCTAGCGAAGGAATGCTAGGCACCTGGCAAAGGAATGCCAGGGTAAAAAGCCCTAGCGAAGGACTACTAGGCACCGGGCGAAGGACAGCTCGGAATCCAAGCCCTGGCAAAGTACCGCCAGGCAAAAGTCCAACCAAAGGAGCGGTTGGCATCAGGTAAATTCACCCGAGAGGAGTAGGTGAGGACGCATTCCCCGTCGAGGGAACAGTAGGTGTCGGTTCGACCTAGGGCTCCATTTTGGAGACCAAAGTCAGAATCAAGACACCTAAGGCTGTATAAATTGATGCTTTATTTTGTTTTCGGACTAACCCTGGATGCAGGACCAAAGGAACATGTGTCTGCAGCTCAGAGAGCCTCAAAGAAGTGAGGCAGCAGCTGAGTAGGGCGCCCTGAGTGTCTAGGGTGCCTCCAAGGTGAACAAGAAACAAGTAAGGCAAAAAGGAGTTCGGCTAACCACTGGCCGAGGCGCCCTCTGCATCTAGGGCGCCTTCAGCAGCCAGGGCGCCCTGAGCGCCCAGGGCGCCCTGAGCGCCCAGGGCGCCCTGAGCGCCCAGGGCGCCCTGAGCGCCCAGGGCGCCCTGAGCGCCCAGGGCGCCCTGAGCGCCCAGGGCGCCCTGAGCGCCCAGGGCGCCCTGAGCGCCCTGAGCGCCTTCAGGTGCCAAGGCGCTTCGCGCCTATGCCAGCGAGGCCGATCAACTCCATCCAGCCGAGAAGACCGCGTCAACAAAGGCGCCCTCAGCGACCAGGGTGCCCCAGAGGTCAAACCTCATCCCGATTCAGGTGGGATAAAGCTTGACCGAGCGAAGGGCGGATCAGCTGACACGTGGCAGGGTGCCCTCGACGACCAGGCCGCCCTAGGTGCTATAAATAGCACCCCTCGACCCCAAGCTTGACAACAACTTCGTACCAAAACTTCCACGCTCTTCTGTGCTCACGCCTAGTTCCGGAAACTGCCCAACTCGACCGACGACGTCCTGCTGCTCCGGAAAGTCAGCCTACAACCGGACGTCGGTAAAAGAAGAGATTTTTATATTAAAAGTTTATAGTGCTGTACTTGTAAATCTCTTTTTGTAAACTGATATTGCGTTCATATATAATTGCCCAAAGTAAACGATCAACGATCGTGGGCCTTGGAGTAGGAGTCGACCTAGGCTCCGAACCAAGTAAAAATTACTGTGTTCGCGTGTTTTGTTTCTTTCCGCTGTGCAAATTGCTCTCTCCATAAATTCGAAAAGTTTTGTCGATATTCACCCCCCTCTATCGACTCTATCGATCCAACATTCAATATAATTTTAGCCTCAAAAACTTGCTTGGCCGAAACCTTCACAAGCCCTAACTATGGATTTCTCAACATAGTATGCCAATAAGAACTTAGATCATGACAAACAACTTGGAAGCTATCATACCACAGGTGAGGGGGTCTTACCTTTCCTTTTCTTGGATATAATCCTTGAATAGAAATAAAAGAGAAACCTTCTTGACCCTAAACTTCTCCTTAGCCCTTGTAGCCTTGTAGAAAGCCTTAGATCTTCAAGATGGAGTCCTTGGTGAAGCTTTTCCAAGGAAAAGAAACCCTTGTGGGTTTCGGCTAGATGAAGAAAGAAGAAGGGAAGAAGGAGTTTTGGTGGATGAAGAGACAAATGCTTAAGTGCTAAGTTGTCTCTTCCATTCCTCCCTCTTATATACTAGATGAAGGAGGCAAGTGAAGAGACATGATGCTATGACTCTTCACTTCCTTTAGCCTTAACTAAAATCCCTTCCCTTTTCCACTAGCACTCCGTTGCTAGGTGAATTGGTTAGTACATGCATGATGGTATACTAGGTCTAAGGTTCAATCCTTGGTGCATGCACTTTATTTATTTATTTATTTTATTATTATTATTTTATTATTTTCGAAAATTCCCCTAAGGCCCACTCATAATCATGCTAATATTCCTAATTAAAATCCGTTTTTATTTATATTAAATTCTACCTATAATCCACTAATAACCATGGTACTAGAAAAGCACATATAAGGCCTATTAGCACCTAGCTTCTTATTCTATATCGAAAATCATGGAGCATCATACTAAGATTTACACTAGTGTCCCTACATTCCTCGAGAATCCATCTAGGCATGGTCAATATTTTTAAAGAAAATATTGAGAAAATTTTCTGGGTCGTTACAGCCTAGGGCTCCATTTGGGAAGCCCAAAGTCAGAACCAAGACAGCTCAGGTTGTAAATCATGATTAAATCTATATTATTTATATCTTTCTTGTGTTTTGGAACTAACCCTGGTTACAGGAATGAAGGGTGAAGGTTTCTGCTCCTAGGTGCCTCAATGGAGTGGGCGTCCTGCTGGGCTAGGCGCCTGTAATGAGACAGGCACCGCAGACAAAGGGTTAATTACAGCCACTGCGAAGCAAGCCTCAAGACTGCATATGGGGCGCCTATGTTAACACAGGCGCCCCAGTCAACTCAAGTGCCCTGGTTGAGGGGATAAGCCCTGGCCATGTCTGCGGATTGAGGTTCGTGGAGAGTGGACCACATGTCAAGCGCCCCCTTCAACACAGGTGCCCCAGCTACGACTATATAAAGGGGTTCACCCCCTTGGCTTCCATGATAATTGCTTTCTATGCACTCATTCAAGCGCTCCGCTCCGACAAACATCGTGCTCAAGATTCAAGCGCCAACGACGACCCGCGGCTCCAAATTTCCAACCTCTCCGGTCGTCGGTATAAAATTGTTTTACTGCTGTATCTTCTTTTTAATTTTATATTCGAACTTCAGTTGTAATATTTTACGCAATATAGAATTGCCTGTCATAAACGGTCAAGGACCGTGGGCCTTTGAGTAGGAGCCGACCGTGACTCCGAACCAAGTAAAATAAACGTATTAGCATTGCCTTGTTTTACTTTCCACTGCACAATTTCTCTAAGTTTTTCGAAAAAGTTAACGATCGATATTCACCCCCCCCCCCTCTATCGATTCAATCCGATCCCACAAGTGGTATCAGAGCGGGTGACTCAAACTTAGTGCAACCACCAGTTGAGTATTTTTTTCGGATTTTTCAAATTTTAATATATTTTTTTCTTTTCGCTCGTATTTTGCTCGTTAATCGAGGTTGGTGCAACACCACTCGATTTTTTCTGTAATTACTATTTTTCCCACGCTGCTAATCCAAGACGTAGTCTTGGGACAAGTTTTTTGTAAAAATTTTCAATATAATCTAATGGTCATGCAAGAGGGATACAACACCACCAGACCACTTCTCTTCAGTGGAGAAGATTTCTCCTACTAGAAGAGTAGAAAGGAGGTCCACCTGGAAACTTAGGTGGACATGTGGATTATTATCCAGTCTAGACTGGAAATACCGAAAAATGCACAAGGCGTGGTGCAACACTATACTGAGTGGGATGACCCACTAAAGAAGAAGATCGAGGTCGATGCCAAAGCTACCGAAACCTTGCAATGCAGCCTGACAAAAGAGGAGCTGAACCGTGTAGGACCTTTCAACAGCGTGAAGGAGCTCTGGAACAAGCTGATTTAGCTACACGCAGGTACATCTGACACCTGAATCAGCAAAAGGGATCTGTTGCTCAACAGACTCTATATGATAAAGATATACGACAGAGAATCGACAGCTCAACTCTACGCTAGAATCCAGGAGCTGATGAACGGGCTACACACGATAGGTCATAAGGTTGAAAACCGTGACCTAATATGGTATACCTTAAACTCATTCCGGTGAAACTCACTGTGGGCATCTATGGTAGATGCCTACAAGGTTTCCAGGAATCTTTCTGAGATTAAATTAGATGAGTTATTTTCTTAGTTATAATTGCATGAATAGACAAATACTACATTGACCAAGAAAGGTATTGCATTTGTTGCAGGTAAAACTCAGAAAAAGAAAATTCAACAAGCACCTGAGTCCGACTCAGACTCAGAATCTGATGACAGTGAAGGGGATCACCCCAAATTGGTCCGACTAGCTCGCGACTACTATAAAGAACTTAAGCACCAAACGAACAAGAAGAAGTCAAGCCGGAGAATGGAAGATCCATCGGAACCCTCGACGAGCTCGAAGAGCAAAAGCAACATCACCTGCTATGAGTGCAACAAGAAGGGACACTTCAAATCAAAGTCCCCCAACCTAAAGGAAAACAAGAAGGCACGGAGGAAATAGGCTCTTCAAGCCACATGGGATGAGTCATCCTCCGAAGAAGAAGAAGATGTCCCACAAGAGAACCTACCTGCCTTGACTGCCTCAGAAGACGTCGACTCCGGAACATAATCGAAACCAAACGAGGACATCAATAGCGGAAAACTCACAATTTCGGAGGACACACAAATCACGGTAAGAGGTTATCCAGAAGCTGAATTATATGACTTAATTTCTTATCTCTTCCAAAAATTGGCGAAAGCCAACATCCGAGTTGAGAACCTCCGACAGGAAGTAAAACTTCTAAAAGAGGAAGTCAACTCGAGTCCCTTGACTGAGTCAAATCAAGAAGGAAACTCAACTCAAGTCCAAAAGCTTGAGGAAGATAATTCCTCCTTGAAAACTCAAGTCAAGGAGCTCAGAGTTGCCTTAAAATGGTTCACTTCGGGTTCCAAGGGTCTTGACATGATCCTTGGAAAACAGAAGTCCGTTCTCAATCAATCTAGACTAGGTTATCGAACCAAATCGAGACAACGCTCATATTATTCCGTGTTGAACCAACCTAGAACCCAAGTCCAAGCATGGGTCCCTAAGCTATGTTTGACTAAACAAGCTGGACCAAACCAGTATTGGATCCCCAAGGACCAGATTCACATCTTGCCTAACCCTTATTGAGGCTTCAGTCCAGGGGGAGCCAATATAAAAAAAAATTTATAGTTAGATGATTTTTTTTCTTTATTGCTTGCTTGCTTGTTTAGTTTTTTTAATTTTATTATTATGCTTAGATTTAGGAATAGTTTAAGGACAAAATATTTATTTAAAATTTGAACAACATAGTATTAGGTGGAGGTGAGATGATAGTACGTTAGGGAATCCTTTCTAATAAGGTCAAGTGTGGTAATCTTAGTAATATGAGAGAAGTGTCCTAAGGCAATCGCCTTATGATTGTAATCATTTACTTTAATAAATGAATATTCACTATTTGAGTATACATGTTCGTGTATTTGATTGAGATCTTAAACTCATTTACTAAATGTCCGCAATACGATTCACAGCATGAGAGAATTTGTGATGAATTCACAACTAGTGATTATCTCTACATGTGCAATTGTGAAGTATTGAAATTGTCCCTAGTCGATGAATTGATAAATACTGACACTATCAATTCTGTTGAGACTAGCATGGGTTATTCTCTAATCAGCTGATTCTCACTGGCTGGTGACATTGGGATGTCCGGAGATAAATATGAATGCTAGTTAAGGGAACTAGTTCATTGGAGTGACTAGATGTAAAACTTCATATGGTAATCTACATATAGATATGTCAATGAAGTTCTTACTGCAGCTTAAGTGCGATGTTCCTTTGACTTGCGGTGTTCAAGTCATCTTGGTCATGGAGACTTATACATTAACATCTTAAGCAAGCATCTCCAAGGAGGTGTGGACCCAGGATGATTGGGTATAAGCCAAAGTGCCCGAAGATGTTTGAACAGCCTACAAAGGATTCACCACTCCTTGCGAGGAGATGTATACCCAAGGCCTATCGTCGGATTGTTACTCGAAGCCTCTGGCCAGAGCATCACATGTTCCGAGTATGAATCTCTCAGAAACATGAGAGTAACTAGAATCCGTTGGATGAGAAAGACATTACTTGGGCTAGGTGTGACGTAGTCAGCCTAGTGGGGACTGACACACATAGACCGTGTACTGAACCAAGTGGGTATAAGATGGTGAAGGAAATGAGGTACGATTCATTATAGCTGCTGAAGGGTTTCAGAATTATTTCTGAGGTCAACCGTTGATCTTTCGATTAATTGGGGGTCATGATGTACTACTAGGTGCCACTCATGATTGTTCTATAATTGGTTGATTATAGACGGCCAACATAAATCGAAAGCCTATTTAGTCACACGCACGACGAGTAATCCAAGGGATTTAAAATGAGTTGAAAATTAGATTTTCCGAACAAGAGAGATAAGTCGAATCTGAATTTTTCAGAGACGCATCGGAAGCATAAAATGGCTAAGTCTTTTGAAGACTTATTGGACGAATTAAATGAGTTTAATTCATACGGTTACGACATTGGTTTGGCCGGCCAAAGAGGTTCCCCACCCTCTTTGGTTTGGCCGACCACAATAAGAGGGAGAACCAAATTGTTTGGTTCAAATTATAAAATAACCCGCGCATGGTTTGTTTTATAAAATTATGGATAAAGAAATTTATATAAAAAAATTTATATAAAGAGATTTATTTTCGTGGAAATTAAAATAAGGGAAAATTTGAGAAAACTCCCCAACATCAAACTCGGCTTTGCATGCACTCCCCAATCGAAAATTTCTTTGCATGCCCTCCCTGATGGGATTGACAAGACAGTTTTGTGTGTTATTTTTTTATCTGTATAAAAGAATAAAAATTCAGTATAAATGGTAAAAATTTAACTATAAATTGTTTGAGATTGAGTACTAATTTAAGATATTTGAGTATTATTTGAAAAAATTTGAGTATACATTGTTTCAATATATAGTAAACATTTTAGTATACATTATCAAAATTTAAGTATGAACTGATTTAGATTGAGTATTATTTGAAAAATTTTGAGTATAAAATTTAAAAATTTGAGTATGTGAGGTTGCATCCACCACATCAAGATTTTCACATGAGGGGTCACCGAAATTTTATACTCAAATTTCTTAAATTAGTACTCAATTTCGAACAATTTATACTCAAATCTTTATAATGTATATTGAGTTTTCACTCTTTTATACTCACCAAATCAAGATTTTCATATGAGGGGTCACCGAAACTTTGTACTCAAATTTCTTAAATTAGTACTCAATCTCATACAATTTATACTCAAATCTTTATAATGTATACTGAGTTTTCACTCTTTTATACTCAATCTATCAGGGAGTGAATCCAAAGAATTTATCAAGTGGGGAGTGCATGCAAAGGCCAGTTTGGAATTGGGGAGTTTTCTCTAATTAACACTTAAAATAAACCTTGGATTGGTTTATTTTATTTTATAAAATCAATAATGGATTGATTTACCATGATAAGGAAATTTATAGAAATTTATTCTTTTTATGGAAATTAAAATGAACCATGGATTGGTTTATTTTATTTTATAAAATTAATTATGAATTGATTTTTCCATGATAAGAAAAATTTATAAGATAAATTTCTTGTAAAATTTATTCCATAATAAAAGGGGAGACATGGTTGTTTTTATTATAAATTAAGTTATAATAAAAACTTGGCATAACGGAATAATTCATAAAAAATTTATAAGATAAATTTCTTGTAAAATGTATTCCATAATAAAAGGGGAGACATGGTGGTTTTTATTATAAATTAAGTTATAATAAAAACATGGCATAACGGAATAATTCATAGAAAAATTTATAAGATAAATTTCTTATGAAAAATTTATTCCGTTAAAAAGGAGACTTGGCGATAAAGAGGCTACTATACAAAGTTGCAAAGGCAAGGCTTGGAAATCAATTCAAGTGATCAAGGATTCTTGCCTAGCCTCTCTTCCTCTCGTTCTCTCCCTCTCCCTCTTCTAGGGCTGGCTGCCCTCACCTCCTTTGCCGTGAGCCACCTCCACCAAGAAGAAGCCGAAGAAGAAGAAGAAGCGGACGCAACTCCCTCCTTCCTCCCGGAATCCGGATTCCGTTCTTCGTTTGGTGGTTAGCTTTCATCTCTCTCTCTTGATATTCTTGTTGTACCTTTGGAGAATCTAGTAGTTCTTGTCGACATGAAACTCGTGGCTTTGTGAAGTCATCCCGAAGAAAACTCGGCGTGGATGCGAATAGAGGTGGAGCTTCCAAGGGACGCTACGGTTGGATCTCGTCCCTTACATCGAGTTACGTGAGGTATTAAGTAAATTAGTTTACTTTCTACAAAATTTTAATTTATGATCATGTCTACACAATATAAGGTTGCATGCTAGAT
This sequence comes from Boesenbergia rotunda, assembly GCA_024364735.1. Lineage (NCBI taxonomy): Eukaryota > Viridiplantae > Streptophyta > Magnoliopsida > Zingiberales > Zingiberaceae > Boesenbergia > Boesenbergia rotunda. The sequence continues at coordinate 21,753 of JAGFNQ010002222.1, forward strand.
ACGTGGTTAAAATAATTTGAGAAATTATTTATGCTAAACCTTCTGCTGCATGTAATTAAATTTTAAAATTACGAACCCGTATCCATGTCAACATGCACCCAGTCCCAACAGTGGTATCAAAGACGGTTAGTGTTCGAGATAATTATATAATTGTATTGCGAAAAAGTTTGTCATGATCTCAATTTAGGAAAATTTTCCAATTATGGAAACTTTCCAATTATGATAAATTTTAGATTTAGGAATTTCAAAGTTTGGAAATCCTAATGAAATTTCGCAAACTTTTGAAATATCCTAGTTTCTGAAATTTTATGATAATTGTGAAAACATCCCATTTTTGGAAACATTCTAATTTTGGAAATTTCCTATTTTGGAAATTTTCTAATTTTGGAAATATGTAAGTTTTCTTTGTACCAGAAACTTACAATTATTTTGAAAACCTATTATGAAATCTCGCAATTTTGGGCACTTTCTTTCAAGAAAGTCTAGACAAATTTATGGATTATTAATTGACAATTAAATTCGAATTGGTTTTAAATTATTAACAAAATTCTTTATTTTGGATTGAGCCTCGGGGAGCCATCCAATTTAAAGTTAGTTGTTGTAATTTAATTTCCTATTTTTAATAAAATTGTCATGTTTAATTTGGTTACGCCTCGGGGAGCAGACCAAATTAGATTTACAACAAATTCCTTTTTTTTGGGTATCTGAGCCTCGGGGAGCCACCCAAAGAAAATAATTTGTTGAAATTAATAAATCCATAAATAAAATATGTAATCAAATCTTGAAAATTTTGAGGTGATTCTCAAACAATAATTTCCTTATTTGATTTAAGAGGTGATGCTCTTACATATTGATGTCTCCAAAATTAATTAGGAAAATGGTATCCTATAGAGTTATCTTAAATAAGATTTTCATGAAAATAATATGTGATTGAATTAAGGGAATCTGTCTCTTAATTTAATAAGATTTGATTTAGAGAAATCAAAGTCTTAAACATATTATTTTCGAAATTGATTATGACAATTTAGGAAATTGTTTCCCAAAACAATTCCTTAAATAAAGTATGAAATTAGAATTAGGAAATCCGGTTCCTAATTCAAATAATGAGACTTGATAAATTAAGTCACATACATTCTTTATTAAGGAAATCGATAGTACATGACATAATTATATGTCATGAATGTGCTTAGAAAAGAATGGATGAGACCCAAAACCCCTTACAAAATATTAAGGCCAACACCTTTCATTAATATGGTTAGAACCGAAGTTTTGTTTCTCGTTTGGGTTGATGGACACATCCATGCCCGACTTGAACCTCAACATGTTCAAACCATGGAATTAGTTTATAATTAATATAGTTGGAGTCAGAGGTCAATCCATAGTTTTGGTTGTTGGACATATCCATGCCTGACTAAATGGTTGAATGAGCTCCAACCATATTAAAACTATTTCTTGATTAATGGGTCAGCCTTAAGCTTGGAGCATCGATTTGTTGTGCCACAGCCAAGGTCGATGTAAAGAGAAGTGCAGTTGGGTGCTATGTATAATGTTGCATACTTGTTAATGAGTTAACAACCCAATGATTTATGCAAACATTCAATTAGTTGATAGCATAAAGTGATAGTTGCATATATGTGATATGTAATCGGTATAATTACCTACCTTCATAGCTAAGAATAACTTGATGGTCACAGCCATGGTTGTTCTTATCTATGGTTGGATATCAACCTATTTGGAGATGTTCCTACGATCTCCCGAATTGATAAAAAGGGTTATTCAATTCGATAAATAAATAGGATTTAATTAATGTATGTTGATGCATTCTTTATCATTCATCTCACATAAGCTCAATTTGTATTTCTAGGATAATCACTCGATCATGTCTTCTCTAAATTTGCGTTCCATTTTGGACACGAATAAGTTAACTAAGGACAAAAGGATTGAAATGGCACCAAAAGGCACTTGCCATCACTGTGGCAAGGCGGGCCACTGGCGAAGAAGCTGCAAGGTTTATCTTGAGTCCCTGAAGAAGAAGGCAT
>JAGFNQ010002222.1:30065-51484 GCA_024364735.1 Boesenbergia rotunda
GTTTTAATATGGTTGGAATCATTCAACCGTTTAGTCAGGCTTGGATGTGTCCAACAACCAAAACTAAGGATTGACCTCTGACTCCAACTATATTAATCATAAACTAATTCCATGGTTTGAACATGTTGAGGTTCAAGCCGGGCATAGATGTGTCCATCAACCCAAACGAGAAACAAAACTCCGGTTCTAACCATATTAATGGAAGGTGTTAGCCTTAATATTTTGTAAGGGTTTTTGGGTCTCATCCTTTCTTTTCAAAGCACATTCATGACATATAATTATGTCATGACTAACGATTTTCTTAATAAAGTATGTATGTGACTTAATTTATCAAGTCTCATTAATTGGACTAGGAACCATATTTCCTAATCCCGATTTCATAATTTATTCAAGGAATTGTTTTGGGAAATAATTTCCTAAATTGTCATAATCAATTTTGGAAATAATATGTTTACGACTTTGATTTCTCTAAATCGAATCTTATTAAATTAAGAGACAATTCCCTTAATTCAACCACATATTATTTTCATGAAAATCTCTTTTAAGAAAACTCTATAGGAAACCATTTTCCTAATTAATTTTGGAGACAACAATATGTAAGAGCATCACCTCTTAAATCAAATAAGGAAATTATCCCAAATTTCCAAGATTTGATCACATATTTTATTTATGGATTAATTAATTACAACAAATTGTTTTCTAAGGGTGGCTCTCCGAGGCTCAGATACCCAAAGAAACGAAATTTGTCATAAATCCAATTTGGTCCGCTCCCCGAGGCGTAATCAAATTAAACATGACAATTTTATTCAAAATGGGAAATTAAATTATAACAACTAACTTTAAATTGGACGGCTCCCCGAGGCTCAATCCAAAATAAAAAATTTTGTTAATAATTTAAAACCAATTCGAATTTAATTGTCAATTAATGATCCATAAATTTGTCTAGACTTTCTTGAAAGAAAGTGCCCAAAATTGCGAGATTTCATAATAGGTTTTCAGAATAATTGTAAGTTTCTGGTACAATGAAAACTTACATATTTCCAAAATTGAAAATTTTCAAAATAGGAAATTCCCAAAATTGGAAAGTTTCCAAAGATGGGAAGTTTTCACAATTATCATAAAATTTCAGAAACTAGGATATTTCAAAAGTTTGCGAAATTTCATGAGGATTTCCAAACTTTGAAATTCCTAAATCTAAAATTTATCATAATTGGAAAGTTTCTATAATTGGAAAATTTTCCTAAATTGAGATCATGACAATGTTTTCCGTAAAACAATTATATGATTATGTCGAACACTAACCGGCTCTGATACCACTGTTGGGACCGAGTGCATGTCGACATGGATACGGGTTCGTAATTTTAAAAATAATTACGTGCAGCGGAAGAATTAGCATAAATATTTCTCAAATTATTTTAACCACATATCTAGCATGCAACCTTATAATGTGTGGACATGATCATAAATTAGAATTTTGCAGAAAGTAAACTAATTTACTCAATACCTCGCGTAACTCGAAGTAAGGGACGGGATCCAACCGTAGCGTCCCTTGGAAGCTCCGCCTCTATTCGCGTCCACGCCGAGTTCTCTTCGGGATGACTTCGCAAAGCCACGAGTTTCGTTCTGACAAGAACTACTAGATTCTCCAAAGGCACGACAAGAATATCAAGAGAGAGAGATGGAAACTAACCACCAAGTAACGGAATCAAGATTCCGGGGAAAGGAAGGAAGGAGTCGCGACCCCGCTTCTTCTTCTTCTTCGGCACCTTCTTGGTGGAGATGGCTCACGGCAACTTGAAGGGGATGCCGGCCCTAAAGAGAGAGAGAGAGCTTGCTACTTGATCTCTTAATTGGAATTCAAGCCTTGCCTTGGTTCCTTTATATAGTAGCCTCTCCATCGCCAAGTCTCCCCTTTAACGGAATAAATTTTCATAAGAAATTTATCCTATAAATTTTCTTATGAATTATTCCGTTATGCCAAGTTTTATTATAACTAAATTTATAATAAAAATAAGCACATCTCTCCTTTTATTATGGAATAAATTTTCACAAGAAATTTATTATATAAATTTTTCTTATCATGGAAAAATCAATTCATAATTGATTTTATAAAATAAAATAAACCAATCCATGATTCATTTTAATTTCCATAAAAGGAATAAATTTCTATAAATTTCTTTATATAAATTTATTTATCCATAATTTTATAAAACAAATCGTGCTTGATTTATTTTATAATTTAAACCAAATAAATTGGTTTCTCTCCTTTATTGTGGCCGGCCAAACCAAAGAGGGTGGGCACCCTCTTTGGCCGGCCACACCAAGCCAAACCCTTGCGAATTAAACTCATTTAATTCGTCCAATAAGTCTTCAAAAGACTTAGCCATTTTAAGCTTCCGATGCGCCTCTGATAAATTCAGATTCGACTTATTTCTCTTAATTAGAAAATCTAATTTTCAACTCGTTTTAAATCCCTCGGATTACTCGTAGTGCGTGAGACTAAATAGACTTTCGATTTATGTTGGCCGTCTATAATCAACCAATTATAGAACGATCATGAGTGGCACCTAGTAGTACATCATGACCCCTAATTAATCGAAAGATCAACGGTTAACCTCAGAAATAATTCTGAAACCCTTCAGCAGCTATAGTGAATCGTGTCTCATTCCCTTCACCATCTTATACCCACTTGGTTCAGGACATTGTCTATATGTGTCAGTCCCCACTAGGCTGACTACGTCACACCTAGCCCAAGTAATGTCTTTCTCGTCCAATGGATTCTAATTACTCTCATGTATTTCAGAGAATCATACTCTGAACATGTCATGCTCTGGTCAGAGGCTTTGAGTAACAATCCGACGATAGGCCTTGGGTATACATCCCCTCGTAAGGAGTGGTTAATCCTTTGTAGGCTGTTCAAACATCTTCAGGCACTTCGGCTTATACCCAACCATCCTGGGTCCACACCTCCTTGGAGATGCTTGCTTAAGATGTTAAAGTATAAGTCTCCATGACCAAGATGACTTGAACACCGCAAGTCAAAGGAACATCGCACTTAAGCTGCAGTAAGAACTTCACTGACATGTCTATATGTAGACTACCATGTGAAGTTTTACAGCCAGTCACTCCAATGAACTAGTTCCCTTAACTAGCATTCATGTTTATCTCCGGACATCCCAATGTCACCAGCCAGTGAGAATCAGCTGATTAGAGAATAACCCATGCTGGTCTCAACAGAATTGATAGTGTCTTTATTTAACAATTCATCGACTAGGGACAATTTCAATACTTGACAATTGCACATGTAGAGATAATCACTAGTTGTGAATTCATCACAAATTCTCTCATGCTGTGAATTGTATTGTGGACATTCAGTAAATGAGTTTAAGATCCCAATCAAATACGCAGACATGTATATTCAAATAGTGAATATTCATTTATTAAAATAAATGTTTACAATCATAAGGCGATTGCCTTAGGACACTTCTCTCATATTACTAACAGAAGACTCGTCAAGGGAGAAGCGAATTTGCAAGTTGGAAATGGAGCAAAGATTGCTACTATTTCCATCGGAACATATTTCCTAAAGCTCCCTACTGGACTTGTCTTAGAATTGGATAATTGTTATTTTGTTCCTTCGTTAATAAAGAACATTGTATCTATTTCATGCTTGAATGAAAAGGGTTACCATTTAACTTTTAGTAACAATTGTTGTTACATAACTTTAAATGGTGTTCTTTATGGGACCGTAATATTATGCAATGGTATCTACACGTTAGATTTATCCGGTGACATTTTCAATATCGAAGTTAGCAACAAATGTGCTCGAATATATAATCAAATAGACTCCTACACGTGGCATTGTCGTCTTGGCCATATAAGCAGGAAACGCATGACCAAATTACACCAATGTGGAATTCTGGAATCATTTGAACCCGGTTTATTTGATACATGTGAATCATGCTTAAAAGGAAAGATGGTCAAATTACCCTTTTCCGAAAAAGGTAAACTAGTGGGAGAATTGCTTGGTCTAATACATACTGATGTATGTGGACCAATGTCAACTCTTGCACAAGGAGGCTATAGCTACTTCATTACCTTTATCGATGATCACTCACGATTCGGGTATGTGTTCTTAATGAAACACAAATCTGAAGCTTTTGAGAAATTCAAAGAGTTCAGAAGTGAAGTAGAGAAATAGCTTGGCAAAAGTATTAAGATACATCGATCCGATCGGGGTGGTGAATACTTAAGTTAAAAGTTTCAAGATTATCTTAGGGATAATGGGATATTGTCTCAATGAACTCCGCCATATGCACCACAGCATAATGGTGTATCTGAGATGCATAACTGAACCTTGATGGACATGGTTAGATCTATGATGAATCATGCAACTCTTCCAAAATCCTTTTAGGGCTATGCGCTTAAGACAGCTGTTTACTTGCTAAATAGAGTCCCGACCAAGGTAGTCTCTACTACTCCATATGAGACGTGGAATAGTAAGAAACCTTATTTATCTCACCTAAAGATATGGGGTTGTCCTGCTTATGTGAAGCGGACTGAATCAGACAAATTGGATGCTAAGTTGGATAAATGTCTATTTATTGGATACCCTAAGGAAACGAATGGTTACCAATTCTATCATCCCTTGGAACAAAAGGTGTTTGTTTCAAGGCATGCTGTATTTCATGAAAAAGAATTTCTTTTACGAGAAAACAGTGGGAGTAGCATTGAACTTGAAGAAGTTCAAGGAACTCCAATAGACATTACAGAGACACCTAGTCTAGACCCACAACCAATAACTCATAATGATGAGCTATCAGTTGAACCTAAAATAATACCACTTCTTCGTAGGTCTAATAGGACACGCAATATTCCAGAGAGATACGAATTTCTCATAAGTGAATCGAACGACATGTTATTCATTAGCGATGACGAACCTATCAGTTATGAAGATGTTCTGAAAAATTTAGAAAGGGATAAATGGCTTGAAGCCATGAAGTCAGAAATGGATTCCATGTACAAAAATCAAGTATGGGACTTGGTTAACCCACCTGAAGGGATTAAGCCCATAGGGTGCATGTGGGTTTTCAAGAAGAAAACCGACATGGAAGGTAATGTTGTTACCTTTAAGGCTAGATTAGTGGCAAAAGGATATCGTCAGAAATAAGGAATTGATTATGACGAAACCTATTCGCCAGTCGCTATGCTTAAATCCATTCGGATGCTCCTGGCCATAGCAGCTCATTATGATTATGAGATATGACAAATGGATATGAAAACAACTTTCCTTAATGGAAACCTGCTTGAGGATGTATACATGATACAACCTGAAGGTTTCACATCAGTTGATAAAACCAATGTATACAAGCATCAACGATCCATATATGGACTAAAGCAAGCATCTAGGAGCTGGAACATCCGTTTTGATGAGACAATCAAAGAGTTTGATTTTTCACAAAATCCTGACGAACCTTGTGTGTACAAGAAGGTTAGTGGGAGTGCAGTCGTATTCCTAGTGTTATATGGCGATGACATATTACATATAGGAAATGATATATCAGTCTTACAGTCAGTTAAAATTTGGTTCTCCAAAACTTTCTCCATGAAAGACCTGGGAGAAGCAACCTATATCCTTGGGATTAGAATCTATAGAGATAGATCAAAACGGTTGCTTGGTCATTCGCAGTCTACATATATAGACCGAGTGCTAAAAAGGTTTAGCATGTCAGAATCCAAGAAAGGTTACCTTCCCATCAGGCATGGGATCAACCTTTCAAAGTCTATGTGTCCGCGCACAGAAGACGAGAGGATTTTCATGAATAAGATTCCTTATGCATCCACGATAGGATCTATCATATATGCTATGTTATGTACTAGGCCCGATGTATCGTATGCTCTGAGCGTCACGAGCAGATACCAGTCTGATCCAGGAATGGATCATTGGGCGGCTGTCAAGACAATCCTTAAATACATAAGAAGAACTAAGGATGTGTTCCTAATATATGGAGAAGGAGATATGGTAATAAGTGGGTATACAGATGCCAGTTTCCAGACAGATAAGGATGACTCCAAATCTCAGTCTGGATACGTATTTACTTTGAATGGAGGCGCAATAAGTTGTAAGAGTTTCAAACAAGACACCGTAGCGGATTCTACCACTGAAGCGGAATATATCGCAGCTTCGAAAGTAGCAAAGGAAGCAGTCTCGATCAAGAAGTTTGTCTCCGAACATTGTGTGGTTCCAACCATTGATGAAGCAGTGCCGGTTTACTGCGACAACAATGGAGCTATTGCACAAGCAAAGGAACCATGGTCTCATCAGCGATCCAAACACGTGCTTCGCCGCTATCATCTGATCAGAGAGATTATAAGTAGGAATGATATACAAATTGAGAAAATTCCCACTGAAAGGAATTTAGCAGATCCTTTAACCAAGGCCTTGCCTCAAAGTAAGTTTGAGGGTCATGTTAGAGCATGTGGTATTGGATACCGTAGTGATTGACATTAGGCCAAGTGGGAGTTTGTTAGTAATATGAGAGAAGTGTCCTAAGACAATCGCCTTATGATTGTAAACATTTATTTTAATAGATGAATATTCACTATTTGAGTATGCATGTCTGTGTATTTGATTGTGATCTAAAACTCATTTACTGAATGTCCACAATACAATTCACAACATGAGAGAATTTGTGATGAATTCATAAATAGTGATTATCTCTAGATATGCAATTGTGAAGTATTGAAATTGTCCACGTATAGGAGTATATTTGCTTAAACACGGGTAAATTTTGGTACACATAATAGGTGGAGTCCATATTGTTAGTAATATGAGAGAAGTGTCCTAAGACAATCGCCTTATGATTGTAAACATTTATTTTAATAAATAAATATTCACTATTTGAGTATGCATGTCTATATATTTGATTGGGATCTTAAACTCATTTACTAAATGTCCACAATACAATTCACAGCATGAGAGAATTTGTGATAAATTCACAAATAGTGATTATCTCTACATGTGCAATTGTGAAGTATTAAAATTGTCCCTAGTCGATGAATTGATAAATAAGGACACTATCAATTCTGTTGAGACTAGCATGGGTTATTCTCTAATCAGCAGATTCTCACTAGCTGGTGATATTGGGATGTCCGGAGATAAACATGAATGCTAGTTAAGGGAACTAGTTCATTGGAGTGACTAGCTGTAAAACTTCATATGGTAATCTAAATATAGATATGTCAGTGAAGTCCTTACTGCAGCTAAAGTGCGATGTTCCTTTAACTTGCGGTGTTCAAGTCATCTTGGTCATGGAGAATTATACTTTAACATCTTAAGCAAGCATCTCCAAGGAGGTGTGGACCCAGGATGGTTGGGTATAAGACGAAGTGCCCGAAGATGTTTGAACAGCCTACAAAGGATTCACCACTCCTTGAGAGGGGATGTATACCCAAGGCCTATCGTCGGATTGTTACTCAAAGCCTCTGGCCAGAGCATGACATGTTCAGAGTATGAGTCTCTGAAATACATGAGAGTAATTAGAATCCATTGGACGAGAAAGACATTACTTGGGCTAGGTGTGACGTAGTCAGCCTAGTGGGGACTGACACATATAGACCATATCCTGAACCAAGTGGGTATAAGATGGTGAAGGGAATGAGGCATGATTCATTAGAGCTGCTGAAGGGTTTCAGAATAATTTCTGAGGTCAACCGTTGATCTTTCGATTAATTGGGGATCATGATGTACTACTAGGTGCCACTCATGATCGTTCTATAATTGATGAATTATTGACGACCAACATAAATCAAAAGCCTATTTAGTCACACGCACTATGAGTAATCCGAGGGATTTAAAACGAGTTGAAAATTAGATTTTCCGATCAAGAGAGATAAATCGAATCTGAATTTTTCATAGACGCATCGGAAGCATAAAATGGCTAAGTCTTTTGAAGACTTATTGGACGAATTAAATGAGTTTAATTCGTACGGTTACGACATTGGTTTGGCCGGCCAAAGAGGGCCCCCACCCTCTTTGGTTTGGCCGGCCACAATAAGAGGGAGAACCAAATTGTTTAGTTCAAATTATAAAATAAACCGCGCGTGGTTTGTTTTATGAAATTATGGATAAAGAAATTTATATAAAGAAATTTATATAAAGAGATTTATTTTCATGGAAATTAAAATAAACCTTGGATTGATTTATTTTATTTTATAAAATCAATAATGGATTGATTTACCATGATAAGGAAATTTATAGAAATTTATTCTTTTTATGGAAATTAAAATGAACAATGGATTGGTTTATTTTATTTTATAAAATCAATTATGAATTGATTTTTCCATGATAAGAAAAATTTATAAGATAAATTTCTTGTAAAATTTATTTCATAATAAAAGGGGAGACATGGTTATTTTTATTATAAATTAAGTTACAATAAAAACATGGCATAACGGAATAATTCATAAGAAATTTATAAGATAAATTTCTTGTAAAATTTATTCCATAATAAAAGGGGAGACATGGTTGTTTTTATTATAAATTAAGTTATAATAAAAAAACTTGGCATAACGGAATAATTCATAAAAAAATTTATAAGATAAATTTCTTATGAAAAATTTATTCCATTAAAAAGGAGACTTGGCAATAAAGAGGCTACTATATAAAGGTGCAAAGGCAAGGCTTGGAAATCAATTCTAGAGATCAAGGATTCTTGCCTAGCCTCTCTCCCTCTCCTTCTCTCCCTCTCCCTCTTCTAGTGCTGCTGGCCCTAGAGCCCTCCCCCTTTGCCGTGAGCTTCCACCACCAAGAAGAAGCCGAAGAAGAAGAAGAAGTGGGCGCGACTCCTTCCTTCCTCCCGAAATCTTGATTCCGTTCTTCGTTTGGTGGTTAGTTTTTCATCTCTCTCTTGGTATTCTTGTCGTGCCTTTGGAGAATCTAGTCGTTCTTGTCGGCACGAAACTCATGGCTTTGCGAAGTCATCCCGAAGAAAACTCGGCGTGGACGCGAATAGAGGCGGAGCTTCCAAGGGACGCTGCGGTTGGATCTCGTCCCTTTCTACGAGTTACGCGAGGTATTAAGTAAATTAGTTTACTTTCTGTAAAATTTTAAATGTATGATCATGTCTCCACAACATAAGGTTGCATGCAAGATACGTGGTTAAAATAATTTGAGAAATTATTTATGTTAAACCTTCCGCTGCACGTAATTAAATTTTAAAATTACGAGCCCGTATCCATGTCAACATGCACCCGATCCCAACACATATTTATTTATGGGGGTTGGTGAGGTAGATAAATGATGATCTTTTAGTGGATTGGATCAGAATTAATGGATCGGGCCTTTATCCATTAGGTGGCCAAGACCCAACTCCTCATGGTCCCTATTGTAGCCCACAAATACCTCTTGTGTCATGAGGCTAAGTCATACAATTGAACCCCAAGCCTCTCTCTTGGTTTTTCTCTCTTATGGCTTTTCTCTCTCCTAGGGGTTCGGCGCCAGCGGTGAAGGAAGAAGAAGAAGGTGTTGGTGCAAGCAACACCTAAGTCAAACCTGGGTTTGATAATGACAAAAGTTTCAAAAGTTAAGATATTATGTTGATCTAACATGTTCACTAAGTATACAGGAAAAGAAGCCCTAGGTACACTAGGCATGAAGTCCTGGTCGAGGACTGGGCACGAAGCCCTGGTAATGAGATGGGCACCGAAGACCTGCTCGGAAGGTGGGCACGAAGTCCTGGTCAAGGACTGGGCACGAAGCCCTGGCAAGGAGCTGGGCACGATGTCCTGGCAGGGAGCTGGGCACCGAAGACCTGCTCGGAAGGTGGGCACGAAGACCTAGTCAGGTGCATCGGGCAAAAGTCCAACCGGAGGAGCCGGTTGGCAAAAGGTAAACTCTCCTTAGAGGAGTAGGTGAGGACGCGTTCCCCATCGAGGGAACAGTAGGCGTCGGCTCGACCTAGGGTTCATTTTGGAGACCCAAAGGCAGAACCAAGACAGCTACGGCTGTAAAATTCACTAACATGCTTGCTTTGTTTTGTTTGGTACTAACCAGGATGCATGACCGAAGGAACGAGTTTCTGCAGCTCAGAACGCCCCAAAGGAGAGGGGCAGCAGCTAGGTTGGGCGCCCAGGAGGTCCCGGGCGCCCTAAGTCAAAGCCAAACAAGAGTTAAGCAAGAAAACACTTCGGAAGCACACTGGGTCGGGCACCCCCTTGCTCCCGGGCGCCCCCGTGCTCTCGGGCGTCCCGGATGCCTCGGGCGCCCTGGGCTCAAGCAAACGAAGCAAATAGAGTTCAAGTCAGCGAGAACCCAACCAACCAAGTCAACCCGGGCACCCCTGCTTCCCGGGCGCCCCCGTCAAACCCTGAGCCTGATCCTGGAGGGATAAGGGCTGACCGAGTTGCGGATGAGGGTTTGCGGATCGGGAGATACGTGGAGGGCACCCCCAGCGTCCCGGGCGCCCCAAGTGCACTATATAAGGGGCTCGACTCCCAAGGCTTCGACAACAATTCTTCCAACGCCAATATGCTCTTCGACTCAAGCGCTCTGCTCCGGAAACCTTCCATCTCGAGATTCAAGCGCCGACGACGACCCTCTGCTATGATGCACGATCCACACCGGACGTCGGTAACGAAGAGTTTAATTTTTAGTTTACTATACTACAACTGTAATATTTTTCTGTAAACATTTGCGCACATATAGAATTGCACGCAGTAAACGATCAACGACCGTGGGCCTTGGAGTATGAGCCGACCGTGACTCCGAACCAAGTAAAATCGCTTGAGTTCTTGTGTTGTGTTTTCCATTCCACTGCGTATTCTCTTAACCTCGAATCCGAAATGTTTCTAACGATATTCACCCCCCTCTATCGTTTTCTCTAGATTCAACAAGTGGTATCAGAGCGGGGAAGCTCAAATTTGGTGCAACCACCAATTTGAGAATTTTTTTACGGATTTTCTTTGAATTTTTTTTATCAAATTTTTATCGTTAATCGAGGTTGGTGCAACACCACTCAATAATTTCTTTTCTTCCCGCACTACTAATCCAAGACCAAGTCTTGGGACATTTTTTTTTGTTTCTCTCTCTTTTCAGATAATTTCTGAATGGCCATGCAAGAGGGCTTCAGTATCGCCAGACCACCGCTCTTCAGTGGGGAGGATTTCTCCTACTGGAAGAGTAGGATGGAAGTCCACCTGAAAACTCAGGTGGACATGTGGATCATAATCCAGTCTGGACTGGAAATTCCGAAGAATGCTGACAGAGTACAACAATCCTACACTGAATGGGATACCGCCCTCAAAAGAAAAATTGAAATTGACGCCAAAGCAACTCAAACACTTCAATGCGTCCTAACCAAAGAGGAGCTGAACCAGGTAGGTCCATTCAACAGTGCAAAAGAACTCTGGGGTAAGCTAATTGAGTTGCACGAAGGAACCTCCGACACCCAGATCAGCAAGAGGGACCTACTACTGAACAAGTTGTACACAATCAAGATGAACGACAGTGAAACAGCAACCCAGCTTCACGACAGAATTCAGGAACTGATGAACGACCTTCACACAATCGGTCACAAGCAAGAAAACTGTGACCTGGTCAGGTATATCCTTAACACTTTCCCATGAAACACGTTGTTGGCATCTATGGTAGATGCGTACAAAGTTTCAAGGGACTTGCCTATAATTAAATTAGATGAACTATTTTCCGAACTTGAATTACATGAGCAGACTAACTGCACACAGGTCGAGAAAGGCATTGCCTTTATTGCAGGTAAAACTGTAAAAATAACCAAGAAGAAGCCTCAACCTGAGCCCGAGTCTGAGTCAGATTCAGACTCAGAAGACAGCGAAGGAGATCGACCCAAGCTGGTTCGGCTTGACCAGAACTACTACAAGGAATTGAAGAATTAATCTAACAGAAGAAAGGCCAGCCGAAAGAAGGATGATCCAGCTGAACCAACTAAGAACAAATCAAGTGTGGCTTGCTTCGAATGCAACAAAAAGGGACATTTCAAATCGGAATGCCCTAACCTAAAAGAAGCCAAGAAAGCAAGAAGAAAGAAGGCTCTTCAAGGAACGTGAGACGAGTCTTCCTCTGAAGAAGAAGAAGAGGTCCCACAGTCGAACCTGCTTGCACTAACCGCCTCAGAAGAAATCGAGACCGAGTCAGAATCGGAATCGGACGACGGCAAACTTAAATTTTCAGAGGACGGCGAAATCACTGTAAGTGGTTTTTCTAGAAATCAGTTAAATGAATTAATTGCCTATCATTCTCGAGACTTGGCGAAAGCTAAACTCCGAGTCAAATCTCTCCGACAGGAAGTAAAACTCCTGAAAGAGGGAGCTGACTCTAGATCCTTAACTGAGAAGGTTCAAGAAGGAACCTCTACTCAAGTTGAAAAACTTGAGAAAGAGAACTCCTCCTTGAAAACTCAAGTCAAGGACCTTAGATTAGCCTTAGAACGATTCACTTCTGGTTCCAAGGGTCTTGACATGATTCTTGGAAAACAGAAGTCGGTTCTAAATCGATCCGGATTAGGTTATAGAACCAAGTCTAGACAAACAACATACTATGCTGTACTAAACCAGTCCAGATCTAAAATTCAGGCATGGGTACCCAAACTGTGCCTGAACAAACAAACTGGATCAAATCAGTATTGGATCCTCAAGGACAAGATTCACATCTTGCCGAACCATTATCGTGGCTTTAGTCCAGGGGGAGCCAAATTAAAAACAATATTCATAGTTAGATAAATTTCTATTCTTTTTTTTTAAATTGCATGATTGCTTATTTATTTAATTTCTGCAATTTACCATGCTTAGACTTAGGACTGGTTAGATTAAGGACTGAACCAATTAAACTGAAATTTCAACAACCTAGTATTGGATGGCGGTGAGATGATAGTACGTTAGGGAAGCCTCTTCTAATAAGGTCAAGTATACTCTACTTGGTCTCTTTAGACTGGTGAAACTAGCCGAAACTACCGATCCAAGACCCAAACTAGTTAGACCAAAATTTTTTAAGAAATAATTTTGAAAATGAAATTTCTTTAAAAGGCTTTGTCAAGGAAAGGGTTGATGATCCAATAAGGCTACGGCCAAAGAAGGCCTAGTGCCTTGGCAAGACGTGGAAGCCAATTTTTGAAATTCAAATTCAAATTATTCTTTGTCAAATTCGAATCTAACATAAATTTTCAGATAATTGTAGATTCACACATTTTTTTTAAAATAAACTCAAAGTTGTAACACCCCGAAATTTCACCATGAATAATATTGTGAATTCATTATAAAATATTATGTGAATAATATTGTGAATTCATGATGAAATATTATTATGGAAGAATATGAAATATTATGAAATCATGAATATGAAATGTGATAGAATTCATGAAATGTTATCATGAAATATTATGAAATCATGAATATGAAATGTGATAGAATTCATGAAATGTTATCATGAAATATTATGAATTCATGAATATGAAATGTGATAGAATTCATGAAATGTTATCATGAAATATTATGAATTCATGAATATGAAATATGATAGAATTCATGAAATGTTATCATGAAATATTATGAATTCATGAATATGAAATGTGATAGAATTCATGAAATGTTATCATGAAATATTATGAATTCATGAATTTTATCATTATTATGAAATTTCATGGTGGGTTTGGCATAATGGGCTTGGATGTGGATTAGTGCAAAATATAATAAAAAGAAGAGGTGGAAAGGAGGAAGCAAGGATTTGAACCTTGAACCTCCTAGTTGCACTCTCCATGCCTTAACCACTACACCAAGCATTGTTTCTTGTTGAGAGAATAAGAAACATGCTTGTTAAGTGTGTAAGAGTGAAGAGACATGTCTTTTCATGAGAAAAGTATAAATAAGGGGAAGTTGGAGTAACTTCCTTCTCTTCTCTTCTTCTTCCTCTTCACTCTTCCCCACCGAGACCCCCTCCCCTCTCCTTCTCATTTTCGAAAATCAAGTCTAGGGTTCTAGCCCTAGAAAAGTTGGAAGGAAGAAGACCTTTGAAGGTTCTTGCCACTACTAAGTCTAAGGAGCCCTAGAGAAGATTCGGAAAGGATTTTCACTTGCCCTACAAATCTAGGGTACCCTACGGAGAAAGAGAAAGAGAAATCCAAGCGAAAGGATGTAAGTATCCTCTCGCCTGTGGCATAATTGTTGTTGAATGTTTGTTTGTTTCATTCTTTTGCAAGATCACAAGGACCCTCCTTGATGAAGGTTTCGGCCACCCCAAGTAAGGGGTCCAAGAAAAGAGTTTTTGGCCAAACCTTGATACATGCTAGTACTCATAGGGACTTTAGACTCATATGTGTGTTTTCCAAATTTTTGGAAGGACAAAAAAACTAGGGTTTGGTACCCTACAAGTTTCGGCCACCCTTGTGGTGGAGGCCAAGTGAAGTTTTCTTTTATCAAACCTTGATACATGCTAGTGCCCTAGGGATTCTATACACATGTGTGGTGTTTCCAAATGTTTGGGAGAACAAAAAAAAATTAGGGTTTTAGCCACCCTACAACTTTCGGCCAAAGGGGATTAAATTGGGGCTTTGGGTGGGTTTGTTATCCTAGGATGAGTAAATGGTTAGTAGTGTAGGCAAGGTGCTTGGATAAATATTTGTGTGAAGATGCAGATTCCAAAACCTTAGCGTTCCTACCCTACACTATTCGGCCAAGGCTTGAACATTAGGGTTTAGGAAGGTTGAATTATTTTATGTGATGTGTATGTGAAATGATATGAGATGTATATGCATGAGATGATTAAATGAGATGTTTGATTGAAATATGATGCATGTACGGATTATGAGGCATGTATGAAATATGATGAACATTAGGGTTTAGGAAGGTGGAATTATTTTATGTGATGTGTATGTGAAATGATATGAGATGTATATGCATGAGATGATTAAATGAAATGTTTGATTGAAATATGATGCATGTACGGATTATGAGGCATGTATGAAATATGATGAACATTAGGGTTTAGGAAGGTGGAATTATTTTATGTGATGTGTATGTGAAATGATATGAGATGTATATGCACGAGATGATTAAATGAGATGTTTGATTGAAATATGATGCATGTACGAATTATGAGGCATGTATGAAATATGATGAACATGTGAACATGTATGACATATGATGTATGTATGAACATGTATAAAATATGATGAATATATGAACATGTATGAAAACATGATGCATGTATGCATTAAATGTGATGTATGAACATGGATGACATGTGATGTATGAACATGGATGACATATGATGTATGAACATGATGTGTTGATAATATGCTTAAAAAGGGTTACTCTATTGAAACTGGGATCAAGAGCACCCGAATGTGTGGTGTGTCCCTAAGGGATCAAGAGCACCCGAATGTGTGGTGTGTCCCTTTGAGAAGTGATTAAGAGCACCTTTAGGCATATACATATATGAGTAATTGCATGATAAATTACTTTACTTTGAAAGTTGCGTACCCGACTCGGAAGGGGGTCGTTAAACAAATCCAATGTGCATGTTAAGGTCATGGCATTGGTAGGACGGAAGGGTCCTGCTCTAATTAGATTGGTGGCTCGCTACCCCAATTTATTAGGGAACGCGCATGATGTGGTACGACAACTGGGCCCTAGATGATGATATGATATTTTAAAGTATCTACCATTATGGAATCTTTGAAAAACATTTCCTATTATGATATGATCTTGTGCGGTGAAGCACTTAGAAGTATGTGAAGCAATGCTTATGATGCTTATAATGCTATCTTGATTACTGTGTACATGATATGATGTATCGATATGGATTTTGCGAGTAGGCCCGGATTCTTACTAAGCATGTTTTGCTTATTAGTTTCATGTTTTCTTATGCTGCAGATAGCGGTAAGAAACACTTGAACTGAAGGAAGAGGCAGGAGAGCTGAAGATGTGTGGGGTGGTGGCTCGGGAATAAAGATCTTCATATCTACATTATCATACTGTGTTAACATTTATTATTAATGAATGTTATACTTGAATCACTTATATACTTGATTTTATGATAAGTGAAACCTATTATGTTATAGGTTAAATAAGCATGCTTAGTACTTTGTCCTTAGTACTTTAGAAAGAAAAATTTTATATGCGGATTTAGAGATTAAGTGTACGTGGCCCCGCCCCGAGGGTAGATATAAGGGCGGGCGTCACAAAAGTCAACTATTTTCAAAATTAATTTAAGTTTTTTAAAATAAATCATAAATTTTCAAAATAATTCTATCTACTAAAACCTGTCTCACAAAACCCATAAGGCAAACATGATTGACAACTCTAGAATGGGTGAGAGGGTAATAGTTAACTTAAATAAAATTAAGTTTATCTTTTGTTTAGTACAAACATTAAATTTTGTACCTTAGAACGGACTTGATTATTGCTTGATTTAAATAATAGTCAAACCATGGTCAAAGCAGTCCAGCCATAGTCAAACTAGTCAAACCATGGTCAGAGTAGTCAAACCATGGTCATAGGAGTCATACCATGGTCAAAATAATTGATCCATGGTCAAATGGTCAAACAGGTCAACAAAACAACAAAGTTGTCAATTCCCACCTAACCCGAGCGCCCGTGACTCCTCGGGCGCCCCCACATCACTTTCACTTCATTCAAGGCAGAAAAATTGCCATGTCTCCCTAACTAGGGCGCCTCGGCCCTTGCGGGCGCCCCCAGTACCAGTCAAAGGCAGCAAAGCTGCCATTACATTCCGACCGGGGCACCCGGGCCGTCACGGGCGCCCCCATCCAGAAGCAGGTCACTGCTTTTAGCAGTGACCATCTGACCCGGGCGCCTGCGAGCTCCCGGGCGCCCGAGCTAAAATGGCTATATAAGCCAGCCAAATTCCATTCATTTGCCACATCCAAAATACCTCTCTTCTCCTACTCTTTTCCTTCCAAGGCGACCAAGTGACCCTCTTGCTTTCTCAACCGCGACCATGCCTCCCCGAACGGCTACTCGGTGTAGCGACCCGCCTTCTCTTTACCTTAGACGGATCGTTACTTATCTCTACTTCTTGACTTCTATACATGACTAAAGAAAATTGCGGAAATCTTTTTTTTTAAACTTTTAAATTCATCTAACATTTATATTCTAACTTAAGCAATCATGCATTATAACATATCACACTTTCTATCTTCAAAAGCTCGCAAAATGGCATTTATTGAAACCTGCCTCACTCAACTGAACTGTCGGGTATCAGTCGACTGGTGACGTGGCAGTCGACTGATACGCCTGTAATCAGTTTTACAGGTTTCGGCCCTTGCTTTCCAAGTCCACCATTCCTTCAATTTCGAGCCATATCAAACTATGACATCATTTCTATACTCTATGACAGTTTCCTAATGGGTTTAGCCAATCAAACGAATCCATAAACTTGAATTTAAAACTTTTATGGAAGAAAATGAACTAAACAAATTTATATAAACTTTAACAATAGAGTTTGTACCAATCTTGACTTCTAACCATTTAAACTCATCATACAAAGTTCTATAACATTACTATGGCATTGTGGAATGAGAAAACAACTTTTCTAACATACTTAAGAAATAAAAACTTGATTCAAAAAGGAAATTGATACTATCTTGGCACAAACACCTTTTTCTCTAACAAAGTATCAATATCTCTAACTACTCACTTTTCTACTTATCCAATGCAATCATAAAAATATATAAGCTAAATAAAATGACATGGAATCTTTACTCTAAGAAATTGAGCATGTAAAACTATCCAAAACTCAAATACTCTATAATCTCCATAAGCAAGAACTTGAAATTTGAATAAACTTAAACATTGCAATTCAAATAACTAAATTGTCTTGTGCCTAAGATCTCTCCATAATCAGCCACCACACACACTTTGCTCAGCACCGCCTCGTCGCCTTCCTTCAGAATTGCTTGCCTTTACCTTTATCTGCAATAAGAGGAAATGCATCTATAAGCAAAAGCTTAGTAAGTACTATCTAGCTCACAAAAACTCGAAATATGCAAACATGCTTCTAGATCAAACTGAACATCATATGAGATACTAATATGCTTGAAAGAAAACTAAGGACATGTATAACTCAAAACATGCATACTCAAGCAATAAATAATCTCAATTTACTTTTCTTGGCTCAACTTGAAACTTTAGCTATTCTTTAACTTTTGAAAACTTTCTTAAACTTTAGGAAACTTTGCTAAAGCATATACTTAAAAATAATAATCACTTGGATCCACTGAAGACGTAAGTACCATCTCATATGCGCGTTCCCTAAAAGGTTGGGGTAGCGAGCCACCAATCCTAATAGAGCAGACCTTGGTCTACCAGGGCCAAGACCTTGGAATTGGACACCTGGATTTCTTTAACGACGCCCTTGGACGCCGGGTACTGGCCTTATAAAATAAAATAGCTTTTCTTTCTTTTCTTTCTTATCTGTAAATGCCTTGGCATTTTCTGGAGCACCTTGCGTGCTAAAATCCCTAAGTCTTGACTTTTGGGGATTTTCTTAAGGCCTTGGCCTTTTCTTTTCTTATCTTTATCTTCTTTTCTTTTCTCATAACTTTCTTGGCCCTAAACTCACATAGGGTGCTTATCAAACATATACAAGCATATAAGAAACTAAGATCACATGCAAAAGCTAAAGCAAAAAGGAAAAATTCTCTTTTAAAAACTTTTAAAGGAAATTCTCGCGGTAAAACCGCCTCTTACTGCAGGTGAGCAGTACTTACATTGATATCTTGGACTTACAACCAAGATTGAGGTCTAGAACTCGGGAGAAACTCGAGATCTCGAAGAATTCTTCACGTCTACGCGTTCCTCTCGTCGCGGGGATCTCGAATATAGTATTATCTCTTGGAGAAAGGGTCTCGGCCGGCCCTCTTGGCTTGGTGTTGGTGTCGCCCAAGAGAGGAGAGGGAGAGGAGGGGTCGGCGCAGGTTAGGGGAAGGAGAGGGTTTGAGAGAAAATAAAACTTCTCCCTTTAATTAGCTATTTATACTTAAGGGTCGGATTAACTTAACTCCAGCTTAAGTATTTGTCCTTCTTTCCTTTTCTGTGCTTGATACCTAGCCCAGCTGGCCGCGCGCTCCCTTGGTCTCGTGGTGGTCGCTGGTTCGAACCCCCGCTGCCCCTTATGGTATTTTCCTATTTTTGGCTTCTTTTTCCTTTTTCTTTTTCTTTTTCCAAAAATACCAAACGGACTCGGAAAATTCCATAAAAATACTCTAAAAATTCCTAAAAATATCTAGAATATTTCTAAACCATTTCTAAATAATTCTAAGGACTTTAAGAACTAAAAATAGAAATTTTGAGGCGTTACAATCCCCCATACCTTATAAAAAGTTCGTCCTCGAACTTAGAATAACTCTGGATATCGTTCTCTCATGCTGTCCTCACGTTCCCAAGTAGCCTCTTCATGCTTTTGATTCTGCCAGATGACCTTCACTAGTGGCACTTCTTTGTTTCTTAATCTTTTAACTGCTTTGTCCATTATCTGTGTCGGTCTGCTCTCATAACTAAGATTTTCTTGGATCTGTACTGACTGAGGCTGAATCACTTGGCTAGGGTCGTGAATACACTTCTTTAGCATAGAGACATGAAAGGTACTGTGGATAGCTGACATATCCTCTGGTAGGTCCAGCTCATATGCTACCTTACCAACCCTCTTCATGATCTGGTAGGGTCCTATGTAGCGAGGACTTAGCTTGCCCTTCTTGCCAAATCTCACCACTCCCTTCATAGGAGCGACCTTGAGAAATACTGAATCCCCAACTTGGAACTCAAGTGGCCTACGGCGTGTGTCAGCGTAACTTTTCTGTCTACTCTGGGCAGTCTCAATCCTCTGGCGGATCGTCTGGATAGCCTGAGCGGTCTCATCTATAAGCTCAGTCTGGCTGCCTAGTCCTGACTCCATCTATTTCTTCTCACCAGCTTCTTGCCAACATATGGGTGATCTGCATTTCCTGCCATACAATGCCTCATAAGGTGCCATCCTGATGGTGGCCTGATAGCTATTATTGTAGGCAAACTCAGCTAAGCACAGAAATTTACACCAACTACCCTTAAAGTCCAACGCACAAGCCCTGAGCATGTCTTCTAAAATCTGATTTACTCTCTCAGTTTGTCCATCTGTCTGGGGATGGAAAGCTGTGCTGAACTGAAGTCTGGTGCCTAGGGCGTCTTGAACACACCTCCAAAAATGGGAGATGAACCGCCCATCTCTGTTAGAAACGATCGACTTCGGAACTCCGTGAAGCCTGATCACTTCTTTCACGTACAGCTGTGCTAACCGCTCTACTGAATGCGATAACTTGATGGCTAGGAAGTGGGCAGACTTGGTCAATCTATCCACTATCACCCATATTGCATCGTGTCCATGGGTGGTCCTTGGGAAACCTGTGATAAAGTCCATGGATATCTCTTCCCACTTCCACTCTGGAATGGGAAGTGGCTGTAGAACTCCTCCTGGTCTCTGGTGTTCCGCCTTGACTCTCTGGCAGGTCAAGCAGGTACTGATATATCTGGCCACGTCTCGCTTGAGTCCAGACCACCAGAACCTTTTCTTTAAATCTTAGTACATCTTGGTAGAACCAGGATGCATAGAGTACGGGGTACTGTGGGCTTCTTCCAAAATATTCTTTCTTAGTTCCTCATCATTGGGGACGCAAAGGCGATCTCCAAGATAGAGGATGTCACTATCTGATACTCGAAACTCTGAATTTTCTGCCTCTTGGATCTCCTGCTTGATCTTCTGGATCTCTGGGTCTTGACTTTGCTTTCTTTGTATATCCACAAGCAGAGTTGACTCTAGAGTCAATGCAGAAAGTTGCCCAATTATTACCTCGACTCCAAAATCCTTTATTTCTTTCTGAAGTGGTAGAGACAGTGATGATAGGGACATCAGTGTGGCACAGGATTTTCTGCTCAGTGCATCTGCCACTTTATTAGCTTTACCTGGGTGGTAGAGGATTTCACAGTCATAATCTTTGACCAACTCTAGCCACCTGCGCTGCTCATATTCAGGTCCTTCTGAGTGAAGAAGTACTTCAAACTCTGATGGTCTGTGAAGATTCTGCACTGCACTCCATACAGGTAGTGTCTCCAGAGCTTCAGTGCGAAAACCACAGCTGCTAGCTCAAGGTCGTGGGTAGGGTAATTCTTCTCATAGTCCTTGAGCTGTCTGGAGGCATATGCTATTACTTTACCGTCTTGTATGAGGACAGCTCCAAGGCCCATCTTGGATGCATCACTGTAGATGTCAAAGGCCTTGTCACTCTCTGAACAGTCAGGATGGGAGCACTGGTCAGTCTCTTCTTCAGCTCTAGAAAACTGTGCTCGCATTTATCTGACCATTCAAACTTCTTGTTCTTTCTGGTCAAAGCTGTGAGTGG
>JAGFNQ010002222.1:58874-110300 GCA_024364735.1 Boesenbergia rotunda
AGCTGTGTTCAAAAATCTTTTTAAGTACTTAAACTCAAGCTATTTTTCAAAAAGTTTTTCTAAGTATTTAAAACTTAAGCAATTGTAAATTTTGCTATGTACTTATCTTAAACGTAAGCTATGGTTCTAAGCACTTAAAACTTCAGAAGATATGTTCTAAATGTTCTAAAGGGTCTTTTGAAAATTGTTCTAAATGTTTGAAAAATTAATTCCATCTTTAGAATCAGAAATGTTTGTTAAAAACCCTATGAACTTTTGAAAAACCTAGGGGGAGATTCCTTCCAGGGGGAGGGAACTAAACTTTTATATCATCTGTTCTGATTAACTTAACTTTTTGAACCGGGTTGCCATAAATCAAAAAGGGGGAGATTGTTGGTGCAGACAGCACCCAAGTCTAACCTGTGTTTTGATAATGGCAAAAGGGTACAAAAGTTAAGATGTTATGTTTATCTAACATTCTAATTGAGTGTGCAGATTAAAGTCCTAGCGAAGGACTGCTAGGCACCTAGCGAAGGACTGCTAGGCATCGGAACCCTAAGACCCAGCGAAGGACTGCTGGGCACCTAGCGAAGGGCTGCTAGGAGTCGAAGACCTAGCAAAGGAATGCTAGGCACCAGGCGAAGGACTGCTTCATACTGAAGACCTGGCGAAGGACAGCTAGGCACCTGGTGAAGGACTGCTGGGCAAAAGTCCAACCGGAGGAGTCGGTTGGCATCAGGTAAATTCTCCTGAGAGGAGTAGGTGAGGATGCGTTCCCCGTCGAGGGAATAGTAGGCGTCGGTTCGACCTAGGGTTCCATTTTGGAGACCCAAAGTCAGAACCATGACAGCTATGGCTGTAAGACTCACAAACATATTTGCTCTATCTTGTTTGGTACTAACCCTGGATGCAGGACCGAAGGAACGAGTGTCTGCACTCAGAAAGCCTCAAAGGAGTGAGGCAGCAGCTGGGTTGGCCGCCCGGAAGGACCCGGGCGCCCTAAGTACACGCCAAACATGAGTTCAGCAAAAGTATGCTTCGGAAGCTCACTGGGCCGGGTGCCCCCATGCTCCCGGGCGCCCCCGTGCTCCCGAGAGCACTGGGTGCCCCGGATGCCTCAGGCGCCCCGGATGCCTCGGGCACCCCGGGCTCAAGCCAACGAAGCGGATAGAGTCAAACCAGCGAGAAGCCCGTGGATCGAGTCAACCCCGGAGCCCCCAGCGTCCCCGGCGCCCCCACAGTCAACTCTCAGCCCTATTTTAGTGGGATAAGGGCTGACCGAGAGTTGCTCGGATCGGCTGACACGTTGGGGGGGGGGGGGGCGCCCCCAACGTTCAGGGTGCCCCAGGAGGCTATAAATAGCCTCTCGACCCCAAGGCTTCAGACAACACTCCTTCCAACGTCAATACGCTCTTCTACTCATGCGCTCTGCTCCGGATACCTTCCATCTAGAGATTCTAGTGCAACGACGACCCTACGTACCTAAGAACGATCTACAATGGGCATCGGTAACAAAGAGCTAATTTTTAATTGTATTTTTACTGCACTAATACTGTACATATTCTTGTAATTATTTGCACGACTATAGTATTGCTCGCAGTAAACGGTCAACGACCATGGGCCTTGGAGTAGGAGCCGACTGCGACTCCGAACCAAGTAAAATCTTGGTGTTTTGTGTGTTGTTTAGTTTTAATTTTTCCTCTACGTATTCTCTTTTTCAAAACGAAACGACTTACGATATTCACCCCCCCTCTATCGTTTTCTCTCGATCCAACACCGGGCACCCCCAAAGTGAAGGCAAGACAAGCTGAGCAAGTCATGCTTCGGAAGCTCACTGGGGCAGGCGCCCCCAAGCACCCGGGCGCCCCCAGTTTCCCGGGCGCCCCGGATGCCTCGTGCACCCTAGGTCCAAGCCAACGAAGCAGATAGAGTTCAAGTCAGTGAGAAGCCTGCAGACCAAGTCAACCCGGGCGCCCCCTGCTTCCCGCGCGTCCCCGTCAAACCCCGAGCCCGATCCTTGAGGGATAAGGGCTGACCGAGTTGCGGATGAGGGATTGCAGATCGGGAGACACATGGAGGGCGCCCCCAGCGTCCCGGGCGGCCCCAGGTGCACTATATAAGGGGCTCGACCCCCAAGGCTTCGACAATAATTTTTCCAACGACAATACGCTCTTCGACTCAAGCGCCCTGCTCTAGAAACCTTCCATCTCGAGATTCAAGCGCCGACGACGACCCTCTGCTCCGAGGCATGGTCCACACCGGGCGTCAGTAATGAAGAGTTAAAGTTTAAGTTAACTGTACTACAACTGTAATATTATTCTGTAAACATTTGCGCACATATAGAATTGCCCGCAGTAAACGGTCAACGACCGTGGGCCTTATAGTAGGAGCTGACCATGACTCCGAACCAAGTAAAATCGCTTGAGTTCTTGTGCTATGTTTTTAATTTCCGCTGCCTATTCTCTTAGTTTTATCCGAAAAAGTTTTTCAATATTCACCCCCCCCCTCTATCGTATTCTCTCGATCCAACAAGTGGTATCAGAGCGGGGAAGCTCAAAATTGGTGCAACCACCAATTTGAGAATTTTTTCAGATTTTCTTCGATTTTTTTTATTTTAATCGTTAATCGAGGTTGGTGCAACACCACTCGATAATTTCTTTTCTTCCCGCACTACTAATCCAAGACCAAGTCTTGGGATATTTTTTTTTCCATTTTTCTATCTTTTCAGTAAATTCTAAATGGCCATACAAGAAGGCTTCAATACCGCAAGACCACCGCTCTTCAGTCGGGAAGATTTCTCCTACTGGAAGAGTAGGATGGAAGTCCACCTGAAAACTCAGGTGGACATGTGGATAATAATCCAGTCCGGACTGAAAATTCCGAAGAATGCTGACGGAGTACAACAATCCTACACTGAATGGGATACCGTCCTCAAAAGAAAAATTGAAGCTGACGCCAAAGCAACTCAAACACTTCAATGCGGCCTAACCAAAGAGGAGCTGAACCGGGTAGGTCCATTTAACAGTTTAAAAGAACTCTGGGGTAAACTAATTGAGTTGCACGAAGGAACCTCCGACACCCGGATCAGCAAGAGGGACCTACTACTGAATAAGCTGTACACAATCAAGATGAACGACGGTGAAACAGCAGCCTAGCTTCACTCCAGAATTTAGGAACTGATGAATGACCTTCACACAATCGGTCACAAGGTAGAAAACTGTGACCTGATCAGGTATACCCTTAACGCTTTCCCAAGAAACACGTTGTAGGCATCTATGGTAGATGCATACAAAGTTTCAAGGGACTTGTCTAAGATTAAATTAGATGAACTATTTTCTGAACTTGAATTACATGAGCAGACTAACTGCACACAGGTCGAGAAAGGCATTGCCTTTATTACAGGTAGAACTGGAATGATAATCAAGAAGAAGCCTCAACCTGAGCCCAAGTCTGAGTCAGATTCAGACTCAGAAGACAGCGAAGGAGATCGACCCAAGCTGGTATGGCTTGCCCGGAACTACTACAAGGAATTGAAGAATCAATCCAACAGAAGAAAGGCCAGTCGAAAGAAGGAAGATCCAGCTGAACCAACTAAGAACAAATCAAGTGTGACTTGCTTCGAATGCAACAAAAAGGGGCATAATGCCCTAACCTAAGAGAAGACAAGAAAGCAAGAAGAAAGAAGGCTCTTCAAGCAACGTGGGACGAATCTTCCTCTGAAGAAGAAGAAGAGGCCCCACAATTAAACTTGCTCTCCCTGACTGCCTCAGACGAAATCGAGACCGAGTCAGAATCGGAGCTGGATGACGGAAAGCTCACGTTTTCAGAGGATGGCGAAATAACTGTAAGTGGGTTTTCTAGAAATCAATTGTCGGAATTAATTGCCTATCTTTCTCGAGACTTGGCGAAAGCCAAACTCCGAGTCGAATCTCTCCGACAGGAAGTAAAACTCCTGAAAGAGGGAGCTGACTATGGATCCTTAACTGAGAAGTGTTAGTGATATGAGAAAAGTGTCCTAAGGCAATCTCCTTATGATTATAATCATTTATTTTAATAAATGAATATTCACTATTTGAGAATACATGTTTATGTATTTGATTGAGATCTTAAACTCATTTACTGAATGTCCGCAATACAATTCACAGCATGAGAGAATTTGTGACGAATTCACAACTAGTGATTATCTCTACATGTGCAATTGTGAAGTATTGAAATTGTCCCTAGTCGATGAATTGATAAATACGGACACTATCAATTCTGTTGAGACTAGCATGCGTTATTCTCTAATCAGCTGATTCTCACTGGCTGCTGACATTGGGATGTCCGTAGATAAACATAAATGCTAGTTAAGGGAGCTAGTTCATTGGAGTGACTGGCTGTAAAACTTCATATGGTAGTCTACATATAGACATGTCAGTGAAGTTTTTACTGCATCTTAAGTGCGATGTTCCTTTGACTTGCAGTGTTCAAGTCATCTTGGTCATGGAGACTTATACTTTGACATCTTAAGCAAGCATCTCCAAGGAGGTGTGGACCCAGGATGATTGGGTATAAGCCGAAGTGCCCGAAGATATTTGAACAGCCTACAAAGGATTCACCACTCCTTGCGAGGAGATGTATACCCAAGGCCTATCATCGAATTGTTATTTGAAGCCTCTGGCCAGAGCATGACATATTCGGAGTATAAATCTCTTAGATACATGAGAGTAATTAGAATCCGTAGGATGAGAAAATGTTACTTGGGCTAGGTGTGACGTAGTCAGCCTAGTGGGGACTGACACACATAGACCATGTCCTGAACCAAGTGGGTATAAGATGGTGAAGGGAATGGGACACGATTCATTATAGCTGCTGAAGGGTTTCAGAATTATTTCTGAGGTCAACCGTTGATCTTTCGATTAATTGGGGATCATGATGTACTACTAGGTGCCACTCATGATCGTTCTATAATTGTTTAATTATAGACGGCCAACATAAATCGAAAGCCTATTTAGTCACACGCACTACGAGTAATCCGAGGGATTTAAAACGAGTTGAAAATTGGATTTTCCAATCAAGAGAGATTAGGTTTGGTTGAGCCAAATGATAAGTCGAATCTGAATTTTTCAGAGACGCATCGGAAGTGTAAAATGGCTAAGTCTTTTGAAGACTTAATAGATGAATTAAATGAGTTTAATTCATTGGGGCGTGGCTTGGATAGGCCGACCAAAGAGGGTCTCCACCCTCTTTGCTTGGCCGGCCACAACAAAGGGAGAGAACCAAGTTTCGGTTCAATTTATAAAATAAACCAAGTGTGGTTTGTTTTATAAAATTATGGATGATATAAATTTTTTAATAAAGCAAGGTTTGATTTATTTTTCATGGAAATTAAAATGAACCATGGATTAGTTTATTTTATTTTATAAAATCAATCATGGATTGATTTACCATGATAAAGAAATTTATATAAAGAAATTTATATAAAGAAATTTATTTTTCATGGAAATTAAAATGAACCATGGATTGGTTTATTTTATTTTATAAAATCAATCATGGATTGATTTACCATGATAAGAAATTTCTTTCCATAAGGAAAAGAGACTTGGTTGATTTTTATCATAAATTAAAATATGATAAAACATGGCATGATGGAATAAGTCATAGAAAATTTATATGATAAATTTCTTATGAAAATTTATTTCATAAAAAAAAAGACTTGGCGGTTGAGAGGCCACTATATAAAGGACCCAAGGCAAAGCTTGGAAATCAATCCAAGTATTCTTGCTTGGGCTCTCTCCCTCTCCTCCCTTCTTCCTCTTGGCCAGCCACAAGCCTCTCCTCCCTTCTTCTTGCCGTGAGCACAAGGAGAAGCACCGAGGCGACGAAGTTCTTCCGTTGGGACGATCTTCCTCTCCGGCCATCATCACCTTGGGATTGGGCGTATGTCATCTTCCTCCTTCTCGTCGGAATTGTGATTCCGGCCAACCTTGGTGGTGAGTTTTTCCGATGTGATTACTTCTCTCTTGGTTTTTCTTGTCACGTTCTCGGAGAATCTAGTAGTTCTCGAGAACACGAAACTCGTGGCTTTGCGAAGTCATCCCGAAGATACTCGGCGTGGACGCGAATAGAAGCAGAGCTTCCAAGGGACGCTTACGGTTGGATCTCGTCCCTTCCTTCGAGTTACGCGAGGTAACAAGTAAATTAGTTTACGTTTCTGCAAAATTTTAAATATATGATCATGTCTACACAAGATAAGGTTGCATGCTTAGATATGTGGTTAAATAATTTGAGAAATTATTTATGCTAAACCTTCCGCTGCACGTAATTAATTTTAAAATTATGAACCCGCATCCATGTCAACATGCACCCGGTCCCAACAAGAAGGTTCAAGAAGGAACCTCTACTCAAGTTGAAAAACTTGAGAAAGAGAACTCCTCCTTGAAAACTCAAGTCAAGAACCTCAGAACAACCTTTGAACGAGTTACTTCTGGTTCCAAGGGTCTTGACATGAACCTTGGAAAACAGAAGTCGGTTCTAAATCGATCCGGATTAGGTTATAGAACCAAGTCTAGACAAAGAACATACTATGCTGTACTGAACCAGTCCAGACCTAGAATTCAGGCATGGATACCCAAACTGTGCCTGAACAAACAAACTGAATTAAATCAGTATTGGATCCCCAAGGACAAGATTCACATCTTGCCGAACCATTATCGTGGCTTTAGTCCAGGGAGAGCCAAATTAAAAACAATATTCATAGTTAGATAAATTTCTATTCTTGTTTTAAATTGCATGATTGCTTTTTTATTTAATTTCTGCATTACCATGCTTAGACTTAGGACTGGTTAGTTTAAGGACTGAACCAATTTAACTGAAATTTGAACAACCTAGTATTGGGTGGTGGTGAGATGATAGTACGTTAGGGAAGCCTCTTCTAATAAGGTCAAGTATACTCTACTTGGTCTCTTTAGACTGGTGAAACTAGCCGAAGCTACCGATCCAAGACCCAAACTAGTTAGACCAGAATTTTTCAAGAAATAATTTTGAAAATGAAATTTCTTTAAAAGGCTTTGTCAAGGAAAGAGTTGATGATCCAATAAGGCTACGACCAAAGAAGGCCTAGTGCCTCACCAAGATCTGGAAGCTAATTTTTGAAATTCAAATTCAAATTATTCTTTGTCAAATTCAAATCTAACACAAATTTTCAGTCAATTGTAGATTCACACATTTTTTTAATAAACTCAAAATCAACTGTTTTCAAAACTAATTTAAGTTTCTCAAAATAAATCATAATTTTTCAAAATAATTCTATATACTAAAACCTGTCTCACATAACCTATAAGGCTAGTGTGATTGACAACCCTAGATTGGGTGAAACAGACTAGGTTGTGAAAATCGATTTAGGCTATTCCTGATTCTAATTGGATCCAAATCAACAAAACTCTTTATGTGTAGGAACATAATGATTTGGACCAATGGATGTTGGATAGAGGGTCCTCCATACACAGGACTGGGGATAAATTGAAATTCACCAAACTCAAGATCAAAAACCTAGGCTCAGTAGCATTTGGCAACAATGTTGCACTCAAGGTGATTGAGTCAGGTAACATTTAACTTAAATCTGACTTTGTTATTAAGAAGGTTCTTTTGGTTGAAGATTTTAAATTTAACTTGCTTAGCATAAGTCAATTGTGTGATACTGGTTATGTAGTTACCTTTACCAACTCTAACTGCCTGATTAGAAACTTGCAAGACTCAGAAATCATGCTTAAGGGCACTAGAAAAAATAATGTTTACACTATAAACCTACCACTAGTACCTAAATGCATGTTAACTCAGTTAGAACAATCAAACCTCTGGCATGGAGATTAGGTCACACAAATTTGAGAATAATTTCGAAAATCACTCAACTTGACCTATTTAAAGGAATCCCTAAAATTAAGAACCATGAAAACTTAATATGTAAATCATGTAATCAAGGTAAACAAACCATGTCTAATCACAAACTTATTCAGTCTGATCTAACTCAAACCACACTTGAGCCCCTGCATCTTGACCTATTTGGCTCACATGGAGCCAAGCCACTAAGCGGAAACCGGTACTGTTTAGTAATAGTTGATGATTACTCTAGGTTTACCTGGATTAGGTTTCTAAAGACCAAAGATGAAACCCTAAACCTATTCAATGATTCTGGTAAATTAATTGAAAATCAAAACGATACCAAAATCAAAAGACTTAGGAGTGACCACGGGGGAGAATTTGAAAATCAATGATTCGAGGAATTTTATAAGGTAAATGGGTATATACACGAATTTTCATGTCCTAGAACCCCCCAGCAAAATGGGATAGTTGAACGGAAAAATAGAACCCTACAGGAAGCCGCTAGGGCTATGCTCAATGAATTTTACCTAGCTAACCAATATTGGGCAGAAGCAATTAGTACGGCTTGCTACATCCAAAATAGGGTACTAATTAACAAACGACACAATAAAACACCCTATGAATTATACTACCATAGACTTCCAAACCTACATTACCTAAGGGTCTTTGGGTGCAAAGTCCATATCCTAAACACCAAGGACTATCTAGGTAAATTCCAGTCTAAGTCAACCCCAGGCATCTTCTTAGGATATTCAACAACAAGTAGAGCCTATAGGGTTTACAACAAACAAACTAAGAAAATTGAGGAAACAACAAATCTAATATTTGATGAAGAAATCAACTCAAAATCTGATAATCCAGATCTAAATTCATCAAATACTGATCAAGAAGATAATGAACAAGTTGTTGAACCTTTAATTGAACCCATAAATGAACTACCTATTGAACCAACTGGTGAGTCAATTGAACCATCTATTGAATCAACTCGAGTAGTTGAACCAAATATTGAACCAAACTGACCAGCCAGACCTGAGGCTCAACCAAGTTCTAGAAAAATCAAGAAACCCAGACTCAGTCACCCAACTGATCAAATTATGGGTGATCCAACTTTAGGAGTCAGAACTAGGTCCTCCTATAGAAACCTTAGTCAGATAGTAATGATTTCAAAAATTGAACCTAAGACTATAGAGGAAGCCCCACCTGATCCTGATTGGATCATAGCTATGTATGAAAATTTAGCCCAATTTGAGAGGAACCAAGTCTGGGAACTAGTATCTAAACCTGAGGGCAAATCCATCATAGACACTAAGTGGGTTTTTAGGAATAAGCTAAATGATCAAGGAGAAATAGTTAGAAATAAAGTGCGCTTAGTAGCAAAAGCGTTCAGTCAAGTAGAAGGGTTAGATTATGACGAAACATATGCCCCAGTAGCTGGACTTGAGTCCATTAGGATGTTATTAGCCTTTGCATCCCATAAAGGATTTAAATTATACCAAATGGATGTAAAGTCAGCTTTTCTAAATTGATTTATTAAGGAAGAAGTTTATGTAGGACAACCCCCTAGTTTTGAGGACTTAGAAAGACCTGACCATGTCTACAAACTCACTAAAGCACTTTATGGAGTAAAACAAGCAGCTAGGGCCTGGTATGAACGCTTATCAACCTACCTAATTTCAAAAGAATTTAAACAAGGACAAATTGACTGAACCCTATTTATTAAAACCTTAGGAAAAGAAATCTTTATTGCCCAAATCTACATCGATGACATAATCTTTGGGTCAACCAACTCGAACTTCCTAAAAGAATTTGTTAAAATAATGGAAAATGAATTTGAAATGAGCTTAGTTGGTGAGCTCAATTTCTTTCTAGGGTTACAAATTAAACAAACTAGGGATGGAAACTATGTCCATCAATCTAAATATGCTAAGGAGTTAATAAAGAAATTTAAAATGGATAACTCTAAAAGCATAAGTACCCCCATGGCCACAAATGTAAAAATAGATAGTGACCCTAATGGTAAACTAGTAGACCTTAAACTTTATAGGAGTATGATTGAAAGTCTACTGTACCTTACAGCCAGCAGACCTGATATCCTCTTTGCCGTAGGAATGTGTGCTAGATACCAAACCTGTGCTAAGGAAACGCACTTAGCAGCTCTAAAAAGAATACTAAGATATGTTAAGGGCCCCCTAAATGTAGGGATTTGGTATCCTAGGACCTCAACCTTTGACTTGTTAGGATACTATGATTCTGACTATGCTGGTTGTAAATTAGATAGAAAGAGCACAAGTGGAAGCTGTCAACTATTAGGAAATAGTCTAGTAAGTTGGTGCAGCGGAAAACAACACTGTGTAGCTCAATCCACAACTGAAGCTGAGTATGTAGCCTTGGGAGAGTGTGTAGCACAACTCTTATGGATGATGCACACTCTTAAGGACTTCCATCTTAACTACACGCAAACTCAAGTCTACATTGACAATATAAGCTCAATTAATCTAACTAAGAACCCAATCCAACATTCCAGAACTAAACACATAGAAGTTAAACACCACTTTGTAAGAGATCATGTAGCCATGGGTGAGATAGTCCTTGAGCATGTGGACTCTAAATCTATCTTAGCTAACATATTCACCAAACCCCTACCTGAGTCTGAGTTCAGCTCACTAAGAAGGCAGTTAGGATTATGCTTGGTAGAATAGGCTTACTTTACCTATGTTTTTTTTTACTACTTTACTCGATTTAAAATCAGCTTCTAAAATAATTTTAAAACTGCCTTACTAGATTTTCAAAATCTTTTTACAATTTTAAAATCAATTTTTTGACTTAGTTTTTTTTGGAAAAACTACCCCCTTCAAAACTAGGGCTTTTTCGAAGATGAACTTAGCTTAGGCCCTAACCCTAGAACTACATGCACCTATAAATCTAGAAGTCAGCATCTCACGAGCACCTTAGGGTACTTTTGATTGATAACCTAGAATGGGTTGAGATGCTTAGGTCTTTGCCTTAATTCAAGATGCTTTAAGTCAGTGCATCTCCAGAAATTGAGGCACTAAATACAAATTGAACAGTAATCAGGTTAAGTATCATGTTTAGAAAATCTAACTTGAACAGAACACTTAACTTGACTAACCCTAGCGAAAATAACTGTTTATAACAATTAGTAAGTAGCTAATTGGGTTAGACAGGATCCGACAGAGATATATCAAATTGATTTGGCCTAGTCTATATCTTGCATTGGTTCAGTACAGTACATTATTCGTTTACTATATCCTTGTGCAGTTTAGTTTTTCTATATTTTCTTTGTTTTTTTTATATATGGCAAAAGGGGAGAGAGTGAAAAGGAGAGAAGATTTGAAAATTAAAATTTTTTTTACAAATTTCAAAATTTTCTTTATCCTTTCTTCAAAAAGTACTTAATTTAAAGTTGCCTTCAAAACTGTCTTTTTCAAAAATTTCCAAGTACTTGACTTAAATTATTTTTAAAAATTTCCAAGTACTTGACTTAAATTGTTTTCAAAATTTTCCATGTACTTGACTTAAATTATTTTCAAAAATTTCTAAGTACTTGACTTAAATTGTTTTCCAAAATTTTTAAGTACTTGACTTAAAAGTGTTTGTTATCTCTAAGTACTTATGTTCAAAACTTCTCAAATGAGAAAAGCTTCTAAGTATAAGCTTTCTAAATGTACTAAAGAGATTAAAATTGTTTTTAGAAAATGTTTAGAAAATTGTCTAAGTTATTAACTTGAAAATTTTTTTCCAAATGTAAAATGTCTAAGTATAAATTTTCCAAGTGCCCAACCAAATTTTTTCTTTAAATGTTTTCTAAAAACCTCTTTTGAAAAATGTTCTAAGTGTTGAAAAATTAATTCCATCTTTAGACTTAGAAATTTTTTAAACCCTACGAATCTTTGAAAAATCTAGGGGGAGATTCCTTCCAGGGGGAGGAAACTAACTAGTATTTTACCTGTTTTGATTAACTTAACTTTTTAAATTGGGTTGTCATAAATCAAAAAGGGGGAGATTGTTGGTGTAGGCAGCACCTAAGTCAAACCTGGGTTTTGATAATGGCAAAGGTTTCAAAAAGTTAAGATATTATGTTGATCTAACATGTTCACTAATTGTACAGGAAAAGAATCCCTAGGTACACTAGGCACGAAGTCCTGGTCGAGGACTGCCCACGAAGCCCGGGCAAGGAGCTGGGCACCGAAGACCTACTCGGAAGGTGGGCACGAAGTCCTGGTCGAGGACTGGGCACGAAGCCCTGGCAAGGAGCTGGGCACGAAGTCCTGGCAAGGAGCTGGGCACCGAAGACCTGCTTGGAAGGTGGGCACGAAGACCTGGTCAGGTGCATCGGGCAAAAGTGCAACCGGAGGAGCCAGTTGGCAAAAGGTAAACTCTCCTGAGAGGAGTCGGTGAGGACGCGTTCCCCGTCGAGGGAACAGTAGGCGTCGGCTCGACCTAGGGCTCCATTTGGGAGGCCCAAAGTCAGAACCAAGACAGCTACAGTTGTAAAATTCACTAACATTCTTACATTGTTTTGTGTGGTACTAACCCTGGATGCAGGACCGAAGGAACGAGTTTCTGCAGCTCAGAATGCCCCAAAGGAGAGGGGCAGCAGCTGGGTAGGGCGCCCTGGAGGTCCCGGGCGCCCTCAAGGTGAAGGAAAGACAAGCTGAGTAAGTAACGCTTCGGAAGCTCACTGGGGCAGGCGCCCCCAAGCTCCCGGGCGCCCCCAGTGTCCCGGGTGCCCCGGATACCTCGGGTGCCCTGGGTCCAAGCCAACGAAGCAGATAGAGTTCAAGTCAGCGAGAAGCCTGCAGACCAAGTCAACCCGGGCGCCCCCTGCTTCCCGGGAGCCCTCGTCAAACCCCGAGCCCGATCCTGGAGGGATAAGGGCTGACCGAGTTGCGGATGAGGGTTTGCGGATCGGGAGTCAGGTGGAGGGCGCCCCCGCGTCCCGGGCGCCCCAGGTGCACTATATAAGGGGCTCGACCCCCAAGGCTTCGACAACAATTTTTCCAACGCCAATACACCCTTCGACTCAAGCGCTCTGCCCCAGAAACCTTCCATCTTGAGATTCAAGCGTCGACGATGACCTCTGCTCCGAGGCACGATCCACACCGGGCGTCGGTAACGAAGAGTTAAAGTTTAGGTTTACTGTACTACAACTGTAATATTATTCTGTAAACATTTGCGCACATATAGAATTGCCCGCAGTAAACGGTCAACGACCGTGGGCCTTGGAGTAGGAGCCGACCGCGACTCCGAACCAAGTAAAATCGCTTAAGTTCTTGTGCTGTGTTTTTAATTTCCGCTGCGTATTCTCTTAGTTTTAACCGAAAAAATTTTACAATATTCACCCCCCCCCCTCTTCACAGTTCGTGCCTTTGCATGAAGACCTGGTTGCTAGGCCAGGACATATTGTTGATATATTCCCCTTATTGTGTTTGACCCGGGGACTAGCGGGAGCTGGCCCGTGGGGATTTGGCCTCTTGGTCGAGTGGAATCCGGGGAGCGTGGGCCGCCACGCACCCGACCGGGGCTCGGACCAAGTGATTAGCTGGAGCTGGCTCGCGGGGATTTGGCCTCTTGGCCGAGTGGAATCCAGGGAGTGTGGACCGCCACGCGTCCGACCGGGGCTCGGACCAAGGGATTAGCGGGAGCTGGCCTCCGGGGATTTGGCCTCTTGGCCGAATGGAATCCGGGGAGCGTGGGCCGCCACGCGTCCGACCAGGGCTCGGACTAAGGGATTAGTGGGAGCTAGCCCGCGGGGATTTGGGTTATCCTAACTTCCTTTTCGTTCGATCCGCTTGGTTGACAACTTATATGTCCTCCTTCTTGCCTGCAAAAGACCTTAAGTGTCTAGGGACACGCGTCCTATGTTCAGCGGCTTTCCTGGCACCAAGTTGTCATTTGCCTGCTTTGATTGCCTGGGGCAGCGAAACGTCTGCTTGCTGGCACCCATTGTTGTCTTATCCCGCCTCCTTGCTTCGTCTTAGGGTTGGCCATTACTCGCGACCCTTCTACCAACGGCTATGATTAACTGCTGCTCCCTATATAGACTTCGGAGATTACCTCCTTCGCCGCCGCTGTTTTCTCTCCCCTTTCAGTCACCTTCCTCCCCTTTCCCTCAACAGCCTTCTCCAGTGTCCTGGTACCCTCTCCAGGATGTTGCGTGATTTTTTGGCAGTGGTGGCCACCGAGAGGGAGGCTGCATTCGAGGTGTCAATAGCCGCTATGCTCTTGGCACTGACCATCGTTCTCTCCGATAATGCTCCCCCGACTACTTCAGCATCTTCCTCCCCGGTGCCCAGTCCTACCGCCGCCTGTTCTGCAAATAAGGGCGGGGAGTTAGAGAAGGAGGCGCTGGACTCTAACGTTGAGGTTTTGGCCTCGGATACTTCCACCTTGGAGCCCATTCGCCAGCAGAACCAACCGCGCGCCCGCTCACCTCCCTTTGGCACTATGACCGCCTTCCCTCGGAAAACCCCCTCTCCTTCTCCTAGGGCGAGCCTGCCTGCCTTGTCGGCATCCGCTCCTATCGTCCCTGCTTGTTCTACCGCAGGAGACACCTTGCCAGTGTCCCCTTTGACTCAGGGTGTTTCTTCGAGTGGGCAGACGAGCGAACCTCGTCCTTCCCTTCTGCCGAGGATTCCTGCTTCCCCGGTGTCCATGATGTCCATCCCTGTCTCTTCTGCTCAGGGCACTGTTCGTCCAGTAATCCCTCCTATCCCGGCCAACTCATCCGGCATGCCGTCCGCTGTCCCCCTACCATCTCTTCCCGAGGGGACCATGGGTCCTTGCCCGATACATCTCATCCTGCCTTCACGAGCAGACCCCCATGCTGCTTACGAGATTCCTGACTCTAAGCCACTGGGATCTGCTCGAGTGGTTTATCTGCATACCCCCATGAGCGACCATCTGTACCAAGGCCTGCGGTCATTTGATCGTCAAGACCCCATTACCAGAATCAATAACCTCGTGGCGGAGGCTTGTCAGGTATGCTTTTCTGATAGCTCTTGCTTGCTCAATCTTTTCCCGGCTAACCCTTTGCCTTCTTTGCAGTTAACCGGTGCATTATATGACATGGGCATTTCCTTCAACGCCTAGACTCAGTCTCTTCGGCAGTCTAAATCCCGAAGGGAGGCGATAGAAGTTCAGCTCCGCCGTACGCAGCCGCAACTAGGTGAAGAGGCCTAGAATGCTCTGCGGTCTAAGAACGTGGCCCTTCATGGGCGTGTCACTTACGCCGACGCCAGCTTCAGGATCATCTGGCGGAGCTGGACGCGACTCGGGCCTCTGCTGCCCAACTGCGACAACAAATTGCTCACCTGGAGCGAAGCGAGCGTCAAGCTCGGACTCGGGAACTTCAAGCACGCTAGGAGTTGGCCAAGGCCCAGGCGGATCTCCTGGAAACCGCCAGTCGGCCACCACACTACTCGTCAATTTGAAGGCTAAGGAAGAGGAGCTGGTCGGCTATCGAGGCGACCTCTCGCGGGTGCGCGAGCGCTACGAGGTTCTGGAAGCCAAGGTGCAGGCGGCTCGCAAGGGGCGTGCGAAGGCGCAAGGTGGGGCCCCATCGCAAACTTCTATGCCTGAACCGTAGTTGCCAGCCACCCTTTGTTGTTATCTAATGTAGACGGGGGCCGAATTGCTTATTATGAATGATATTTTCCCTTTCCATCATCCTTGTGCTTATGTACTTATACCCATGTATGTTTGGTGCTAGAGCGCAAGCGATCCGAATGGGGGAAGGTATGGCCGTCCACCCTTTCTCAGGAGGTGAGCGCTCCCCATGTTAGGACCGTTGTGTGTCGGCCAATCGGGCCCTTAGGCGCAAGTGATGTTCCCTTAGTGCCCTCAACTCGGGCGAGTATGAAGGAAATCCTGGGTTCATGTTGGTCCCTTGGACCATTCAAGAGTCGGCTGGAGCTCGCCCGTTCAAGAGGCCGTGGTCGCGAGGGTTTAGATACCCTTAGTCTGCATGCAGGCTTGAAGCGAGGCGCTTGGTTAAGGTGATGCCCCAACATCGAGGATCGAGCCAAGAGCGGGTCCTGCATTCACCGAGTTAGGGAGGTGAGTGTGAGAATGCTTGATTGGAGCTTCCGAGTGTGGAAATCACTGCGAGCCCGGTCGAGATCCGGCTCAGGGGTAAGATTAGGCCAAATCGGGAATATGGCCGCCCGGTCAGAGAACCTCTCAGGGAGCATGAGCCGACATACATCTGACTAAGAGCCGATCCATGGGGGAAGGCTCGCCTGGAGCGAGAATATAGACGCCCGGTCGGGGAACCTCTCAGGGAGCGTGGGCCGATGGACCTCCGACTGAGAGCCGATCAGGGGAGGAAGGCTCGCCTGGAGCGAGAATATAGTCGCCCGGTCGGGGAACCTCTCAGGGAGCGTGGGTCGACGGTCCTGCGAATGAGAGCCGATCCGAGGAGGATGGCTCGCCTGGAGCGAGAATATAGCCGCCTTGTCGGGGAACCTCTCAGGGAGCGCAGGCCGACGTGCCTCTGACTGAGAGCTGATCCGAGGGTTCCGGGGCTTCCCGGTCTTCGGAGACATCCCAGGGAGCGTGGATCGCTACGAGTCCGGTGAGAGCTGTGCCGAGGCTTCCCGGTCGACGGAGACAACTCAGGGAGTGTGGACCGCCACGCGTCCGCTGAGAGCCACGCCGAGGCTTCCCGGTCGTCGGAGACATCATAGGGAGCGTGGATTGCCACGCATCCGCTGAGAGCCGCGCCAAGGCTTCTCAATCGTCGGAGACATCCCAGGGAGCATGGATCGCCATGCGTCCGCTGAGAGCCGCGCCGAGGCTTCCCGGTCGTCGGAGACATCTCAGGGAGCATTGATCGCCACACGTCCGCTGAGTGTCGCGCCGAGGCTTCCCGATCATCGGAGACATCTCAGGGAGTGTGGATCACCACGCGTCCACTGAGAGCCACGCCGAGACTTCCCGATCGTCGAAGACATCACAGGGAGCATGGATCCCCATGCGTCTGCTGAGAGCCGCGCTGATCCTTCCTGAACATCAGAGACATCTCAGGGAGCGTGGATCGCCACGCGTCCGCTGAGAGCCGCGCCGAGGCTTCCCGGTCGTCGGAGACACCTCAGAGAGCGTTGATCGTCACGCATCCGCTAAGAATCGCGCCAAGGCTTCCCGATTGTCGGAGACATCTCAGGGAGCGTGAATCACCATGCGTCCGCTGAGAGCCGCGCCGAGGCTTCCCAGTCATCGGAGACATCTCAGGGAGCATGGATCGCCACGGGTCCGCTGAGAGCCGCGCCGAGGCTTCCCAGTCATCTGAGACATCTCAGGGAGCGTGGATCGCCACGCATCCGCTAAGAGCCGCGCCGAGGCTTCCCGGTGGTCGGAGACATCTCAAGGAGCGTTGATCGCCACGCGTCCGCTGAGAACCGCGCCGAGGCTTCTCGGTCGTCGGAGACATCTCAAGGAGGATGGATAGCCACGCGTCCGCTGAGACCCACGCCGAGGCTTCCTGGTCGTCTGAGACATCCTAGGGAGCGTGGATCACCACGCATCCGCTGAGAGCCGCGCCGATGCTTCCCGGTCGTCGGAGACATCTCAGGGAGCATGGATCACCACGCATCCGCAGAGAGCCGCGCCGAGGCTTCCCGGTCATCGGAGACATCTCAGGGAGCATGGATCGCCACGCTTCCGCTGAGAGCCGCGTCGAGGCTTTCCAGTCGTCGGAGATATCTCAGGGAGCGTGGATCGCCATGCGTCCGCTGAGAGCCACGCCGACGCTTCCCGGCCGTCGGAGATATCTCAGGGAGCGTGGATCGCCATGCGTCTACTGAGAGCCGCGCCGAGGGAAATGGAGCAGCAATCATTTTCCAAGAAAACCAGCCTTGAGATGAGCCAGGAGTATATGAGATATATCCAGAAGGCCAGATTTTAGATATACGGTGAGTATATAATACATCCAGAAGTCCAGCTTTTCGATACACGGAGAGCATATAGGATATCCTTCCCATTACCCCGTCTATCCTCTTCGACTCATTGGAAGAGAGTCAATCAAGCACCGCTACGGCGGGATTTGCAATAAGGCCTCCGGTGGATTGATGGGTCATCTCGGGTCAGCAAAAAGAGGCTCGCATTCTTTGGGAGTGCCAACCGTCAGAACCCGACTGAGTTTCCCATCTTCACTTCCGATTAGGCTGCTAGTGTCCCTTCTTCTAGCGCCAGAATATGATCTTGTCGCGAAGCGGGGTGGTGATTCTGTNCGTACCTGCGGTAGGGGGAGTGCGAAGCTTATATAATCGGGGGAGCTGACAACTCTTGTCCGTATTG
This sequence comes from Boesenbergia rotunda, assembly GCA_024364735.1. Lineage (NCBI taxonomy): Eukaryota > Viridiplantae > Streptophyta > Magnoliopsida > Zingiberales > Zingiberaceae > Boesenbergia > Boesenbergia rotunda. The sequence goes on from JAGFNQ010002222.1 coordinate 77,031, forward strand.
ACGGGACAAGAGTGTGGTAGCCGTTAGCTCGTAGGAAGCACTTAGGAGCGGCGCGGCATGGCGTGGGGTGCTCGAGCTGTACGAGGGTACTGGGTGCGCAATACAAAAGTACTGGATGGGCAGACTAATTGCTAGAAATTTCAAAGGTGAGTAAGGCGTGAGGAACCCCGTTGGCAGGGTCGTACCCTGGATATAATGATGTAGGGCGGTGTAGGGGCGAGATAGCCCGTACCCCGAGCGTCGGCTTGCGGGTTCGAGTGCTGGGGACCGAGTCGGGTAATGGCCAGTGAGCGTGGGTAGCCACACGTACGACTGGTAGAATGGGAGCGCAGGGTACACCCTGGGTCGGGGGTTTGCCGAGGGATGTATGTCTGATTCCGTTAGGTATCCGATATATGTGATGGCACGGGAGCGTGAGTCGGCACGCGTCCGACTATGGTGTCTGACCTAGCTCTAGATCGGGGAGGGATCAAGGAGTCCGGGCCACGAAGCGTCCGCTTAGTGGGATGACCGGTGGCTAGCTCGACACTGCCCTCCAGGGGGCCTCCGGGCTTGGGAACTTACCCGAGGATTCTGCTGTTGATCTGTCAGTTAAACCTTCCTGGCGCCAGGCTGGCTGGCGGACCCGACCTATGCACCCACCCGTAGGTAAGGCCGGGATAAGTTTGACTAATTCCTCAATGAATTTCTATGACTAATTGATCGATAAGAGTCACTCTTGGTCGCATTAGTTATAGATAGTATAAGTTGAATTTCTAGTGCAAATGTAACATAAACTAATAGTTCCCAAAAATTTAGTGCATCCATTAAAAACTTACCTGAATAGGTAAATGCAATTATCATCAAGATAGTAATTCAACTTCACTAAATTAGTTTATTAGTGATTTTCTCTAATGTGATAAAAATATATGACATTAACCACTTATGAGTGACAATTACAAATTGTTTTTTCACAACATCTTTTGTACAAATGAAAATCATTCGGCTTCTAGAGGAGATACCTGGTATTCCCTCAGCCAAGGCTCAGAAATTTGCAAAATGATTGCTAATTGTAAGTTGTGCATGCATGCAGCAAGGGGCAACAAGGGTGAGATAACAAAATAAAATACAAACTGAAATTGAGTATAAAAATCATATAAAGCTACAACAAATGTAATCAAATTCCAAAGATAGTGCATGAAGGAAAACATCAAAATCAATGATAACATTTACACCGAAACCATGTTAGCTTAGTAAATAGACGAGTCGGGAAGTAGTCTTTACTAAATAGGAGATCGCACTATTAAATTGGTTCGTGAGACAATTTTCATTAACTGGAATCTTAGAGGAATAATATGTAAGTTCACTTATGGAACAGAATAATTTATCAAGTAGGGCCAGAAAATATAGCAAAAAAGAAACCGCAATTGACCGAGCATCCCCTATCAAGTAAAAATCTAAGAGAACTTCAAAATCTAGACATAGGAATTGCAAGCAATACTCTGACACTTGCAAAGTGGAGTGATTTAAGCAGAGGATGAGTTCTCCCTCTATTGCCTAAATCATTGCAAAGTTATAATTGACAATTGCGATGGTTGTAGAATATGGTAGAAGTGGTAGAAGCTTGTGAACTATTGTACCCACCTCAGATTTTGGTGCAGCAGTTATCAAACTACAGACATTGAAAAGAGGAAACAAGTTACAAGAGTTCACTTCCTATTAGTATAGTAATGATCCCGGCCTTACCTACGGGTGGGTGCATAGGTCGGGCCCGCCAGCTTGCTTGACGCCAGGAAGATTTAACTGACAGATCAGCAGCAGAATCCCCGGGTAAGTTCCCAAGCCCGGAGGCCCCCTGGAGGGCGGTGTCGAGCTAGCCATCGGTCATCCCCCTAAGCAGATGCTTAGTGGCCCGCACTCCTTGGCCCCTCCCTGACCTAGAGCTAGGTCGGACACCACAGTCAGACGTGTGTCGACTCACGCTCCCGTGCCATCACATATACCAGACACCTAGCGGAATCAGACAGACATCCCTCGACAAACCCACTGTAGCGACCCGCCTTCTCTACTTCAGACGGATCGTTACTTTTGTCTACTTCTTGACTCTAATGCACGACTAAGAATGCGGAAATCTCTTTTTTTTTTCTTCTTCTCAATTTAAATATATCTATGATATACTAACTCTAATAGTCATGCATGATACAATGGCATACTTCCTTTCTCTAGAGCTTCACTGCAACGGTACCAGTCGACTGCCCTCTGACCAGTCGACTGGTATCGGCCATGGAAAATTTCTGGGCGCGGCACCAGTCGACTGGCCTCTTGGCAGTCGACTGATGCATCGAACAGAAGCTACTGTTCGATAGGCCAGTCGACTGATACTGAACCAGTCGACTGGCACGCCTGAAAATCTGAGTTTCAGATTCGAGGCCTTGATTCAAACCTCCACCAAACCTATACTTTCGAGCCATTCAAAATCATGACACCATTTCTATACTCTATACTAGTTTTCTAAACAATTTAGTCAATCAAAACAAATCCATAAACTTGAAATTAGGACTTTTACGGGATTTAGCAAGTTATGAAAATCTATATAAACTTTAGGCTAGAGTTTGTACCAAACTTAACTTCTAACCATTGAAACTCATCACACAAAGTTCTATAACATCACTAAGGCATTATGAAATGAGAAAGCAACTTTTCTAAGCATATTTAAGCAATAAAAACTTGATTCAAAGGGGAACTAGTACTATCTTGGCACATGCATCAATATCTCCAACAAAGTATCAATATTTCAAACTACTCACACTTCTATTCATCCAATGCAATCATAAGGATATGTATGCTAAATGAAATGGCATGGAATCTTTATTCTACGAAATTGAGCATGTAAAACTATCCAAAGCTTAAAAGTTCGCTAAACTCCATAAAGCAATAACTTGGAATTTGAATAAACTTAAACATTGTAATTCAAATAACTAAATTGTCTTGTCTCAAGGATCTCTCCAAGCTCAGCCACCACACACACTTCACTCAGCACCGCCTCGTCGCCTTCCTTCAGAATTGCTTGCCTTTACCCTTATCTGTAGTAAGAGGAAATGCAACTAGTAAGCAAAAAGCTTAGTAAGTACTATCTAGCTCACAAAATCTCGGAAATGTGCAAACATGCGTCTTGAACAATATGAAGTCACATGAGATACTTATATGCTTGAAAGAAACACTAAGAATATGTATAACTCAAAAACATGCATACTCAAGCATTAATAAATCTCAACTTACTTTTCTTGGCTTAACTTGAAACTTTAGCAATTCTTTAACTTTAAATCTTTTTTAAACTTTTTGAAAACTTTCTTAAACTTTAGAAAACTTTGCTAAAGCATATACTTGAAAATAATAATAACTTGGATCCACTTAAGACGTAAGTACCATCTTATGCGCGTTCCCTAAAAGGTTGGGGTAGCGAGCCACCAATCCTAATAGAGCAGACCTTGGTCTACCAGGGCCAAGACCTTGGAATTGGACACCTGGATTTCTTTAACGACGCCCTTGGACGCCGGGTACTGGCCTTATAAAATAAAATAGCTTTCCTTTCTTTTCTTTCTTATCTTTAAATGCCTTGGCATTTTAATGAGCCTCTTGTGTGCCCAAATCCCTAAGTCTTGACTTTTGGGGATTTCTTAAGGCCTTGGCCTTTTCTTCTCTTATCTTTATCTTCCCTTTTGTTTCTCATGACTTTTCTTAGACCCTAAACTCACATAGGGTACCTAATCAAACATATATAAGCATATAATGAACTAAGATCACATGCAAAATCTTAAACAAAAGGAAATATCTCTTTTAAAAACTTTTAAGGGAAATTCTTGCGGAAAACCGCCTCTTACTGCAGGTGAGCAGTACTTACATTGGTTTCCTTGAACTTACAACCAAAATTGACGTCTAGGGCTCGGGAGAAGCTTGAAATCTCTACGAACCGTCCGCGCCTACGTGTTCTTCTCGTCGAGACGGACGAAACGCTCCGTCTCCTTGGTTCCCTCTTGGTCGGCGCCCCCTTGGAAGAGGAGAGGAAGTCTCGGCTTGGTGTTGGCGTGCGCACAAGAGAGGGGAAGAGGATTCCCGTGCGTGTGTCGCGCGGCTAGGGTGAGGAAGAGAGAAAACCAAAAATCCAATTTCCTCTCTTAACCTATCTATTTATACTTATGGGGCGGATTGACCTAACTACAACTTATCTATTGGTTCGCTTATTCTCTATCAATAAAACGAACTAGCCTAGCTGGTCACGCGCGTGCTTGCTCTTCCGGTGGTCGCGGGTTCGAACCCCCTGTTGCCCTTTAATGTTTTTCCTTTTTTAAAAATACTAAACGGACTCGGAAAATTCCATAAAAATATTCTAAAAATTCCTAAAAATATCTGGAATATTTCTAAACCATTTTTAAATAATTCTAAGGACTTTAAGAACTAAAAATGGAAATTTTGGGGCGTTACACGACCCAGGGTGTACCCTGCACTCCCATTCTACCAGTCGTATGCGTGGCTACCCACGATCACTGGCCATTACCGGACTCGGTCCCCAGCACTCGGACCCGACAGTCGGCGCTCGGGGTACTGGCTATCTTGCCCCTACACCCCCTATATTCAGGGTACGACGCTGCTAACGGGGTTCCTCACACCTTACTCACCTCTGATATTTCTAGCAGTTAGTCTACCCATCCAGTACTTTCGTACTGCGCACCAAGTACCCTCGTACTGCACGAGCATCCCGCGCCATGTCGCGCCGCTCCTAAGTGCTCCCAACGAGCTGACAACTACCACACTCTTGTCCCGTCAATACGGACAAGGGTTGTCAGCTCCCCCGGTTATATAAGCTTCGCACACCCCCTGCCGCAGGTACGCAAGCTCGAGATCTCGCATCTCGTCTCATTTCGATTCAGTTTCAACTACTATGCCTGCGGATACTGACTTAACCGTCGGATTGTAACGCCCGCTTTTTTTTTTCCATAAAGCGGCGTTACGTTAACATGAGTAGGGCAGGTGAGCATCATAATACAGCGGAAAACTTTAAACTTACACCTACATGCACCTACTACCATTCCTAACATCATGACATGGGAACTTGGCATATTAACTTCATACTTAGCATCATATCATGTCATACTTAGCATCATGTCATACTTAGCATCATGCCATAGAGTCACATAAGTCACCATTCAAGCACATAAATAGTAAAGGTAAGTTCTACCATAAGACGAGTAAACATATTGTTTCTTGGCCAAGTCACTACCACACACATGCTTTATTGCCCTCCTGCTGCTTTCTTACTATCCCCTTGCGTGGTCTGCGGTATAAGGAAATAAGACTATAAGCACGCAGGCTTAGTAAGACTCTTTCCTACTCACTAAAACCATTCATCACTTAATCATGAGCACATAAAACATTAACATACTCAGTGCTTTACTTAGAACATAAGCCTTTATGATCACTTAGCATATATTTGACATGGCATGAACATAAACATAATCAATATTCGTAGCATGGCATAAACATAAACATAATAAACATTCATGGCATGACATAATACCTGGCATAGACATAAACATAGTAAACATTCATAGCATGGCATAATACTTGGCATAGACATAAACATAATAAACATTCATAGCATGGAATAATACTTGGCATAGACATAAACATAATAAACATAACATAATAAACATTCTTAGCATGACATAATACTTGGCATAACATAAACATAAAGCATATAACATAGTTCTTAACATAACATGAGCATAGCATGGTCCTTAACATAACATAAGCATAACATGGTTCTTAACATAACCTAAGCATAGCATGGTTCTTAACATAGCATAAGCATAGCATGGTTCTTATCATAACATAAGCATAGCATGGTTCTTAACATAACATAAGCATAGCATGGTTCTTAACATAGCATAAGCATAGCATGGTTCTTATCATAACATAAGCATAGCATGGTTCTTATCATAACATAAGCATAGCTTGGTTCTTATCATAACATAAGCATAGCATGGTTCTTATCCTAACATAAGCATAGCATGGTTCTTATCATAGCATAAGCATAACATGGTTCTTAACATAGCATAAGCATAAGTGCATATCATGAATGGATGCATGAGTCAAATGCATATACATAAGGATGCTTAACTTTTAAAATCATACTTTTAAATACTTAAACATAATCATAACATCATTGGGGGTCCCCGGCTTGTTCCACATACATACATCATAGCGCGCATCCCTAAGTAAATACGAGGTAGCGAGCCCCGACCTACTAGGGTAAGGACAACATAGTCGGTAGTCCCAGAACCGGGGCGTTCTTAAGGTGCCCATCCCTGTTGCACAGCTTCAGTAGTGCCAGAACCGTGGACAGCATAGTCGGTAGTCCAGAACCGGGGCGTTCTTAAGGTGCCCATCCCTTGGACCCATACTTCGGTCCGGTACAAGCCCATTCATAAAGTAAAATACTTCATATGCTTCATCATTCATACATCATGGCATGCATCTTCATTCATAAAACATGGCATGCATCTTCATTCATAAACATAACATATGTAACGACCCGGCCCGTCTACCGGCCCATTTACCGGCCCATTTACTGGTCCTCATGGCCGTCGTACCGTCGACCATCGACCGTGCCGTTATTCATAAACATGGCATGCATCTTTATTCATAAAACATAGCATGTACTTCCATTCATAAACATAGCATGCATCTTATTCATAAAACATAGCATGTACTTTCATTCATAAACATAGCAATTCATAAACATAGCATGCATCTTATTCATAAAACATAGCATGTACTTTCATTCATAAACATAACATGCATCTTCACTTATAAACATAACATGCATCTTCATTCATAGAACATGGCCTACTTACATAAACATCATTCTTATTTCTAGTGCTTGCATGATCATGGCATATAAGGTAAGCATTGCATTATATTCATTGAACATGGCATGTTTGCATAGACAATTATCCTACTCCATAGGGTTTGCATGATCATGACATATATAAGGTAACATTGCATTTCACACATAAGCATGGTATTCATCCTAAGCATATATAAGTAGGACTTCCATAAACATACTACCTACCATTCAAGTGCATGACATAGAACACAAGACATTCATAAATAAACCCTATTAAGCATGGCATCCAATCATAAACATAGAACATAAAACATGGTGCTTAGGGTTAGGGGTATAGGTAACTTAATTTCTACCACATGCTTGAACCTTTATATATACTTCATAAATAAGTATAAACCATCATTCATCAAACCCTAACTCTTCCCACATCCTATTTACCTTGCTTGGCCAAAACCTATAAGGAAGGGTTCCATCATTCAATTAACATGTAAGATAGCATAAGGTAAAGAAACAACCATACATTACCTATAAGACCATAGGAAGCCATTATGGCTCATGATTAGGGTTATCCCTAACCTTTAGCCCTCCTTCTTAGGGCTGGCCGAAACCCTACAAGGCCATGGGTGCATGAAAAAATTCCATAAAATCCCCAATCAAACATTAAACACCAACATACCCTACCATAGTAGTCATTAGGGCCCTTACTTGAGGTAAGCCATAACTTCTTGCCCTAGAACCTTCTTGGCCGAAACTTACAAGGGTCACAAGACCTTGTGAAAATTCACACAATTCACTTTAAACCTCCTTTTGGATCATGGGGTTACCCAAAGTACATACTTGAAAGGTTAAGCCCTTTCCTAACCAAAGAATCATGGTGAGAGTCCCAAACCCTAAGGGGTCTTTAGGGTACTCCAAAAATTCCCCAAAAATTATATTTATTCCATATTCATCATTATAACACATTAGAAAACATGAGAGGGATTTTTAACATTCCCATAGACCCAAATCCCTTGGTGGCCGAAACCTATAAAGTTAGGTTCATGGGGTTTCCCCTTTTTTCCAACATAAAATCGCATACAAGACTTCCATATCATGTAAAACTTCAAGAAAAGCCATTATACCACAGGTGAGGGAGTCTTACATTGGTTGATCTTGGTTATAGACCTTAGATTTGAAGGAAGCAGGAAGATCTTGTTGCTCCTTGACCACCCCTAGCCTTTGTATCCTTGTAAAAGCCTTGGATCTTGGAGATGAAGCCTTAGGTGGACTTTTTTCAAGGAGAACCCTCTCCTTGGGTTTCGGCTAGAATGAGGAGGGAGGGAGGAAGAAAGGTGAATTGATGGAAGAAGAGAAGTAACCCCCCATGCTTCTCTTTATAGCTCATCAAGGAGGGTAAGTGAAGAGTCATAGTGTCTCTTCATTTTCCCTCAAGCCTTAACCATAATCCACTTCATTTCCTCATAGCACTCCCTTGCTAGGTGAATTGGTTAGAGCATGCATGGTTGTAGAAGAGGTCCAAGGTTCAATCCTTGGTGCATGCACTAATTTTTTTCCATTTATTTTTATTTTATTTCGCTAATATTTCGAAAATCCCTTAAAAATTCCCCCATAATTATGTTAATATTTCCCACTAAAATCCCTTTATATTTCTATAAATTTTACCTAAAATTCACCAATAATCATGGTACTAGAAAGCCCATCTAAGGCCCATTAGTGCCTATTTCCTCAATTTAAATGGAAAAATATGGATTTCTAGATTAAAATTCATGTTAATATTTCTAGGTCCCTTAGAAAATTATCTAAACATGCTCAATATTTTAAAGACATATTAGGAAAATTTTCCGGGTCGTTACACGGAGTGCCTGACCGGGGAAATCCCCGGCGGGTTTACTAACGGTCGTTGTTTTGCAAACCCTTGTCGAGGCGCGGTCAGCTCCTTGCCACCTCACTGGCTCGCGCCACCCGGGAGACCGTCCGGCCCGCGGAATCACCACCCCGCTTCGCGACAGGATCAAATTTGGCGCTAAAAGGATGGACACCAACAACCTGATCGGAAGCGGAGATGGGAAACTCAGTCGGGTTCTGAAGGTTGGTACACCCAAAGAACACGAGCCTCTTTTTCGCTGACCCGAGATGGCCCATCAATCCAGCGGAGTCCTTATTGCAAATCCCACCGTAGCGGTCCATGATTGGCTCTCTTCCAATGAGTCAGAGAGGACAGACGGGGTAATGGGAAGGATATCCTATATGCTCTCCGTGTATCGAAAAGCTGGACTTCTGGATGTATTATATACACGCCGCATATCTAAAATCTGGCATTCTAGATATATCTCATATACTCCAGGCTCATCTCAAGGTAGGTTTTCTTGGAAAATGATTGCTGCTCCATTTCCCTTGGCGCAGCTCTCAGCGGACGCGTGGCGATACACGCTCCCGGAGATGTCTCCGACGACCGGGAAACCTCGGCGCGGCTCTCAGCGAATGCATGGCGATCCACGCTCCCTGAGATGTCTCCGACGACCGGGAAGCCTCAGCACGGCTCTCAGCAGACGCGTGGCGATCCACGCTGCCTGAGATGTCTCCGATGACCAGGAAGCCTCGGCGCGGCTCTCAGCGGACGCATGGTGATCCACGCTCCCTGAGATGTCTCCGACGAACGGGAAGCCTCGGCGCGGTTCTCAGCGGACGCGTGGCGATCCACGCTCCCTGAGATGTCTCCGACGATCGGGAAGCCTCGGCGCGTCTCTCAACGGATGCGTGGCAATCCAAGCTCCCCGAGATGTCTCTGACGACCGGGAAGACTCGGTGCGGCTCTCAGCGAATGTGTGGCGATCAACGTTCCTTGAGATATCTCAGACGACCGAGAAGCCTAGGCGCGGCTCTCAGCGGATGCGTGGCGATCCACGCCCCCTGAGATGTCTCTGATGACCGGGAGGCCTCGGCGCGACTCTCAACGAACGCGTGGTGATCCACGCTACCTGTGATGTCTCCGACGACCGGGAAGCCTTGGCGCGGCTCTCAGGGCACGCATGGTGATCCACACTCCCTGAGATGACTCCGACGACCGGGAAGCCTCGGCGCAGCTCTCAGCGGGCGCGTGGCGATCCACGCTCCCTATGATTTCTCTAACGATCGGGAAGCCTCGGCGCGGCTCTCAGCGGACGCGTGGTGATCCACGCTCCCTGAGATGTCTCCCACGACCGGGAAGCCTCGGCGCGGCTCTCAGTGGACGCGTGGCGATCCACGCTCCCTGGGATGACTCCGACGAATGGGAAGCCTCGGCGCAGCTCTCAGCGGACGCGTGGCGATCCACGCTCCCTGAGATGTCTCTGACGATCGGGAAGCCTCAGCGTGGCTGTCAACAAATGCGTGGTGATCCACGCTCCCTGAGAAGTCTCCGATGACCGGGAAGCCTCGGCGTGGCTCTCAGCGGACGCGTGGCGATCAACGCTCCCTGAGATGTCTCCGATGACCGGGAAGACTCGGCGCGGCTCTCAGCGGACGCGTGGCGATCCACGCTCCCTGAGATGTCTCCGACGACCGGGAAGCCTTGGCACAACTCTCAGCGAACGCGTGGCGATCCACGCACCCTAACATGTCTCCGACGATCGAGAACCTTGGCACGACTCTCAGCGGACGCGTGGCGATCCATGCTCCTTGAGATGTCACCGACGACTGAGAAGCCTCGGCGCGGCTCTCAGCGGGCGTGTGGTGATCCACGCTCCCTGAGATGTCTCCGACGACTGTGAAGCCTCGGCGCGGCTCACAACGAACGCTTGGCGATCAATGCTCCCTGAGATGTCTCCGACGACCGGGAAGCCTCGGCGCGGCTCTCAGCGGATGCGTGGCGATCCACGCTCCCTGTGATGTCTCCGACTACTAGGAAGCCTCGGCACGTCTCTTAGCGGATGCGTGGCGATCCACGCTCCGTGGTATGTCTCCGACGACCGGGAAGCCTCGGCGCGGCTCTCAGTGGACGCGTGGTGATCCACGCTCCCTGAGATGTTTCCGACGACCGGGAAGCCTCGGCGCGACTCTCAGCGGACGGGTGGCGATCCACGCTCCATGAGATGTCTCCGACGACCGGGAAGCCTCGGCACGGCTCTAAGCGGACGCATGGCAATCCACGCTCCCTGGGATGTCTCCGACGACCGAGAAGCCTCGGCGCAGCTCACAGCGGACGCGTGTCGATCTACGCTCCCTGAGATGTCTCCGATGACCTGGAAGCCTCGGCGCGGCTCTCAGTGCACGTGTAGTGATCCACGCTCCCTGAGATGTCTCCGACGATCGGGAAGCCTCGGCGCGGCTATCAGCGGACGCGTGGTGATCCACGCACCCTGAGATGTCTCCGATGATCGGGAAGCCTCAGCACGGCTCTCAGCGGATGCGTGGTGATCCACGCTTCTTGAGATGTCTCCGACGATAGGGAAGCCTCAGCACGGCTCTCAGCGGACGCGTGGTGATCCACCCTCCCTGAGATGTCTCCGACGACTGGGAAGCCTCGGCGCGACTCTCAGCGGACGCGTGGTGATCCACGCTCCCTAAGATGTCTCCGACGACCGGGAAGCCTCGCCGCGGCTCTCAGCAGGTCCGTGGCGATCCACGCTCCCAGAGAGGTCTCCGACGACCGGGTAGCCTCGGCGTGGCTCTCAGCGGACGCCTGGTGATCCACGCTCCCTGAGATGTCTCCGACGACCGGGAAGCCTCGGCACGGCTCTCAGTGGACGCGTGGTGATCCACGCTACCTGAGATGTCTCCGACAATAGGGATGCCCCTGTGCGGCTCTCAGCGGACGCGTGGTGATCCACACACCCTGAGATGTCTCCGATGATCGGGAAGCCTCAGCACGGCTCTCAGCGGATGCGTGGCGATCCACGCTCCTTGAGATGTCTCCGACGACCTGGAAGCCTCGGCGCGGCTCTCAGCGGACGCGTGGTGATCGACCTTCCCTGAGATGTCTCCGACGACTGGGAAGCCTCGGCGCGACTCTCAGCGGACGCGTGGTGATCCACGCTCCCTAAGATGTCTCCGACGACCGGGAAGCCTCGGCGCAGCTCTCAGCAGGCGCGTGGTGATTCATGCTCCCAGAGAGGTCTCCGACGACCGGGTAACCTCGGCGCGGCTCTCAGTGGATGCACGACGATCCACGCTCCCTAAGATGTCTCCGACGACCGGGAAGCCTCGGCGCGGCTCTCAGCGGACGCGTGGCGATCCTCGCTCCCTGAGATGTCTCCGACGTCCGGGAAGCCTCGGCCCGGCTCTCAGCGGACGCGTGGCGATCCACGCTCCCTGAGATGACTCCGACGACGAGGAAGCCTCGGCGTAGTCCTTAGCGGACGCGTGGCGATCCACGCTCCCTGAGACGTCTACGACGACCAGGAAGCCTCGGCGCGGCTCTCAGCGGATGCGTGCCGATCCACGCTCCCTGTGATATCTCCAACGACCGGGGAAGCCTCGGCGCGGCTCTCAGCAGGCACGTGGCAATCCACGCTCCCTGAGATATCTACGACGACCGGAAGCCTCGGCATGGCCTTCAGCAGACGATTGGCGATCCATGCTCCCTGAGATGTGTCCGACGATCGAGAAGCCTCGGCGCGGCTCTCAGCGGACGCGTTGCGATCCTCGTTCCCTGGGATGTCTCCGACGACCGGGAAGGCCCGGAACCCTCGGTTTGGCTCTCAGTTAGAGGCCCGTTGGCCCGCTCTCCCTGAGAGGTTGCCCAACAGGGCGGCTATATTCTTGCTCCAGGCGAGCCTTCCTCCCCAGATCCGCTCTCAGTGGGAGGCCCGTCAACCCACGCTTCATGAGAGGTTCCCTGACCGGGTGGCTATATTCTCTCTCCAGGTGAGCCTTCCTCCCCGGATCGGCTCTCAGTCAGAGGCCCGTCGCCCCACGCTCCCTGAGAGGTTCCCCGACCGGGCAGCTATATTTTCGCTCCAGGTGAGCCTTCCTCCCCGGATCGGCTCTCAGTTGGAGGCCCGTTGGCCCACACTGGCTGAGAGGTTCGGTAACGCCCGTTTTTTTTTCCTAAAGCGGCGTTACGCTATCATACTTAAGGCATGTAACATCATACTGCAGCGGAATAACTTAAACATTACATATACATGCCCCTACTACCATCTCTAATATAATGACATGGAACTTCACATATGAACATCATGCTTAATCATCATATCATAACATGCTTAACATCATACCATAAGGTTCATATCATATCATACTGGACATCTTATCATATAGTTCCATAAGTCACTATTCGAGCATATAGGTAGTCAAAATAAAGTTCTTAGCATAAAAGGTTAACGCATTTGATTTCATGGGCCAAGTCACCAACACACACATACTTCAGGCCCTCCTGCTGCTACCTCGTTATCCCCTTACATGATCTGCGGTATAAGGAAAGAAGACTATAAGCACACAGGCTTAGTAAGACTCTTTCCTACTCACTAAAATCATTCGTCATTCATTCATAATCATATGGAACATAAGCATCATAAGCATTTCTATCATAGCATAAAGCATAAATATAGGCATAAATCTAATTGAACATTCTTATCATGGCATAAAGTATAAACATAGGTATAAGCATAATTAAATATTCTAAGCATGGCATCATATGTGGCATGAACATAAGCATAAGATGTAAATCAACCATAGACATACTTTCTAGCATATCAAGCATAGACATCGTAAACATTCTAAGCATGACATGATACATGGCATAACATAACTTAATAATCTTTCCTAGCATGGCATGAGACATGGCATAAATATAAACATAAGGTATAAACCAACCTATATGGCATAAACATAGGCATACATTCTAGGATATCATAAGAGCATTTTCTTACCCTAATCATAACATGGATCATTCATTCTCATACATATCTTTTAACATGGAGCATAAGCATAACACATCATTATCATAACATAATGCATAACGTGTATGAATGCATGGGTGGAATGCATATACGTATATGGATGCTTAGTTTAAAATCATACTTTTCATGAACATACTTTTCATAAACATACTTTTTCATAATAAATGCATGGGCAATGCATATATATCATAAGGATGCTTAATCTTTTAAAAACATACTTTTCATTTCTTAACATAATCATCATAACATCATTTGGGGTCCCCGGCTTGTACCACATATATACATCATAGTGCGCATCCCTAGTAAATCCAAGGTAGCTAGCCCCGACCTACTAGGGTAACGACAGCATAATCGGTAGTCCCCGAACCGAGGCGCTTCTTAAGGAGCCCATCCCTGTTGCACAGCTCCGGTAGTGCCAGAACCGTGGACAGCTGCGGTAGTCCATAACCGGGGCGTTCTTAAGGTGCCCATCTCTTGGACCCATACTTCGGTCCGGTACAAGCCCATACATAAAGTAAAAATACTTTTCATGCTTCATCATTCATAAGCCATTCATAGCATACTTATCATGGCATCATTCTTATCATGAACATGATCATAACATACTTGTCGTAACATCATTCTTATCATGCATAACCATGGCATATCATTCATAAACATGGCATATCATTCGTAAACATGGCATATCATTCATAACATGGCATATCATTCATAAGCATAGCATATCATGTATAACCATGGCATATCATTCATAAACATGGCATATCATTCATAAACATGGCATATCATTCGTAACATGGCATATCATTCATAAGCATAGCATATCATGTATAACCATGGCATATCATTCATAAACATGACATATCATTCGTAAGCATGACATATCATTCATAACATAGCATATCATTCATAAGCATAGCATATCATGTATAACCATGGCATATCATTCATAAACATGGCATATCATTCATAAACATGGCATATCATTCGTAAGCATGGCATATCATTCATAAACATAAATCACATCTTACCATAAGGCCATTGGGACCCTTACTTAGAATAAATCTTAACTCTTATCCTATTAACCCTTATTGGCCGAAACTTATGGAGTCCCAAGGCCATGTGATAATTCACACAATCACCATCCTTCATCCTTATATCATGGCAACACACATAAACATATGCTTGAAGTTAAAGACTCAACCCTAACCCTTGGGTCCTTGGGGTTGGCCGAACCATATGGGCCTCTAGGGTACTCCAAAAATTCCCAAAATTTATCATTAACATATAAAAATCATCAGGGAGCTTTAAATAACATTATCATGATTTTTAACATGTTTATAGACATTTAAATCATGGTGGCCGAAACCCATAAACATAGGGACCTTGGTTTTGTCCCTTTCATGTTGGCCGAAACCCTAGAGTGTCCTAGGGTACTCCAAAAATTCCCAAAAATTACTCTTAACTTATAAACATCATAATGGAACGTCAAATAATATTATCATTATTTTTAACAAATTTCTAGACATTTAAACATAGTGGCCGAAACCCTTGAACTAAAGGTTCTGGGTTTTTGCTTCTTCATGTTGGCCGAGACCCTAGGGTGTCCTAGGGTACTCCAAAAATCCCCTAAAATTACAATTAACTTCTAAACATCATAAGGAAACATCAAATAATATTATCATGATTTGTAACATATTTCTAGACATTTAAAACATAGTGGCCGAAACCCTTGAACTAAAGGTTCTGGGTTTTTGCTTCTACATGTTGGCCGAGACCCTAGGGTGTCCTAGGTTACTCAAAAAATCCCAAAAAATTACTATTAACTTATAAACATCATAAGGGAACATAAAATAATATTATCATGATTTTTAACATATTTCTAGACATATAAAACATAGTGGGCGAAACCCTTGAACTAAAGGTTCTGGGTTTTTGCTTCTTCATGTTGGCCGAGACCCTAGGGTGTCCTAGGTTACTCCAAAAATCCCCAAAAATTACAATTAACTTCTAAACATCATAAGGGAACATCAAATAATATTATCATGATTTTTAACATATTTTTAGACATTTAAAACACAGTGGCCGAAACCCTTGAACTAAAGGTTCTGGGTTTTTGCTTCTTCATGTTGGCCGAGACCCTAGGGTGTCCTAGGTTACTCCAAAAATCCCCAAAAATTACAATTAACTTCTAAACATCATAAGGGAACATAGAATAATATTATCATGATTTTTAAAATATTTCTAGACATTTAAAACATAGTGGCCGAAACCCTTGAACTAAAGGTTCTGGGTTTTTGCTTCTTCATGTTGGCCGAGACCCTAGGGTGTCCTAGGGTACTCCAAAAATCCCCAAAAATTACACTTAACTTATAAAAATACTTAGGTAACATCAAATTATATTATCATGATTTTTAGCATAATTATGGACCTTTAAAACATGCTGTCCAAAACCTTTGAACATAGGAACCTTGATTTTTGTTTCCCTTCAATATTAAATCCGAAACTCACCCATATATCAAGCCAAAAATCATGGAAAACATTGGTAACTATTATACCACAGGTGAGGGAGTCTTACCTTAGATTTCTTGATTTTTAGACCTTGGATGGAAAGAAGAAAGAAGACTTGACCACACCTAGCCCTTAGAACCTTGAGAAGACCTTAGATCTTGGAGAAGGAGAGCTTTTGTGGAGTTTTCTCAAGGGAGAATTCCTCCTTGTGTGCTCGGCAAGAATGGAGAAGGAAGAGAGGAGCAAATGCAATTAATGGCATGAAGAATGAAACTCCCAAACCCCCTTATTAATCAAACATTAAGGTGGTGAATGAAGAGTTTTCCATGGCCCTTCATCTTCTTCTACCATTTAACCACCATTCACTTCCTTTCCTCACAAGAATTCCTTGCTAGGTGAGTTGGTTAAAGCATTCATTGTTGTACAAGAGGTCCAAGGTTCAATCCTTGGCCCATGCACCTTTATTTTTATTTTATTTAATCCTTTTTCTTATTTTTGAAAATTTCCCTTTTATTTCAAAAATTCTCCAAAAATCACCCATAATTATGCCAATATTCCTAAATAAAATTCTTTTATATTTATATTAATTTTTACCTAATTTATATTAATTTTACCTAATTAATACCCATTTTTGGAGCCCTTTTAAAGCTCATTAGTACCTAGTTTTTCTCAATTTAAATGAGAAAACATGGATTTCTAGGCCCAATTTTACATAATTATTTCTGGGCCCGTCGGAAAATGATCTAGACATGCTCAATATTTTAAGAAAATATTAAGAGAATTTTTCGAGTCGTTACAATCCCCCATACCTCTTCAAAGTTCGTCCTCGAACTTAGAATAGTTCTGGGTACTTGCGCCTCATTTCGTCCTCGCGTTCCCAGGTAGCTTCCTCGAACCGCTGGCTTCGCCATAAGATCTTGACTAGAGGTACCTCCTTATTCCTCAGCTTCTTGACTTCCCTATCCAAAATCTGGATGGGTCTGCTCTCATAACTTAGGTCCTCTTGTACTTGTACTATCTGCGGCTCGACCACTCGGTCCATATTCGGGATACACTTTTTAAGCAGGGATACGTGGAATATGTTATGGATAGCTGACATCTCTGGAGGCAGCTCCAACTCATATGCCACTTTACCAACTCTTTTCAGAATCAAGTATGGCCCCACATATCTCGGACTCAGCTTTTCTTTCTTCCCAAATCTTGTCACCCCTTTCATAGGAGCCACTTTAAGAAATACCCAATCTCCAACATTAAATTCCAATGGTCTGCGCCGGACATCGGCATAGCTCTTCTGCCGGCTCTGAGCAGTTTCTATCCGTTGTCGAATATTTTGAATAGCTCGGGTGGTGCTATCAATAACATCCGTTGCGAGCCCCATCTCCTTCTTTTCCCCACTCTCGTACCAACATATCGGAGACCTACATCTCCTGCCATACAAGGCTTCATAAGGTGTCATTCCTATAGTAACTTGGTAGCTATTGTTGTAAGCGAATTCCGCCAAGCATAGATATCGACACCAACTTCCCTTGAAATCCAGGGCACAAGCTCTCAACATATCTTCCCATTTCCACTCCAGAATTGGAAGTGGCTGCAGAACTCCTCCGGGTCGCTGGTGTTCTGCTTTCACTTGCTGGCAAGTCATGCAAGTACTGACATGTTGAGCCACATCCCTCTTCATTCCGAACCACCAAAACTTCTCCTTCAGATCCTGATACATCTTGGTGGATCCTGGATGCATCGAGTAAGGGGTTCCGTGAGCTTCTGCCAGTATTTCCCTTCGAAGCTCCGGATCATTAGGAATACCTAGACGATCCCTAAGGTAGAGTACTCCCCCTTTGGCGATATGGAAACCATCGCCCTTTCATTCTAGGATCTCTTGTTTTATTTCTTAAAGACTCAAATCACCATTTTATTTTTCCAATATGTCCGCAAATAACGTAGGTGATATTGTCATGGTGGAAAGTCGCCCGGAGATGACTTCGACCCTAAAATTCATAATTTCTCTTTCGAGTGGTCGGGGTAACTTAGATATGGACACCAAGGTGGCACTTGACTTTCGGCTAAGTGCATCGGCCACTTTGTTTGCCTTCCCTGGATGGTAGAAGATCTCGTAGTCATAGTTCTTCACCAACTCAAGCCATCGGCGTTGTCTCATATTCAGGTCTTTCTGAGTGAAGAAGTACCGCAGACTCTGGTGGTCTGTATAAATCTTACACTGTGCTCCATATAGATAATGCCTCCATATCTTAAGAGCGAAACCACCGCAGCCAATTCCAGATCGTGAGTGGGGTAGTTCTGCTCATTTTCCTTGAGTTGCCTAGAGGCGTAAGCAATGACCTTACCACTCTGCCTAAGTACAGCTCCAAGTCCTAGCTTGGAAGTATCGCTGTATATATCGAAGTTCTGATTATCTTCTTGACATATAATTGGCTAATGTCATTATTAACTCCATGATATAATTATATGCATATATCATAATTATATACTTATTTTAATTATGCGTAAACCTAATAATAGTATGCTTCTGAACCATTAGTTCTCAGCCCGAGTTATGAATTATATTAGTTGTATGATTATTATAGAATGGGTGAGATCCTACTTATTATATTACCATAAAATAACTTAAGGTAGTCTTATATATTATGTCTAAGATATCAGTGACCCATAACCTATAATAAGTGTTATCATAATTAGAACCCTATGCGTCCCTACCTAAGTTATACCATATGACCTATACCTTTAATTATATCGGTATTAATATCATGGAACTAATGCTATACGTTTACATAGGTGAGAGTGTTATAATCTCCTGTGGGTAGGCTATCAGATAATTTTCTACCTGTGGCTTTATCATAGATTATTCATAATATCATAAATTATAGTTTTTTCCTACACCTATATCATTCTAACTATTTAATTCCTAAATAAGATAAAGCATCATTCATCGTTACATATCGTAACGTACTTTTCATCATAAATACCGTTCATACTTGCATATCTAAATACCGTTCATACATGCATATCTTAAGATCATACAGCATCTTAATACTAACAGATATGTAAAGAGGTACTTACTTGGAAGCTGCAGGAGAGGGCTTGATGTGTGTGTAGTGAGATGGTAACCGCTCTGATACCAACCTGTAACGCCCGTTTTTTTTTTCCTAAAGCGGCGTTACGCTTACATACTTAAGGCATGTAACATCATACTGCAGCGGAATAACTTAAACATTACATATACATGCCCCTACTACCATCTCTAATATAATGACATGGAACTTCACATATGAACATCATGCTTAATCATCATATCATAACATGCTTAACATCATACCATAAGGTTCATATCATATCATACTGGACATCTTATCATATAGTTCCATAAGTCACTATTCGAGCATATAGGTAGTCAAAATAAAGTTCTTAGCATAAAAGGTTAACACATTTGATTTCATGGGCCAAGTCACCAACACACACATACTTCAGGCCCTCCTGCTGCTTCCTCGTTATCCCCTTGCATGATCTGCGGTATAAGGAAAGAAGACTATAAGCACACAGGCTTAGTAAGACTCTTTCCTACTCACTAAAATCATTCGTCATTCATTCATAATCATATGGAACATAAGCATCATAAGCATTTCTATCATAGCATAAAGCATAAACATAGGCATAAATCTAATTGAACATTCTTATCATGGCATAAAGTATAAACATAGGCATAAGCATAATTAAATATTCTAAGCATGGCATCATATGTGGCATGAACATAAGCATAAGATGTAAATCAACCATAGACATACTTTCTAGCATATCAAGCATAGACATCGTAAACATTCTAAGCATGGCATGATACATGGCATAACATAACTTAATAAACTTTCCTAGCATGGCATGAGACATGGCATAAATATAAACATAAGATATAAACCAACCTATATGGCATAAACATAGGCATACATTCTAGGATATCATAAGAGCATTTCTTACCTAATCATAACATGGATCATTCATTCTCATACATATCTTTTAACATGGAGCATAAGCATAACACATCATTATCATAACATAATGCATAACGTGTATGAATGCATGGGTGGAATGCATATACGTATATGGATGCTTAGTTTAAAATCATACTTTTCATGAACATACTTTTCATAAACATACTTTTCCATAATGAATGCATGGGCAATGCATATATATCATAAGGATGCTTAATCATTTAAAAACATACTTTTCATTTCTTAACATAATCATCATAACATCATTTGGGGTCCCCGGCTTGTACCACATACATACATCATAGCGCGCATCCCTAGTAAATCCAAGGTAGCTAGCCCCGACCTACTAGGGTAAGGACATCATAATCGGTAGTCCCCGAACCGAGGCGCTTCTTAAGGAGCCCATCCCTGTTGCACAGCTCCGGTAGTGCCAGAACCGTGGACAGCTACGGTAGTCCATAACCGGGGCGTTCTTAAGGTGCTCATCCCTTGGACCCATACTTCGGTCCGGTACAAGCCCATACATAAAGTAAAAATACTTTTCATGCTTCATCATTCATAAGTCATTCATAGCATACTTATCATGGCATCATTCTTATCATGAACATGATCATAACATACTTGTCGTAACATCATTTTTATCATGCATAACCATGGCATATCATTCATAAACATGGCATATCATTCGTAAACATGGCATATCATTCATAACATGGCATATCATTCATAAGCATAGCATATCATGTATAACCATGGCATATCATTCATAAACATGGCATATCATTCATAAACATGGCATATCATTCGTAACATGGCATATCATTCATAAGCATAGCATATCATGTATATCCATGGCATATCATTCATAAACATGGCATATCATTCGTAAGCATGGCATATCATTCATAACATAGCATATCATTCATAAGCATAGCATATCATGTATAACCATGGCATATCTTTCATAAACATGACATATCATTCATAAACATGGCATATCATTCGTAAGCATGGCATATCATTCATAAACATAAATCACATCTTACCATAGGGCCATTGGGACCCTTACTTGGAATAAATCTTAACTCTTATCCTATTAACCCTTATTGGCCGAAACATATGGAGTCCCAAGGCCATGTGATAATTCAGACAATCACCATCCTTCATCCTTATATCATGGCAACACACATAAACATATGCTTGAAGTTAAAGACTCAACCCTAACCCTTGGGTCCTTGGGGTTGGCCGAACCATATGGGCCTCTAGGGTGCTCCAAAAATTCCCAAAATTTATACTTAACTTATAAACATCATCAGGGAGCATTAAATAACATTATCATGATTTTTAACATGTTTATAGACATTTAAATCATGGTGGCCGAAACCCATAATCATAGGGACCTTGGTTTTGTCCCTTTCATGTTGGCCGAAACCCTAGAGTGTCCTAGGGTACTCCAAAAATTCCCAAAAATTACTCTTAACTTATAATCATCATAAGGGAACGTCAAATAATATTATCATGATTTTTAACATATTTCTAGACATTTAAACATAGTGGCCGAAACCCTTGAACTAAAGGTTCTGGGTTTTTGCTTCTTCATGTTGGCCGAGACCCTAGGGTGTCCTAGGGTACTCGAAAAATCCCCAAAAATTACAATTAACTTCTAAACATCATAAGCGAACATGAAATAGTATTATCATGATTTTTAACATATTTCTAGTCATTTAAAACATAGTGGCCGAAACCCTTGAACTAAAGGTTCTGGGTTTTACTTCTTCATGTTGGCCGAGACCCTAGGGTGTCCTAGTTACTCCAAAAATCCCCAAAAATTACAATTAACTTCTAAACATCATAAGGGAACATAAATAATATTATCATGATTTTTAACAAATTTCTAGACATTTAAAACATAGTGGCCGATACCCTTGAACTAAAGGTTCTGGGTTTTTGCTTCTTCATGTTGGTCGAGACCCTAGGGTGTCCTAGGTTACTTCAAAAATCTCCAAAAATTACAATTAACTTATAAACATCATAAGGGAACATAAAATAATATTATCATGATTTTTAACATATTTCTAGACATTTAAAACATAGTGGCCGAAACCCTTGAACTAAAGGTTCTGGGTTTTTGCTTCTTCATGTTGGCCGAGACCCTAGGGTGTCCTAGGTTTCTCCAAAAATCCCCAAAAATTACTCTTAACTTATAAAAATCCTAAGGGAACATCAAATAATATTATCATGATTTTTATCTTAATTATGGACATTTAAAACATGCTGTCCGAAACCTTTGAACATAGGAACCTTGATTTTTGTTTCCCTCCAACATTAAATCCGAAACTCACCCATATATCAAGCCAAAAATCATGGAAAACATTGGTAACTATTATACCACAGGTGAGGGAGTCTTACCTTAGATTTCTTGATTTTTAGACCTTGAATAGAAAGAAGAAAGAAGACTTGACCACACCTAGCCCTTAGAACCTTGAGAAGACCTTAGATCTTGGAGAAGGAGAGCTTTTGTGGAGTTTTCTCAAGGGAGAATTCCTCCTTGTGTGCTCGGCAAGAATGGAGAAGGAAGAGAGGAGCAAATGCAATTGATGGCATGAAGAATGAAACTCCCAAACCCCCTTATTAATCAACCATTAAGGTGGTGAATGAAGAGTTTTCCATGGCCCTTCATCTTCTTCTACCATTTAACCACCATTCACTTCCTTTCCTCACAAGAATTCCTTGCTAGGTGAGTTGGTTAAAGCATTCATTGTTGTACAAGAGGTCCAAGGTTCAATCCTTGGCCCATGCACCTTTATTTTTATTTTATTTAATCCTTTTTCTTATTTTCGAAAATTTCCCTTTTATTTCAAAAATTCTCCAAAAATCACCCATAATTATGCCAATATTCCTAAATAAAATTCTTTTATATTTATATTAATTTTTACCTAATTTATATTAATTTTACCTAATTAATACCCATTTTTGAAGCCCTTTTAAAGCTCATTAGTACCTAGTTTTTCTCAATTTAAATGAGAAAACATGGATTTCTAGGCCCAATTTTACATAATTATTTCTGGGCCCCTCGGAAAATGATCTAGACATGCTCAATATTTTAAGAAAATATTAAGAGAATTTTCCGGGTCGTTACAGGTTCCCCGACCGGGCGGCTATATTCTCGCTCCAGGCGAGCCTTCCCCCCCCAAATCGGCTCTTAGTCGGATGCGTGTCTGCTCATGCTCCCTGAGAGGTTCTCCGATTGGGCGGCCATATTCCCGATTTGCCTGAATCTTACCACTGAGTCGACTCTCGACCGAGCTCACGGTGATTTGTACCCTTGAAAGCTCCAATGAGGCATTCTCACACTCTCCTCGCTAACTCAGCGAAAGCATGACCCGCTCCTGGCTCGATCCTCGATGCGGGGGCATTACCTTAACCAAGCGCTTCGCTTCAAGCCCACATGCGGGCTAACGGTATCTAGACCCTCGCGACCATGACCTCTTGAGCGGGCGCGCTCTAGCCGACTCTTGAATGGTCCAAGGGACCAACATGAACCCAGGATTTCCTTCGTACTCGCTCGAATCGAGGGCACTAAGGGAACATCACCTGCGCCTAAGGGCCCGATTGGCCGACACACAACGGTCCTAAGATGGTGAGCGCTCACCTCTTGAAAAAGGGTGGACAGCCATACCTTCCCCCATTCGGATCGCTTGCGCTCTAGCACCAAACATACATCGGTATAAGTACATAAGCACAAGGATGATGGAATGGGAAAATAGCATTCATAATAAGCAATTCGGCCCCCGTCTACATTAGATAACAACAAAGGGTAGCTGGCAACTACGGTTCAGGCATAGAAGTTTGCAATGGGGCCCCACCTTGCGCCTTCGCACGCCCCTTGCGAGCCGCCTGCACCTTGGATTCCAGAACCTTGTAGCGCTCATGCACCCGCGAGAGGTCGCCTCGGCAGGTGGCCAGCTCCTCTTCCTTAACCTTCAAATTGACGAGCAGTGTGGTAGCCGATTGGCTGGTTTCCAGGAGATCCGCCTGGGCTTTGGCCAACTCCTAGCGTGCTTGAAGTTCCCGAGTCCGAGCTTGACGTTCGCTTCGCTCCAGGTGAGCAATTTGTTATCGCAGCTGGGCAACAGAGGCCCGAGTCGCGCCCAGCTCCGCCAGATGATCCTGAAGTTGTGCGTCGACATGAGTGATACACCCATGAAGGGCCGCATTCTTAGACCGCAGAGCATTCCAGGCCTCTTCACCTGGTTGCGGCTGCGTGTGGCGGAGCTGAGCTTCTATCGCCTCCCTTCGGGATTCGAACTACCGAAGAGACTGAGTTTAGGCGTTGAAGGAAATGCCCATGTCATATAATGCACCGGTTAACTGCAAAGAAGGCGAAGGGTTAGCCGGGAAAATATTGAGCAAGCAAGAGCTATCAGAAAAGCATACATGACAAACCTCCGCCACGAGGTTATTGATTCTGGTAATGGGGTCTTGACGATCAAATGACCGCAGGCCTTGGTACAGATGGTCGCTCAGGGGGGCATGCAGATAAACCACTCGAGCAGATCCCAGTGGCTCTGAGTCAGGAATCTCGTAAGCAGCGTGGGAGTCTGCTCGTGAAGGCAGGATGAGGTGTATCGGGCAATGGTTCATGAGGATTGGTTCACCTTCTTTGCTTTTTGTTCTTGAATGGTGAAATCGGTTGAGCTGAATTTTGGAATTGAATGTTGGAGGCACTCTGATTTTTCTTGCACGTGTTGAAGTAAGGCTTGTTAATACTGCTGAACTTCTATGATGAGAAGAAAAACGGTTGTTGAAAAAAAAAATCTGCATTGAATTCAAGACAATAGATATTCATTATTTGGAACTGTTCAACTCAGTCTTTAATCTAAATTTGGATTCTATTGATATCTGGCAGTTTCTCTGGTCAATCGTGGCCCATGGCCAGGGATACAAGATGGAACAAGTGGCCCATGCATTTAAGCTGTTGTTTTGGTAACCTTTGGTTGTTTGACTTTGAGAAAAAAAAAATTCTAGAACTCAAGTAGGAGATGGGAATTGTAAAAGATGAAGATTGTAGTTGGAATAAGAAGGAATTGAGTAGTGTTGGAAAAAAAAAGAGAATAAAAAAAACTGGGAAGAGAAATGGAAGAGTTTAACTGTGAATTGATGGTATTGAAGCTGCAAGAAATTTGGTTGGGTTCTCTACTAAAGTATTACCGGCCACTGCAATATTAATGGTTTATGATTCAAGCTGGGATTTAATGCACTCACAATTCCTTGAATCAAAGTTTGTTGCTGAAATCTTTGAGGAATTTTGCTGTTCACTATAGTAGAAGGAATCAAAGTTGTCAAATTCAATGAGCGAATGGAATAATGCAAGATCTTGTGTCCAGAAAAGTTTCAGAGAAGCTAGTAAGTTTCTAATTGATGATGAAAACAAGAAATAAGCTGAGTTGAACCCTTAAATTTCTGAATTGTAGTTGAACTGAGGCTGGCAGAACCCAAAGTATCAAACTGAGGCATTTACTATTTGAGTGCTAAGGTCTGACCTATCTGCAAAAGAGCTTGATGTGAATTTTTGCTCTACCAATGCTAGTTAATGCTAGACGTGGTTGTGCTGTCTAGAACCTACTTTGAAATCAGTATGTTCAGGTTTCTGCTCACTATTAGAATTGTAGCATGTCTTCAGCAGGTTTTTTATTGAACCCTTACACTAGAACTAGCCTAACTTGCGAATAGCTTCCAAGTAAACACACATTTGGATATGGAAATGAAGTGCAACCCCATTGATCCCTGCATCAAGATTTCTTATGCTGATTGCTTGCCAAGTTCTGGAGCTTGAAAACTGAGAATTCCATTGAATTTGATTTACTCATAAGGAGTTTCTTCGAAATCGTGGCATAAGGAAGAGTATTAGATGGAAGAGGAGTTTGATTTACTCTCTTGTTCTATCATTGATGAATGGTATTCTTTGCTTTCCAGGTTTTCATGCCCTACTAGGATTTGTTCTTTGTTGCACCTCATGTTGGGTAACTCATCAAGCTTATTCTTCCAATGCTCTCACTCTTGCATTTAATTTCTTTCCCCTTCCAATTTGTTTGCTTCACTTAGATTCTCTTTAACTTCATTTCAATTCTTAATAAATCCTTTTAATTCATGTATACTATGCATTTACAATGGTGGAGAAGTAGAAAATGAGCAAGCATATGGTAGTGAAATGTTATGAGTAGCCTCGAGTGGAGCTCCACTACTTATTGAGTTCTGAGAGTTAGGGATAGTCCTATGAGAGTTTCATGCTTGATCTATTGACTTGGATGAATTCACCACTATCAATTGGCTAGTGTGAGATTGGAATTGATATGGACTTGGTTCCAAAAGGCTTGATGATCTTGAATAATTACCACTAGGTGATTTCCTCCATGTTAGGTAATCTTGCTTGAGTCAATAAACTTGGTTTTCTTTTTGCTCGAGACATGCAAAGAGTAGGTGTGGGGTAGTGATAATTAGCAATTTGATAGATAAATTTTGTGCCATTAGTGAGGAAATTTGGGGCTCTGGGGTGTATTTGATTATGAAACGATGCATAATTATTAATAGGATGTATTTTCATTGGTTAATTCATTTTCCGGTATTTTCACACTCATATTTCATTCTATTGAATTTTTGGATAGCTTGTGAATCATCGGATCAAAAGGGCACATCCGGGGCAAAGATGGATCCATAAAGAACGATATCAGACTCCAATTTCATTCTGTTGGAGCCCTAATTGGTCACCAGACCAATCAGGGGAGCCCTGATTGATCACCAGGCCAATCAGGGGGAGCTCTGATCGGTCACCAAACCGATCAGGGAAGGCCTGATCGGTCCAGCGACCGATCAAAAGGAAATGGCACAGAAGAACTCAGAATTTTAGCTACTGATCAAACCCTGATCGGTCACCAGACCGATCAAGGATGTTCCTGATCGATCTCCAGACCGATCAGAGAGCTTCCAGACTGATCAGGGGTCACTCAGCCCGATCTGTAGCTGTCCAGAGCGGTTGGAAGAACTGGTACATCACAACCCTCCACGCGAATCTAGCATGGAAATGGAGGGAGGTCTCTTGCAACTAATCTCGGCCACTCATCAAGGGAAATCATGTAACACCCCAAATTTTCAATGTAATATCATGACGATGTATGGACAAAAAAATGGTTATAATGAAATGATGTAAATTTCATGCAATCACATTCTATGAAATGTCATGAATGCATGAAATATCATATTCATGAATATGAAATATTAAAAATATTATGAAATAATATTTATGGAATATTATGAAATATTATGAATTCATGAAATATTATTAATATTATGAAATTTCATGATGGGCATGGCTTAATGGGCTTTGATATGGATTAGTGTAAATTGTGATAAAAAGAAGAGGTAGAAAGGAGGAAGCAAGGATTGAACCTTGAAGCTCCTAGTTGCACTCACCATGTCATAACCAATGAACCAAGCAATGTTTCTTGTAGAGAGAATAAGAAACATTCTTGTTGAATCGAGGGAATCGAAGAGACATGTCTCTTCATGAGAAAAGTATAAATAAGGGAATGAGAAGTTAGAGTAACTTCCTCTTCTTCTTCCTCACTCACTCCCACCGAAACCCTCTTCCCCTCTCCTTGCATTTTCGAAAAAAAACACACCCTAGGGTTCTAACCCTAGGGAATTTGGAAGGAAGAAGACCCTCCAAGATCTTGCCCTCTATTAGGGCCAAAGAGTTTAGAGAAGTTCTAGCAAAAAGGATTTTCACTTGCCCTCCAAGTCTAGGGTACCCTACGGTTTAAAGAGAAGGTGAAATTCCAGCGCAAGGATGTAAGTGTCCTCTCGCCTGTAGTGTAATCGCTATTGTTTGATTTGTATGTTCTTCTTGTTGTTGTTTTTGAAAAAGGGAACCTTCTTCCCTTGTAACCATTCGGCCACCACCAAGCCTTGGGTCTTGGTTACTTCTTGTTGCATGAGGAGACCCCTAGGAACTTAGGGTACATATGTATGATGACTTCCCATCATGTTGTGATAACAAAAAGTAGGGTTAGCCACCCTACAACTTTTGGCCAAGAGGAGAGAGGCTAGGGCTTTTGAGTTGCTTGCTATCCTATTATGTTCCCATGATTAGTAATGTAGATAAAGTGTTTGTGTAGATGTTTGTGTGAAGATTGGATGTCAAAAACCTAGCCTAGCCATCCTACAAGTTTCGGCCACCCCTTGTGATTTAGGGTTAGTGGAAGCTAACCCCACTTTGAGGTATAAACCATGTTTCAATTGTTAACATGAAGTGCACTTGAGGTGTTTGTAGAAATGCATGAATGAATGCTTGATTGAAAAACCTAAAGAATTCCCTACCCTTGACTTTCGGCCAACCATGGTTCTAGGGTTGGGAAGTACTTAATGAAACCATGAAGCATGCTACCACTTATATGATGTGTGTATAATTTATGTGACCTATCTTGTTAGGTATAAAAGCATGCCTTATAGCCCATGGGGCACCCTTATGACATGAACATGATGTGTTTGAGAATATGCTTGAAAAAGGATACTCTACGGAAATTGGGATCAAGAGCACCCCTAAATGTGTGGTGTGTCCCTAGGGGATCATGAGCACCCTTGACGAGTGGTGTGTTCCTTTAAGATATTATTAGGAGTACCTTTAAGCATATACATATATGTATAATTGCATGTTACGATACTTTACTTTGAAAGTTGTGTACCCGACTCGGAAGGGGGTCGTTAAACAAAATCCAATGTACATGTTAACTGAAGGTCATGACATTGGTAGGACGGAAGGGTCCTGTCCTAATTGGGTTGGTGGCTCGCTACCCCAACTCATTAGGGAACGCGCTTGATGTGGTACTACAACTGGGCCCTAGATGATACTATATTTTTAAGTACTTACCTTTATGGAACCTTTTGAAAAGCATTTTCTCATTATGTGATGATCTTGTTCTGTAAAGCACTTAGAAATATTTGATGTGATGCTTATGATGCTTATAATTCTATCTTGATTATTGTGTACATGATATGATGTATCGATATGGATTTTTGCGAGTAAGCCCGGATTCTTTCTAAGCATGTTTTGCTTACTAGTTTCATGTTGTTTTCTTATGCTGCAGATAGCGGTAAGAAATACTTGAACTAAAGGAAGAGGCAGAGGGAAAGCTAAAGATGTGTGTGGTGATGGTTCGGGAAAGAAAGAAGGATTCTTATCTACAATTTTTGTCTAGAATCTAAATTGCTTCCACTAAAGGATTATAAGTTGTATTACTATACTCTGATTGTGTGATGACTATAACTACTCTACTGTTGGTCAAGTTAGAGATATGGAACCTATGTCATGTTAGATAACTCTATGCTTGGTTGAGTTTAGAATTTAACTGATACATGTGA
The DNA here is from genome assembly GCA_024364735.1 of Boesenbergia rotunda. Lineage (NCBI taxonomy): Eukaryota > Viridiplantae > Streptophyta > Magnoliopsida > Zingiberales > Zingiberaceae > Boesenbergia > Boesenbergia rotunda. Next base: position 106,724 of record JAGFNQ010002222.1, read on the forward strand.
ACTTTATATAGAGGAAGACACTATCATTAGATGTCTAATTCTTGTTGTATGCATGCTAAGTGAAATGCTATAGAGTTCCTATTTCCTGTTGCTTATGAATGCTTCTTATGCATGTGTCTAAGGCTAGATAACTCATGCTACATTCCTACTTGAGATTCCATGCTATAGGTATTTATTGATGCTTGAAATGAGGTCTGGGTTGAGAGGAGGGCCGGCTGCCCATAGGTGCCGGGACCCATGCCCCTTGCCCAATGCCTTGTTTTCCTCTTCTTCAATGTTAGGCTTAGCTGTTTAATTGGATCACTTGCAGTAGGTTATGTTTTAGATCATGCCATGCTCTATCTTGCTCAAACCATGTTTAGATCAGTAAATTACGAAGTTAAATGATCTTCCTATTATGTTGTAAATGCATGTCGATATCCGAAACCTTGCTTGGTAAATTAGTCCTCAACAAGCATGCTTACTACTCTTCTTGCATTGTAATTGTTTCTACTTGATATACATGCTTAACATGATAAATGATATGAATGTATGGACCCGTAACCCCGCCTTTAGGGTAGATATAAGGGCGGGCGTTACAAGTTGGTATCAGAGCAGGTTTCCCCTCCACCACACACACATCAAGCTTCCTCCTGCCGCTTCCAAGTAAGAAATCCTAACTCGCCTTACTTTATTATATTGCATGTACAGTAATGACATGTATAGAGATGATTGATACTTGCATAACAAGTGAAGGTAGAATTAATGCTTATGTAGTCAATTATCACCTGTATGATAGTCAATGACTAGAAATTGCAAAATATGTGAACGCATATGCATGGGTAAGAGGGTGGTTACATATAGTAATCACTAGGGTAAACTACACCGATTAGGTGTGTGTTTTCCTCTGTATATATTTGCGAATTGAAAAAGGAATGGTTTAGTACTAACCATGTCATTTTTTTTCAATTCCAGATGTTGCATGAGGACTACCCTGAGAGATGCCGCGAGCTGCTGGAGCAGATAGAGGCAGTTAGGTATTGGTCGACTCAGGGAATTCAAGACACCATAGGATTCTTGGATCGGCTCTTCTGGAAACTGGAGCGGGAAGGGTTTCCAGCCACGGACGATCATAGGATTGGAGCTTTACTCCGTTCCTTGCCCAACCGGGCCAGAGTGGTGGCGCATCAGATCTGGGGACAGCACAGATGCTGTATTCCCTATACGGAGTTATGCAGGCAGCTCCTCCGCCATGAGTTCCCAGCAGATCTGGGAGACTCCGAGGAGGACTCCGAGCCGTCCGAGGAGGACTCCGAGCCGTCCGAGGAGGACTCCGAGCCATCCGAGGAGGACCCTGAGCCGGTTGAGGAGGATCCTGAGCCCTTCGAGGAGGATCCTGAGCCCTTCGAGGAGGATCCTGAGCCCGTCGAGGAGGACCCCGAGCCCTTCGGGGAGGACCCCGAACTCTTCGAGGAGAATCCAGAGCTACTGGAGATGTTTGAGGAAGACCTTGAAGCGGACGAGGAAATTCTCGAGATTGAAGAAGAGGACCCGATGGGAACAGTTGAGGATCCTGAGGCGGGCCAGAGGGTGATGAGCGAGGAGATAGTAGGTGTCGCTATGTTATTCTTTATGTTGGGCATCGCGGCAGCCCATCTTGCTCACTGAGTGGACTAGTTTGTATGTAGACTTATAATAAGGAATAAAATAAATTTCGGTTGGTATAATAAATAAAATCTCATTTAGCCAATATTGATCATGCGACACATAAGGACGAATATTACAGGAAACCTAATATGAGTTGATTACCCATGATCATGATCAAGTATCATTCTTGGGACATGTTATCTGCAATGAAGGAGTAATGGTGGACCCGACGAAAATTGAAGCTGTGAGTAACTGGACTAGACCCAAGAATGCCAGTGAAATTCGAAGTTTCCTCGGGTTAGCAGGCTACTACAGAAAATTCGTAGAGAACTTCTCTTGGATTGTAGCTCCTATGACAGCTCTGACTAAGAAAGACAGGAAATATATCTGGACCGACGAATGTGAGAAGAGCTTCTCTGAACTGAAAAGGAGGCTGACTAGTGCCCCTATATTGACTCTTCCCGAAAGTGATACGGGTTTCGATATGTACAGCGACGCATCCAAACTGGGACTCGGAGCTGTGCTTATGCAGAATGGGAAGGTGATTGCCTACGCCTCTAGACAATTAAAGGAACATGAAAAGAATTATCCTACCCATGATTTGGAATTAGCAGCGGTGGTCTTTGCGCTAAAAATAATGGAGGCATTATTTATATGGCACTCTGTGCAAGGTCTTTACTGATCACCAGAGTCTGCGGTATTTCTTCACCCAGAAAGACCTGAATATACGACAACGCCAATGGCTCGAGTTGGTCAAGGACTACGACTGTGAGATCTTGTACCATCCGGGAAAAGCCAACAAGGTAGCGGACGCTCTCAGTAGAAAATTTTGTGCTGCATTGTTGTCTTTATCAGCCTTGTCACGACCCTTAGGGGAAGAGATTATGGATTTCGGAATCGAGATTATATCGGGATGGCTTTCTACCCTACAGATTGCGCCGACATTATTTGATGGTATTCTGGTGAAGCAGAATCTTGATCCGAGTCTTCGGAGAATCAGGCAGGAGGTTCTTGAAGGCAAGGACGAGGGATTCCGGATTTCCGATAGCGGAGTCTTATATCTCCGGGATTGATTATGCGTTCCCGACGACTTCGACTTACGGACGAGGATACTCGAGGAAGCTCACGGCACACCTTATGCGATGCATCCTGGGTCTACCAAGATGTATCAAGATCTGAAGGGCAAATTTTGGTGGTCCGGCATGAAGAAAGATGTAGCCCATTATATCAGCATGTGATTGACCTGCCAGAGGGTCAAAGCAGAACACCAGAGACCTGGGGGAGTTTTGCAGCCTCTACCTATTCCCGAGTGGAAATGGGAGGACATATCTATGGATTTCATATCAGGGCTGCCTCGAACTACGAATGGATATGATAGTATATGGGTTATTGTGGACCGACTGACCAAGTCCGCGCATTTTCTGGCTATCAGGATGACTTATTCAGTTGAGCAGATGGCTCAACTGTACATCAAGGAGATTGTCCGACTACACGGGATTCCCAAGACCATCGTCTCTGACCGAGATGGTCGATTTACTTCTAATTTTTGGGGACACGTGCAGAAGGCCCTTGGCACGAAGCTGAAGTTCAGTACAGCCTTTCACCCCCAGACTGACGGGCAGACTGAACGAGTAAACCAGATACTAGAAGATATGTTACGAGGTTGCACCTTGGACTTCAAGGGAAGCTGATGTCGATACCTGAGCCTGGCAGAGTTTGCTAATAATAACAGTCATCAGGCTACTATCGGGATGGCACCGTACGAGGCACTATACGGCAGAAAATGCAGATCTCCTTTATGCTGGCATGAGAGTGGTGAAAAGAGGGAGATGGGACTCCAGACCGATATTATTGATGAGACCACTCAGGCTATAAAGAATATCCGCCAGAGGATAGAGACTTCTCAGAGTCGGCAGAAGAGCTACGCTGATAAAACGACGTCGACCACTCG
>JAGFNQ010002222.1:110542-148539 GCA_024364735.1 Boesenbergia rotunda
TAATGTAATATCATGACGATGTATGGAGAAAAATGTTTATAATGAAATGATGTAAATTTCATGCAATCACATTCTATGAAATGTCATGAACTTATTTTATTAATGAAATGTCATGAATGCATGAAATATATATTCATGAAATGTATATTGGGCTTGGCTTATTGGGCTTGGAAATGAGTTAGCAAGAGGTGATAAAAAGAAAGTGCAAAGTGAAGGAAGCAAGGAATGAACCTTGGACCTATCACTTGCACTAACTCTTCCTAACCAAATGCTCTAATGGGTGTTTCGTGTTAGGAGAAGGGGAGACATGCTTGTTAAGGCTTGGGCAATGAAGAGACATGTCTCTTCACAAGAGGTGTATAAATAGAATCAAGAGAAGGGAAGTTAGAAGAAGTTTTCATTTCTTTCTTCCCCTTTTCTTCTTCCTTTGCCGAGCCTAGCACCCCCCCTTTTTCCCTCTTTCGAAATTCCAACCCTAGGGTTCTAACCCTAGGGCAATTGCAAGGAGGAAAGTCCAAGTGCCTTTCCCTTCTACCAAGTCCAAGGAGCCCTAGAGAAAATTTGGAAGAGAAGGATTTTCACTTGCCCTCCAAGTCTAGGGTACCCTACGGTTTAAAGAGAAGGTGAAATTCCAGCGCAAGGATGTAAGTGTCCTCTCGCCTGCGGCATAATTGCTATTGGATGTTTGATTGTTTTATTCTTTTGAAAAATCACAAGGACCTTCCTTGAGAAAGGTTTCGGCCACCCTAGGATTGGAGGTCCAAGAGGGGGTTTTTGATCAAACCTTGATGTATGCTAGTACCCCTAGGACTTTATACACATATGTGTTGTTTCTAAATTTTTGGAAGGACCAAAATTAGGGTTTGGTACCCTACAACTTTCGGCCAAAGAGGAATAAATTAGGGCTTTTGAGTTGCTTGCTATCCTATTATGTTCCCATGATTAGTATTGTAGATAAAATATTTGTGTAAATGTTTGTGTGAAGATTGGATGTCAAAACCTAGCCTACCCTACCCTACAATGTTTCGGCCAACCCTAGGGGAATTAGGGTTTAAGGTTGTATGATTTTCCTTATGATATATCCATGTTTAATAGTATAGGTGAGGTGTTTGTAAGAATGCTTGAATGAATGCTTGATTGGAAAACCAAACTTCCTTACTTGTGACTTTCGGCCAACCCTAGTTCTAGGGTTGGGAAGTACTTAATGAAACCATGAAGCATGCTACCACTTATATGATGTGTGTATAATTTATGTGACCTATCTTGTTAGTTATAAAAGCATGTCTTATAGCCCATGGGGCACCCTTATGACATGAACATGATGTGTTTGATAATATGCTTGAAAAAGGGTACTCTACAGAAATTGGCATCAAGAGCACCCCTAAATGTGTGGTGTGTCCCTAGGGGATCATGAGCACCCTTGATGAGTGGTGTGTCCCTTTAAGATGTTATTAGGAGTACCTTTAAGCATATACATATGTGTGTAATTGCATGTTAAGATACTTTACTTTGAATGTTGTGTACCCGACTCGGAAGGGAGTCGTTAAACAAATCCAATGTACATGTTAACTGAAGGTCATGACATTGGTAGGACGGAAGGGTCCTGCCCTAATTAGATTGGTGGCTCGCTACCCCAACTCATTAGGGAACGCGCTTGATGTGGTACTACAACTGGGCCCTAGATGATACTATATTTTTAAGTACTTACCTTTATGGAACCATTTGAAAAGCATTCTCTCATTATGTGATAATCTTGTTCTGTAAAGTACTTAGAAATATTTGATGTGATGCTTATGATGCTTATAATTCTATCTTGATTACTGTGTACATGATACGATGTATTGATATGGATTTTTGCGAGTAGGCCCGGATTCTTACTAAGCATGTTTTGCTTACTAGTTTCATGTTGTTTTTCTTATGCTGCAGATAGCGGTAAGAAATACTTGAACTAAAGGAAGAGGTAGAGGGAAAGCTAAAAGATGTGTGTGGTGATGGCTCGGGAAAGAAAGAAGGATTCTTATCTACCATTTTTGTCTAGAATCTAAATTGCTTCCACTAAAAGATTGCAAGTTGTATTACTATACTCTGATTGTGTGATGATTATGACTACTCTACTGTTGGCCAAGTTTAGAGATATGGAACCTATGTCATGATTAGATAACACTATCATTAGATGTCTAATTCTTGTTGTATGCATGCTAAGTGAAATGCTATAGATTTCCTATTTCCTGTTGCTTACGAATGTTTCTCTTGCATGTGTCTAAGGCTAGATAACTCATGCTACGTTCCTACTGGAGATTCCATGCTATAGTGTATTTATTGATGCTGAAATGGGGACTTGGGTGGAGAAGAGGGCCGGCTGCCCATAGGTGCCGAGACCCATGCCCCTTGCCCAATTCTTGTTTTTCCCCTCCTTCAATGTTATGCTTAGCTGTTTAATTGGATCCTTGCAGAAGGATATGTTTTAGATCATGCTAAGCCCTATCTTGTTCAAACCATGTTTAGATCAGTAAATTATGAAGTTAAATGATCTTCCTATTATGTTGTAAATGCATGTTAAATATATGAAACCTTGCTTGGTAAATTAGTCCTCAACAAGCATGCTTACTACTCTTCTTGCATTGTAATTATTTCTACTAGATATACATGCTTAACATGATAAATGATATGAATGTATGGACCCGTAACCCCGCCTTTAGGGTAGATATAAGGGCGGGCGTTACAAGTTGGTATCAGAGCAGATTTCCCCTCCACCACACACACATCAAGCTTCCTCCTGCCGCTTCCAAGTAAGAAATCCTAACTCGCCTTACTTTATTTATTTCATGTACAGTACTACTATATGAGATGATTGATGCTTGCCTAACAAAGTAGTATTAATGCTTATATCTATCTATTTACTGTCTGTATAATAGATATGGCTAGAGGGCGTAGTACTAGGGGTAACGAGACAGCACCCCCACCTGATCTGATGCAGGTGATCACTGAGCTGCAGCGTCAGGTCACTGAGCAGCAGCAGATGATAAACACTTTGATGACCCCGCAGACTAACACTGCAACCCCGCAAGGAAGTCAGAATGCGATACCTACTGAGCCTCCAACTGCACTGGCACCCCCGGACACTCCAGCCCGAGGGGTCCGACAGGAGGCCTATCTGATTCAGTGGCAGAGACTGAAGCCGGAAAAGTTCTCTGGCACCTGCGAGCCGTGGGACGCCCAGTCCTGGCTCAAAACAGTGGAAAGCACCGTGGAACTTCTTGACTGGCCGGAACACGAGAAGGTCAAGTGTGTCTCGTTCTGCCTCTCCGGCGATGCTCGGATGTGGTGGGAACGGGTGAAGGCCAGAAGATCAGTGGACCAGATGAAATGGAAGGATTTCGAGTCTGAATTTCTGGAGGAGTTCTTTCATATGAGGGTGACCAACAGGCATTTTGATGAGTTCACCGAATTTCGACAGGGGAATCTCTCTGTCAACGAGGCCGTCCAGAAATTTAACCGACTAGCACGATTATGTCCGGAACTGGTCAGTACTGAAAGGGAAAGGGTCAGATTAATGCTGAGGATGCTTAGGCCCGACATTGCTCTGAGTGTAGCCGGTGGCGTTCATAGGCCACAGACTGCAGAGGAGCTAGTCAGCGGCGCCCTGAATGCTGAGCACTATCTGAAGAATATCAGCCAGCAGAAGCAGGCCCCAGCCAGTACACAGAATCGGAGTCAGTCGGAAAATCAAAAGACTCAGAACACCAACCCCCACTGGAAGAAGAACCACAATGGAAAAAGAAAGTCATGGAACAAGCCTACTGGTGATTCAAAAGGCAAGAAGCCTAAGTACCCTCCTTGTGCCACCTGTGGGAAGATGCACCTAGGGACATGCTTATTGGGTGCCAAGAGATGTTTCACTTGCGGGAAGGAAGGACATTTTGCCAGAGAGTGTCCTGCTGCCGCTAAGGCACCTCAGCAGCAGTATTTTCAGCACAAAGGTGCTCCTCCCCAGCTTCACCATATGCAGGCTGCTATTGATGATACTCCTATATATCAGGGGCGATTAGAAGCCCCGCCTGCTACAACAAACGCCCGGGTTTTCTCGCTTACCAAGGAAGACGTGGCGACTGCCTCTACCGTTGTCACAGGTCAGATAATTATTTACAGTCATCCTGCTACTGCATTATTTGACACTGGGGCAACGCATTCCTTTATTTCTATGCCATATGCCACGAGATATGATATGCCACTGCAAGAACTAGATTGCAAGTTTCTGACTACATTGCCCTCGGGAGAGGTGATGCCCTCTACCCAAATGCTGCGGGCCGCACCGATCAGCATCGCAGATAGGGAGCTCTACTGCAATCTAATAGTGCTTGATATGGCCGATTATGATCTGATATTGGGCATGGATTTCTTGAATAAATACGGCGCTTCTATCGAGTGCCGTAGACGAAGGGTTATCTTCCGACCCGAGACGGGAATTCTCTTTGAATTTATCGGCGAGCCGAAGAAGAAGACTGGCAAATTCTTATCGGCTCTGAAAGCAAGGAAAATGTTAGAGAATGGATGTTCAGGATTTCTAGCTCATGTGGTTGATACTCGTCCTACAGAGGACCCGAAGCTAGAAGACGTCAAAGTCGTATGCAACTATCTAGAGGTATTTCCTGACGACTTACCTGGGTTAGCACCTGAAAGAGATGTTGAATTTGCTATTGATTTGATTCCTGGTACTAACCCTATCTCGAAAGCACCATACCGAATGGCGCCGACTGAATTGAAAGAATTGCAAGGACAGCTACAAGAGCTACTCGACAAGGGACTTATCCGCCCTAGTCATTCCCCCTGGGGAGCACCCGTACTATTCGTCAAAAAGAAGGACGGGTCGATGCGTATGTGTATCGACTATCGGGCATTAAACAATGTGACCATAAAGAACAGGTATGAACATTATAGTAAAGTTATTACTGAAGTTTAAATCTAACTATGAATGCAACGTCAGGTACCCTCTACCCAGGATAGATGACCTGTTCGATCAGTTAAAGGGAGCTACGGTTTTCTCTAAGATCGATCTGAGGTCTGGTTATCACCAAGTCCGGGTGAAAAATGAGGATATACCCAAAACTGCTTTCCGGACGAGATACGGACATTATGAGTTCGTAGTGATGCCGTTTGGAGTTACTAATGCTCCGGCAATATTCATGGACCTTATGAATCGGATTTTCTCGGCATTTCTCGACAGATTTGTGATCGTCTTCATCGACGACATCCTTATTTACTCGAGGACTTCCGAAGAGCATGCAGAGCACCTAAGTATAGTATTACAGATTCTTCAGAAGGAACAACTGTATGCTAAATTTTTGAAATGTGAGTTCTGGCTGAATCAAGTATCATTCCTGGGACATGTTATCTCCAAGGACGGAGTGATGGTCTACTCGATCAAAATTGAGGCCGTAAGTAACTGGTCCAGACCCAAGAATGCCAGCGAGGTCAGAAGTTTTCTGGGGCTAGCCGGATATTACAGAAAATTGTAGAGGCTTCTCTCGGATTGCGGCTCCTATGACAGCTCTGACTAAGAAAGACAGGAAATATATCTGGACCGACGAATGTGAGAAGAGCTTCTCTGAACTGAAAAGGAGGCTGACTAGCGCTCCTATATTGACTCTCCCGGAAAGTGATACGGGTTTCGATATGTACAGCGACGCATCCAAACAAGGACTCGGAGCTGTGCTTATGCAGAATGGGAAGGTGATTGCCTACGCCTCTAGACAATTAAAGGAACATGAAAAGAATTATCCTACCCATGATTTGGAATTAGCAGCGGTGGTCTTTGCGCTAAAATTATGGAGGCATTATTTATATGGCACTCAGTGCAAGGTCTTTACTGATCACCAGAGTCTGCGGTATTTCTTCACCCAGAAAGACCTGAATATGCGACAATGCCGATGGCTCGAGTTGGTCAAGGACTACGACTGTGAGATCTTGTACCATCCGGGAAAAGCCAACAAGGTAGCGGACGCTCTCAGTAGAAAATTTTGTGTTGCATTGTTGTCTTTATCAGCTATTTCACGACCCTTAGGGGAAGAGATTATGGATTTCGGAATCGAAATTATATCGGGACGGCTTTCTACCCTACAGATTGCGCCGACATTATTTGATGGTATTCTGGAGAAGCAGAATCTTGATCCGAGTCTTCGGAGAATTAGGCAGGAGGTTCTTGAAGGCAAGGACGAGGGATTCCGGATTTCCGATAGCGGAGTCTTATATCTCCGGGATCGATTACGCATTCCCGACGACTCCGACTTACGGACGAGGATACTCGAGGAAGCTCACAGTACACCTTATGCGATGCATCCTGGGTCTACCAAGATGTATCAAGATCTGAAGGGCAAATTTTGGTGGTCCGGCATGAAGAAAGATGTAGCCCATTATATCAGCATGTGTTTGACCTGCCAGAGGGTCAAAGCAGAACACCAGAGACCTGGGGGAGTTCTGCAACCTCTACCTATTCCCGAGTGGAAATGGGAGGACATATTTATGGATTTCATATCAGGGCTGCCTCGGACTACGAATGGATATGATAGTATATGGGTTATTGTGGACCGACTGACCAAGTCCGCGCATTTTCTGGCTATCAGGATGACTTATTCAGTTGAGCAGCTGGCTCAACTGTACGTCCAGGAGATTGTCCGACTACACGGGGTTCCCAAGACCATCGTCTCTGACCGAGATGGTCGATTTACTTCTGATTTTTGGGGACACGTGCAGAAGGCCCTTGGCACGAAGCTGAGGTTCAGTACAACTTTTCACCCCCAGATTGACGGGCAGACTGAACGAGTAAACCAGATACTAGAAGATATGTTACGAGCTTGCACCTTGGACTTCAAGGGAAGCTGGTGTCGATACCTGAGCCTGGCAGAGTTTGCTTATAATAACAGTCATCAGGCTACTATCAGGATGGCACCGTACGAGGCACTATACGGCAGAAAATGCAGATCTCCTTTATGCTGGCATGAGAGTGGTGAAAAGAGGGAGATGGGACTCCAGACCGATATTATTGATGAGACCACTCAGGCTATAAAGAATATCCGCCAGAGGATAGAGACTGCTCAGAGTCGGCAAAAGAGCTACGCGGATAAACGACGTCGACCACTCGAGTTCGAGGTTGGGGATTCGGTATTCCTGAAGGTAGCCCCTATGAAAGGGGTGATGAGATTCGGAAAGAAGGGGAAGCTGAGTCCGTGATACGTGGGACCCTATCAGATTTTGAGACGAGTAGGCAAGGTGGCCTACGAGCTGGAGCTACCGCCAGAAATGGCGGCTATCCACAACGTCTTCCATGTGTCGATGTTCAAGAAGTGTACCCCTGATGCGAGTCAAATGATAGAACCCCCACCGGTGCAAGAACAGGAGAGCCTCAGTTCCGAACGCCGCCCGATCCAGATCCTCGATCGGGAAGTCAAAAGGCTAAGGAACAAGGAAGTACCCTTAGTGAAGGTTCTGTGGCGGAACGAGCAGTTCGAAGAAGCCACCTGGGAACAGGAAGATACGATGCGATTAAAGTATCCGGAACTGTTTTAAAGTTTGGGACGATCTTTTTATAAGGTGTGTAGGATTGTAACACCCCAAATTTTTAATGTAATATCATGACGATGTATGGAGAAAAATGTTTATAATGAAATGATGTAAATTTCATGCAATCACATTCTATGAAATGTCATGAACTTATTTTATTAATGAAATGTCATGAATGCATGAAATATTATATTCATGAAATGTATATTGGGCTTGGCTTATTGGGCTTGGAAATGAGTTAGCAAGAGGTGATAAAAAGAAAGTGCAAAGTGAAGGAAGCAAGGATTGAACCTTGGACCTATCACTTGCACTAACTCTTCCTAACCAAATGCTCTAATGGGTGTTTCGTGTTAGGAGAAGGGGAGACATGCTTGTTAAGGCTTGGGCAATGAAGAGACATGTCTCTTCACAAGAGGTGTATAAATAGAATCAAGAGAAGGGAAGTTAGAAAGAAGTTTTCATTTCTTTCTTCCCCTTTTCTTCTTCCTTTGCCGAGCCTAGCACCCCCCCTTTTTCCCTCTTTCGAAATTCCAACCCTAGGGTTCTAACCCTAGGGCAATTGCAAGGAGGAAAGTCCAAGTGCCTTTGCCTTCTACCAAGTCCAAGGAGCCCTAGAGAAAATTTGGAAGAGAAGGATTTTCACTTGCCCTCCAAGTCTAGGGTACCCTACGGTTTAAAGAGAAGGTGAAATTCCAGCGCAAGGATGTAAGTGTCCTCTCGCCTGCGGCATAATTGCTATTGGATGTTTGATTGTTTTATTCTTTTGAAAAATCACAAGGACCTTCCTTGAGGAAGGTTTCGGCCACCCTAGGATTGGAGGTCCAAGAGGGGGTTTTTGATCAAACCTTGATGTATGCTAGTACCCCTAGGGACTTTATACACATATGTGTTGTTTCTAAATTTTTGGAAGGACAAAAATTAGGGTTTGGTACCCTACAACTTTCGGCCAAAGAGGAATAAATTAGGGCTTTTGAGTTGCTTGCTATCCTATTATGTTCCCATGATTAGTATTGTAGATAAAATATTTGTGTAAATGTTTGTGTGAAGATTGGATGTCAAAAACCTAGCCTACCCTACCCTACAATGTTTCGGCCAACCCTAGGGGAATTAGGGTTTAAGGTTGTATGATTTTCCTTATGATATATCCATGTTTAATAGTATAGGTGAGGTGTTTGTAAGAATGCTTGAATGAATGCTTGATTGGAAAACCAAACTTCCTTACTTGTGACTTTCGGCCAACCCTAGTTCTAGGGTTGGGAAGTACTTAATGAAACCATGAAGCATGCTACCACTTATATGATGTGTGTATAATTTATGTGACCTATCTTGTTAGGTATAAAAGCATGCCTTATAGCCCATGGGGCACCCTTATGACATGAACATGATGTGTTTGATAATATGCTTGAAAAAGGGTACTCTACGGAAATTGGGATCAAGAGCACCCCTAAATGTGTGGTGTGTCCCTAGGGGATCATGAGCACCCTTGATGAGTGGTGTGTCCCTTTAAGATGTTATTAGGAGTACCTTTAAGCATATACATATGTGTGTAATTGCATGTTAAGATACTTTACTTTGAAAGTTGTGTACCCGACTCGGAAGGGGGTCGTTAAACAAAATCCAATGTACATGTTAACTGAAGGTCATGGCATTGGTAGGACGGAAGGGTTCTGCCCTAATTAGATTGGTGGCTCGCTACCCCAACTCATTAGGGAACGCGCTTGATGTGGTACTACAACTGGGCCCTAGATGATACTATATTTTTAAGTACTTACCTTTATGGAACCTTTTGAAAAGCATTCTCTCATTATGTGATAATCTTGTTCTGTAAAGTACTTAGAAATATTTGATGTGATGCTTATGATGCTTATAATTCTATCTTGATTACTGTGTACATGATACGATGTATTGATATGGATTTTTGCGAGTAGGCCCGGATTCTTACTAAGCATGTTTTGCTTACTAGTTTCATGTTGTTTTTCTTATGCTGCAGATAGCGATAAGAAATACTTGAACTAAAGGAAGAGGCAGAGGGAATGCTAAAAGATGTGTGTGGTGATGGCTCGGGAAAGAAAGAAGGATTCTTATCTACCATTTTTGTCTAGAATCTAAATTGCTTCCACTAAAAGATTGCAAGTTGTATTACTATACTCTGATTGTGTGATGATTATGACTACTCTACTGTTGGCTAAGTTTAGAGATATGGAACCTATGTCATGATTAGATAACACTATCATTAGATGTCTAATTCTTGTTGTATGCATGCTAAGTGAAATGCTATAGATTTCCTATTTCCTGTTGCTTACGAATGTTTCTCTTGCATGTGTCTAAGGCTAGATAACTCATGCTACGTTCCTACTGGAGATTCCATGCTATAGTGTATTTATTGATGCTTGAAATGGGGACTTGGGTGGAGAAGAGGGCCGGCTGCCCATAGGTGCCGAGACCCATGCCCCTTGCCCAATTTCTTGTTTTTCCCCTCCTTCAATGTTATGCTTAGCTGTTTAATTGGATCACTTGCAGAAGGATATGTTTTAGATCATGCTAAGCCCTATCTTGTTCAAACCATGTTTAGATCAGTAAATTATGAAGTTAAATGATCTTCCTATTATGTTGTAAATGCATGTTAAATATATGAAACCTTGCTTGGTAACTTAGTCCTCAACAAGCATGCTTACTACTCTTCTTGCATTGTAATTGTTTCTACTAGATATACATGCTTAACATGATAAATGATATGAATGTATGGACCCGTAACCCCGCCTTTAGGGTAGATATAAGGGCGGGCGTTACACTTTCTTTCCCTCACGGCGTGCGGCGCCCTTGCTCTGGTCTTCTGTTTCTCTTCTTCGGTGAAGGAAACGAAGCAACACAGAAGGATGCTTACGTAACCTTCTCTCCTTCATGAAGGAGGCGAGCAACAGGTGAGCAAAAGAAGGTTGCTTACGAAACCTTCTCTCCTTCGGTGACGAAGGTGAGCAGCCAACAAAAGAAGGTTGCTTGCGCAACCTTCTCATCTTCTATGAAGAGATTCCACTCTTCGGTGAAGAGGGCGAGCAAAGAGGGTGAGTAGGAAGGTTGATCACGCGAGTTTCTCAAAGGAAGAAAAGTTACACATGTAACTTTTCTCAAGGGAAGAGAATTGCATGATCTTGAGTTGCTCATACAATTTTCTCAAAGGAAGAGAGGTTGCACATGCAACTTTTCTAAAGGGAAGAAAATTGCATGAGCTTGAGAGGGAGCAGAGATTTTTCTCAAGGGAGAAAAGTTGCTTACGCAATTTTTCTCAAGGGAAGAAAAATCTGCCAAGTAGGGTTTGTGTTTGGATTATCTTCTCCTTAGGTGTGGTCGACGGCATCCCTTTATTTAGGGATTGGTTGGCGCAAGGAGAAGAGATCGACTTGGTGACCACGGGTCTTGGTATATCTTCGCCTACATGACGTCCAAGAGGGGAGGGGCATACGGTAGAAGATCGTAAGGTAATGGAAGGTATAACTCTTCCTTTGGCTCCTTTCGTTCTTTTTGTGTCTTATTCATTTGCCTAGTCATTTTATGTGTGTTCGTTTATTAATTTGATTTTGTATCATTGCAATTAATTTACTAACTGTACCCCGACCATAAACACAAAAGTCGGAGATCAATTCATCGCCTTTTCCACGGTCGAACAGTCAAGCAAAATACAAGGTCGATTTTGATAATTGGCCGAGTTGTATTTTGGTTCGTTCGATAAGGCACGAGGTGGTCATAGGGAGACGGGTCTCCATTCGGATTAATTATTTTAATTCATAGACATGGAGAGGTCTCTCAGATCGACCGAGTATTTACTTAGGAAACCCGCCAAGCCATACCCAACAACTGGTATCAGAGCTGAGGTTTCCAGTTTTGTGTGATTAGGATTGGTTAATTTTTACAATTTTCATACATTTTATTTTGCTGGATGATGCGTGGATGTGAGTAGGCTAACCTTGTGTTGCAGGCACGAGATTCCAACCTCATGGCCAAATATGTGTTGTGTGATTGATTTGCAAATTTTTTATAATTAATTAATCCTCAGGGTTGACGAGGCTAGGTATTTAATTTTTGTAATTAAATATGACACATGTTTAGCCGAGCATTTTAGTTTACAGTGTTAGTAGGAGCCCTAAAGGCAATTATGTGATGATTGACTAGGGACTTTTGTATCATATTCTATCATTAATAAAGGCATGTTTGGTTATTATACTTACTTTATTTTGTGCCAAATAACTAAGTATAATAATGTCCTTGTGTAGTAGGTTCTTATCTACATTATATCGATTGGTTGAATCGATAGTGAGATAATGTAGAGAACACTACATTACTTTATTTTGTGCCCAATAACTAAGTATAATAATGTCCTTGTGTAGTAGGTTCTTATCTACATTATATCGATTGGTTGAATTGATAGTGAGATAATGTAGAGAACACTACACTAAATTATTCATAGTCAAACATTAATTTTTAGGGACAATATTAATGCATGGAGACTAGCATGTAGGTCAATTGATGACTTGAGCTCACAAGTCATGGATATGTGATATCTAGTTGACACATGGGTATACATTAGAGAATGTGTACTGAATTGACCCGCCATGAGAAAGTTTCATAGATTGTCATATGAGTGTCATAAACTTTCTCATGTGACTATTAGTATGAATAGTCCTTAGACCTAAAGTCACTACGGTTCCCTACATAAGGAGTTATGTACTTTGGTATCGTCAAACATCACCCGTAACAGGGTAGACTATAAAGGTGATCATTGGGTATGTAATGAATTATGCGGAGGGATGTGAGTAATGTAGATGGGATCTATCCCTCCCATATAACGGAAGTGATATCTGTCGGCCCCTTGATCGAGTAGGACTACTAAAACGTATGACCATGCTCAAATGAGTCAATATGAGATATTGAGCTCATTTGATTGAGTGAGTCTACTCGGGGATCAAGAAACACATAGATTGATCGAGGATGACACGGTCTATGCCTCATTAGTCAATCTAGATATCAAGGATAGAAAGACAAGGTCACACATTATCATAGTCACGAAGGTTTAGTCGGATCTCGACTTTTCTTGTTACTTGGGTAGCAATGATGCATTGCTAGATGCCACTCATTGCTTATGTGTCTAAAGCGTTTAGGTGCATTGCCAACGTCATGAAAACCTATTAGGTCACACACTAAGGACATGATGCTTCGGGAAATCTGATCGGGAGCCCGAGTTGGGAACTCGGGAGATCTGATCGGGAGCTCGAGTTGGGAACTCAGGAGATCTGATCGGGAAATCTGATCGGGAGCCCGAGTTGGGAACTCGGGAAATCTGATCAGGAGCTTGAGTTGGGAACTCGGAAGACTAGTTCGAGAGCTCGGGAGACTCGGGTCGGGAGCTCGGGTCAGGAGCTCAGGGACTTGGTTGGGAGCTCGACGCTCGGCAGACTGATTTGGGAGCTCGGCGACTTGCTCGGCAAACATGGTCAGGAGACCTGGTTGGAAGCCCAAGAGGCCCGGTCGGAATTGCAGGGGAAATTCATTAAAGTGTTTAATTAAGGAAAGAGAAAAGTCTATCTTCATTGGATGAAGAGAAGGTGAAGAGTCATATGAAAAAATGCGCTCTTTATTGGCTTTAATGAAGGGAAGTCAAAGAGACAAAAGACTCTTCATATTCATGGGATGAGTATAAAAGGAAGTCTAGTCTTTTTTGAATGAAGTGTGTGAGCTTTCCCTTCTTCCCTTCCTCTCTTCTTCCTCTTCTCCCTCTTGGCCAAAACCCCTTTGGGGTTCTTGGTGGTCTTGTGAACTACCTCAAGTTGCTAACACATCTAAGGTAGTTCTTCCCGAAGTTGAGAGATTGTGTCCATGTGGATACGCATAGAGGCATGGACGCTTGAACATGCAAGAGATCCGGCGGCACTTGGACGAGCGGGATAACGTAAGGGCACGCTCCAAAGGTATACACTGTAGATAGATCTATTAGATAGATGAACTTCGTACGAGTTTTCTTTCGCATGGATCGCTCAAGGGTTCTTGTTTCTGCTGCGTTTTGTGTTTTTGTCGCCGGGAGAACCCAACATACTGTTGATCTAGATTTCATGTACACTCCTTCGTGGAGTATAGGATCAATGATGTAAATAATTTGCTATTCATTTCGGCTCGGAGATCACTCAAGGTAGCATGCACAGAAGGAAGGAAGGAGCGGATAAAGTGACAACACGACTGGAGGTGCATTAGAGACCAAGGGCCATGAAAGTTGGAAAATCTAGGATTTTCATTATTTTATTTCATGTTATTGGTTATGTGCTTGGTTGTGCTAAAAAATTCCTCGAGATAAATTACTAAGTGGGAGTGCGACCCTAAGGGTCCCGCGACTTCCATTACAATTCGACAAGTGATGCGAACAAGTCTGTGCGTCGGCTCTGAGTGTCTTCCTCCCCATCAGATGGACTTGTTCTGCGGATCACTGGGTCGAAAAAGACTATAGAAAATATTAAAGAGCGTGTGTACTTCCCATCGGAAGGCACATAATCGGAAATAATTTTCTTAGTGTCGTGTAATGGTGCACACTTAGATGCGAATAATAGTATCGTCCCTATCGGAGTCACTGCTATTATTTTGCAGAGCCGAAGGAAACCAACTGTTGATCTTACTTGTCAAAAAGTTAGGTTGACAAGATAGTAAGATAGATGGGTAAAACCTCCTCTTACGAATGTATGGATTCGTATACGTCCACACCATCGTGGCATGCAAATTTCTCGGTGTATAGGGGTGTTGGTTGATTTCAAAAATTAATTGTTTTGAGGAATCAATCTATTTTCAATTTCTAAAGTAGTGTATGTTGTGATTCTTAGGATTTTCAAAATAATCTTTAACCCACTAGCTATAATACTTAAGGAAAATCAACTTAGTGCCCCAAATTACATAGATTGGAAAAGAAATCTAGACATTGTCCTTACTGCTGAAGAGTACAAATATGTGCTCTTCGAAGTATGTCCTGAAAATGATGGCCCACCTCATTAAGATTGAGGATATTGGAGGACAAATCGACGGGGAAACCTAGGTCAATATAATATTCCATTCTCAGCCTAGGAGTTTTGAGCAGTTCCGGCTCAACTATAACATGAATAAGCATGAGTATACATTGAGGGAACTACTAGGAGAGCTCCAGGCGACAGAGGGGCTCCTTCGTCAGGATTCATAGGCCTTGGTCACTCGGAAGGTTTCTACTTCTGTGCCAAAAGGCAAGAAGAAAAAGAAACAAGGTGAGTCCAAGAAGGCAGCAGAATCGTAAGGACCTCAGGCTGGTGTGAAGAAGTCGAAAGGCAAGTCCTTCACGAGCCAGCAGGCTGGACAGTGGAAGGCGAACAGTCCTCATCGTCAAGAGATAGGTATATCTTTTTCTTTTGTCGTTGTAACATGTTTAGCGGAGTTAACTACCGGTACCTGGTGGGTAGATACGTAAGCCACTAAACATGTTTGCAATTCTTTGCAGGGTTCCATGAAGCCCAACGACTAGCTAAAGAAAAGATTACCGTCTACATGGGATATGCTACGGAGGTGGCGACTATTGTAATGGGAGTTATTTATTTTTCTTTAGATAGTAAGTAAAAGTTTTGGTTTTAAGAAAATTGCTTTTATGTACCTAAATTTTTGAAAGAACTCTGGTTCAGTTTCTGAAATAATGGATATTCTATTACTTTTTGTTATGAAAAGTGGAATAGAAAGATTATTTATTTAGGACCATGAATAAGCAATTTAAGCAATTAAAACTAATGTCTCCCATGATGCAAATAGTAGCTAATAGCTCATTACCTAATCAAAATAAAGAAAGGTTCCTTCCAAGATGAACCAAGCATGTCTTTGGCATCTAAGGCTTGGTCATATTAACCTTAGTAGGATTCAAAGGTCGATAGCCGATGGGCCCTCGGGTTCATTGGTGGTGGGAGACTTCCCAACCTTTGAATCTTACTTGGAAGGTAAGACGACCAAGAGACCTTTCAAGGCTGAGGGGTATAAGCTAAAGATATGTTAGAGTTGGTTCATTCTGATTTGTGTGGTCCTATGCCTATCCAGGATAGAGGTAGCTTTGAATACATCATGAGACGAATATTCAAAGTTATGGATATGTTTACTTGATGACCGCAAGTCTGAATCTTCGATTGGTTCAAAGAATTCAAGATGGTTGTGGAGAAACATCAACGTAAAGGTATCAAGACACTACGATTGGATCGTGGTGGTGGGTACCTCTTGGGATAGTTTAGGAATTACTTATTAGAGACTAGGATTCAATCCCAATTGACTGCACCCGGTACGCCCCAATAGAACGGTGCAGCAGAGTGAAGTAAAAGGTCTCTTATAGAGATAGTTAGGACAATGATGAGCTGCTCCGAGTTGCCAGATTCGTTCTGGGGATATGCTCTGGAAACGACAGCGAATTTACTTGATACCATCTAGGTTGGTACCTTCTACTCCTGTAGAAATGTGGATTGGGTGAAAGCCATGTCTAAGACATATTCGGACATGGGATAGCTCAACACATGTGCTGAGAAGGGGTACTGATAAGATTGGAATCTCGTGCGCTTGTTCGTAGGCTACCCTAGAGGAACGAAAGGTGGTTCTATTGTCCTAAGGATCAGAGGGTAATCGTTGGTACGAATACCTGATTCTTAGAAAAGGACTATGTGATGGACCACAAGACCATGAGTAGACTAGTTCTTGAAAAATAAAGAGGGGATGTTCTGACCTTAGTACCAACTGTACAAGAGGATACACCACAAGTCACTGCACCACGTGTCATAGAAGATACACAGGTGGTACCTCATCGTAGTGGGTGGGTTGTTAGTCAACCTGAAGGATTCATGTTCTTGGGAGAGTCTTCGGACTCGGTCCCTGGCGACCATGAATCAAGATCCCTAGACCTATGACAAGGAACATCCGCTTTGAAGAGATAAATCCGGTCATATGGATTTGTTCAAAGGACGTATAAGATTTGTGTATGTAAGCAATGTGATGGAAACGTAGTGGTATTCTTGTACTATACGTAGATAATATTTTGTTAGTTGGCAACAATGACAAAGTATTATCAGGCGTAAGGGTATGGTTGTCCAAACAGTTGATATGAAGGACTTGGAGAAGCAGGGCACATCCTTGGCGATCAAAGTTCTAAGGGATTACCAGAGAAGGATGTTTTGCTTATCCCAAGCTTCATATAGTGACAGTGTTTTAACTCATTTTAGCATGGAAACCTCCAAGAAAAGTTTTGAACTTTTCAACTATGAGCTACTCTATCTAAGGAGATATGTTTAGATTATCAAAGGAGATAGAGCAGGTAATGACAGTTCCTTTAGCATCTGCTATAGGAAGCCTCATGTATGCTAAAATTGAGACTGGGTATCTGGTTTGCCGTGGGCATAGTTAGCAGATGTCAGAGTAACCCAGGTCAAGAAAATTAATTACGGTAAAAGCTTATATTAGTGCCTGAGAAGGACTAAGGATTATAAGCTGGTTTTCCGGACAAACCAATTCCCTATGGGTTATACGGATACAGACTTCCAGTCAGATAGGGGCAAATGTAAGTATTCCTAGGGTTTTGTGTTTACTTTTAGAAGGTAGAACCATAGTTTGGAGGAGTGTCACGTAGTGGCTACGTGATGGACTCCACCATGGAAGCTGAGCAAAGTGGTAGCCTATGAGGCATCCAAAGGAAGTTACATAGTTCAGGGACCTCAAGATGGACTTCGATATGATTCCTGGTTTGCTCAGAGCTATCACATTTTGTTGTGATAAACGAATGGTGCAGTTGCAAACTTGAAGGAATCACGAGCCCATAAGACAAGTAAACACATAGAGCGCAAGTACCACCTAGAAGAGGAAAAGTTGTTGTTACCTAGATTACATCAGATAACAACCTGGGAGATCTTTTCACTGAGGCCTTGATAGCGAGAGATTTAGGCATGTGGAGGATTAGGGAGTCAGATGTATGACATTTTGAGAATAGCAAAGTCTTTATGTATAAGTGGGAGATTGTTAGATGTGTATACTTTTGGTGCATGTTGCATCAGTGATGTCCTCCTCTAAATGTTTTAATGTTTGACAATAAGCTTAAGTCAGTGATACATTGAACAAAGGAAGGGGAGTTAAGAGAGGAGTAACCAAAGTGAAAGAAAGTCCTAGTAAAGCTAGGCAATAAGTCCTGGTTCAAAGAATTGGGCACTAAGTCCTGATCATGGATTGGGCACTATGTCCTGGCAAAGGGCTGGGCACCGAAGACCTGACCGGAAGTTGGGCACGAAGTCCTGGTTGTGGACTGGGCAAGAAGACCTGGCCGAGGGTTGGGCACGGAAGACCTGGTTCGAGGAATTGGGCACAAAGACCTGGCCGAGGGTTGGGCACCGAAGTCCTGGACCTAGGGTTTGGGCACGAAGTCTTGGTCTGAGGGACTGAGCAACTTAGCTGAGCGATGATTAAGGACAGAAGTAGAGACGGGTCAGGGTTCGGACGTCTCGAGATCCGAGTGTATCGGAAGCTAAGCAAATGTCCACCCGAAGGACTGGGTGGCTACCATCTCCTGAAAGAGTAGGTGAAAGGCGCATTCTCGGGGGTGGGAACTTGCGTCGGTTCGACCTAGGGTTTCGTGGAAATCCGAAGACAGAACTAAGTCCTTAAGCTTGAGATTGTGTGTATATTTGCTTTGTATTTTTATATCTTGCAGGTACCTAAAATGGAAGACAAAACAAGCGTACAACACACACCGCAGCTGAAAGCCTGGAAGCCAGGCGCCCCCATCAATGGGGGCGCCCCAATGGAATCAGGCGCCCCCATCAATAGGGCGCCTGAGTCATTGAAGCAAAACAGGTTTTAGCGAAGGAAGGCAGAACATGCTTCCATTCAGGCACCCGGGACCATACGGGCGCCCCCATCAGCTCAGGCGCCCAAGTGGAGATGGATAAGGGCTGACCGAGCATGCGGATAAGGGATCGCGTAGGAGAGGCCACGTGTAGGCGCCCCCATCGACACAGGCGCCCATATGGGTGCTATAAAAGGGGCTTCGACCCCTCAGCTTCAAACACAAGTTCTACATTCATTCTAAGCCATTCCGTGTGAAGCAAAAGCGATCAGACGAAGCTCTGCGACCAAGAAAGCTCCAGGAGGAAGTGCGTGATGCTTCGGAGTTCCGGATTGGCCGGATCGTCTGTTTCTGTTTGGTTTGTTTTAATTCAAGTTGCATTTCAATTCATATCTTTTTGCTTGTATATCAATTGTAAGACGAGTTTTCTCCACCTCCGGAAATTCTGGAAAGGAGACCAATAGTGGACTCACGCCGAGTACATAGGCCTTGGACGTACTGACCCTGGGGGTCGGGAACCAAGTAAATAAATCCCGCGTGTCTAGTGTCTTGCTTTTCATTACTTTATTTTCCGCTGCGTATTTGCTCTTTCTTAGTCCAAAAATTTTATAACGATATTCACCCCCCCCCTCTATCATTTTCTTCGATCCAACATATACTGAAAGGCATGATTTCTTTATATGAACATCTTCATTTTGAAAAGAGAATCACAACTACACTAGTGCCTGTTTATATTAGTACATGCACGAAGTCCAATTACTTTGCATTGTAATAACATGGTATGTGGTGTCACATGGAAGATCATCTTATCAGTCCCTTGCTTAGTATAAATAAGAGGCCCACAACCGAGATGGAATTGGACAACCCATCGGGATGGTTGTAGTATAATTCGGTGTGGTTGGTCTTGACCATAGAATTACACTAATGTGCTATGAGAACATTGAGCAGGACCGAAACCCGAGGTTATCTAATTTTTACTGATTCAATAATTGGATAGGATCTCAGTTTATATTATGGAGTACGATCCCTTAATCCCCAAATATTATCGGGCATATATTATTAATTATTATTTCTTTGATTTACCAATGGGCGAGATCTATTCTATTAGATCGATAGGCTCGGTAAGTTGGGAGATAATATTAAGAATATGATGTGCCGATGATTATTGACAGAATCCATGTCCTGGTGAGTCAGGATGATGATGCCCCTTGATGAGCTCAAAAGGTTCATCGTGTAAACCCCTGCAGGTGGATTTAATCCAGCACGATGATAAGGATGAGTGGTACTAGTCAAGGACCCAGAGGTTAATTAATTTAAATTGTCAGTAATTTAATTAATTAACGGGCATTCGAGATCATAAACACAAGGGGATGGACGACTCGTAATAAGTTGAGCCCATATGTAGATATGGGGGATGGTGAGGTAATTCAATGGGGGTCCTTTAGTGGAATGGATCCTCATTAATGGATCGGGTCCATTAGCAGGCCAAGATCCAACTCCTCCTCATGGTCCCTATCGTAGCCCTATATATAACCCATGTGGCATGAAACCAAGTTGATTTTTCTTTTTGATAATTAATCCTAGAAACACAAGGAAACCCCTAAGTATTTTCCTCTCCTCCACTCCTCCTCTCTCTTTCTTTCCCTCACGGCGTGAGGCACCCTTGCTCTGGTCTTCTGTTTCTCTTCTTCGGTGAAGGAACCGAAGCAACACAAAAGTTTGCTTACGCAACCTTCTCTCCTTCATGAAGGAGGCGAGCAACAGGTGAGCAAAAGAAGGTTGCTTCTCTCCTTCGATGAAGGAGGCGTGCAGCCAACAAAAGAAGTTTGCTTGCGCAACCTTCTCATCTTCTATGAAGAGATTCCTCTCTTCGGTGAAGAGGGCGAGTAATGAGGGTGAATAGGAAGGTTGATCACGCGAGTTTCTCAAAGGAAGAAAAGTTACACACGTAACATTTCTCAAGGGAAGAGAATTGCGTGATCTTGAGTTGCTCATACAATTTCTCTAAGGAAGAGAGGTTGCACATGCAACTTTTCTCAAGGGAAGAAAATTACATGAGCTTGAGAGGGAGCAGAGATTTTTCTCAAGGGAGAAAAGTTGCTTACGCAATTTTTCTCAAGGGAAGAAAAATCTGCCAAGTAGGGTTTGTGTTTGGATTATCTTCTCCTTAGGAGCGGTCGACGGCATCCCTTTGTTTAGGGATTGGTTAGTGCAAGTAGAAGAGATCGACTTGGTGACCACGGATCTTGGTAGATCGTCGCCCACATGACGTGCAAGTGGGGAGGGGCATACAGTAGAAGATCGTAAGGTAATGGAAGGTATAACTCTTCCTTTGGCTCCTTTCGTTCTTTTTGTGTCTTATTCATTTGCCTCGTCATTTTATGTGTGTTAGTTTATTAATTTGATTTTGTATCATTGCCATTAATTTACTAACTGGACCCCGACCATAAACACAGAAGTCGGCGATCAATTCGTCGCCTTTTTCGCGGTTGAACGGTCAAGCAAAATACAAGGCCGATTTTGGTAATTGGTCGAGTTGTATTTTGGATCGTTCGATACAGTACGAGGTGGTCGTAGGGAGATGGATCTCCATTCGAATTAATTTTTTAATCTGTACACTTTGAGAGGTCTCTCGGATCGACCGAGTATTCGCTTAGGAAACCCGCCAAGTCATACCCAACTCCTAGGACGTCTGGGGCGCCTGACTGCTCATGGGCGCCTCCTATGCTGACGTGGAGGCTCAGCTTCGCAGACTCTGGAATCACCCATCTAGGGTGCCTGTCCTATGTTCTCGGGCGCCTGAGTCATCTCAAGTGTCTAGGATGCAGAAACTCCTACCTTTGCTCCTGCAACCAAGGTTAGTTCCAGAACAAGAGTAATAGTAAAATTAAGTACAAGTAACAGCCTGCGCTGTCTTGGTTCTAACTTTGAGCTTCCAAAATGGAACCCTAGGTCGAACCGACGCCTAATGTTCCCTCTTCCGGGGACTGCATCCTCACCTACTCCTCTCAGGAGAAGTTACCTTTTGCCAACCGACTCCTCCTTTTGGACTTTTGCTCGGCCTCCAAGATTTGCCGAATCTCAGGACGTCCATTCGTCGACCCGCCTCTACTTCTGTCCGCAGCTCCCGACCGTCTAAGACTTCTACCCGAAATTCAGGATCAGGACTTCAGTGCCCAGTCCACGACTAGGTCTTATTGCCCAACCCTCGGGCAGGTCTTCGGTGCCTAGTCCACGATCAAGACTTATTTCCCAACCCTCAGTCAGGTCTTCGGTGCCCAGTCCACGACCAGGACTTATTGCCCAACCCTCGGTCAGGTCTTCGGTGCCCAGTCCATGACCAGGACTTATTGCTCAACCCTGCAGGTCAAGACTTTGTGCCTAGTTTACCTAGAACTTTTCCTACACACTTAACAGATCCATTAGATAACAACTTAACATTGAACCCTTTGCCATTATCAAACCCAGGTTCGATCTAGTGCTTCGGCACCAACAATCTCCACCTTTTCGATCTATGACAACCTAGTTCAAAAGTTAAGTTAAAACATGAATGTAAAATAGTTATTTAAAGTAGACATATTTCCTCTCTTTCCCCTTTAAAAAATATTTTTGAAAAGCATACATTAAGCTCTCCCTGAATTAAAGATTGTCCCCCTGAAGCTTTAAAAAACATGCAATTTTTCAAAAGACTTTTTGATTAAGTGTACCCTTTTTGAGGAAAAAATTAAGGCCTTGTAGAAACAAAACAAGCAAAGTTTTATAAAGTTACTTTTTGCAAAACTTTTGAACTTGGAAAAAGTTAAGACACCTTTTGGAAATTTTAATTTTTTCTTGAAAAGGGAATTTTAACTTTTCTTACTTGTAACAAAATTTTGCACTTAAAATTTTCTACACTTTAAAAAATTTTGCATTTTGAAAATTTTGCACTTAAAAGTTTTTGCAAAAAAAAAACAATTTTGCACTTAAAAAGTTTCGGCACTTTGAAAAACTTTGCACTTAAAAAAATCCTGTACTTAAAAATTTCTGCACTTAAAAAAATTTTGCACTTAAAAAAATTTGCAAAAATTTTAACTTTACTTTTTCTCACTTAAAAAAAATTTAACTTTACTTTTTTTTCTCATTCTCCCCCTTTTCCATATATCAAAAAAGATATTGGCCGAAACAAAATTGTGTATCAGAGCCAGTTTATTTTGCAAAATTTTAAACACATATTAAACCAATTCTAGTGAGTCCATGAAAAAAAAACAAACTAAATTGAACTCATTCGGGTCCTGTCTAACCCAGTTAGCTACTTAGTAACTGTTATATAATAGCAGCTTTTACTTGGATTAGTCAAGTTAAGAGATATGATCAAGTTAGATTTTCTAAGCTTGAACACTTAGCTTGATTGATGTTCAAATGTATTTATCGCCCCAACTGCTCTTGATGCACTGACTTAAAGCATCTTGAGTCAAGGCATAGACCTAAGCATCTCAACCCAGTCTAGGTTATCAATCAAAGTGTCCTAATGTGCTTGTGAGATGCTGGCTTTTAGATCTATAGGAGCATGCAATTCTAGGGTTGAGTCCTAGGCTAAGTCCATTGTGTATAAAACCCTAGTTTTAAAGGGGGTAACTTTTCGAAAAACCTAAGTCGAAAAAGAATTTAATATTCAAAACTTAATAGAAAAAATGATTGAAAGATATGATACTAGTTTTGAGAAAAATTTTGAAAACATAAATGAGAATAGTCCTATTCTACTAAGCACAACCCTAACTGCCTTCTTAGTAAGATAAATTCAAACTCAGGTAAGGGTTTGGTAAAGATGTCGACTAGATTAGATTTTGAGTCCACATATGTAAGTACGATTTCGCCCCTGGCTACGTGATCCCTAAGAAAATGATGTTTTACTTCGATGTGTTTGGTTTAGGAGTGATGAATTGGGTTTTTAGTAAGATTAATCGAGCTTATGTTGTCAATGAATACTTTAGTTTGGGTATAGTCTAGCTTGAAATCTTTAAGGGTTTGCATCATCATAAAAGTTATGCTACACACTCTCCTAGGGCAACATACTCTGCTTTAGTTGTGGATAAGGCTACACAGTGTTGCTTTTTGCTGCACCAGCTTACTAGACTATGTCCTAATAGTTGATAACTCTCACTTGTACTTTTTCTATCTAGTTTACATCTAGCATAGTCTGAGTCAGAGTATCCTAATAATTCAAAGTTGGATGTCCTAAGATACCAAATACCTACATTTAGGATACCCTTTATATACCTAAGGATTCTTGTTACAGCAGCTAGGTGAGACTCCTTAGCACAGGTTTGGTATCTTGCACACATTCCTACTGCAAACAGGATGTCAGGTCTACTAGCAGTTAGGTATAGTAAACTACCTATCATACTTCTATATAGTTTTAAATCAACTAACTTACTGTCAGGGTCATTGTCAATTTTGGCATTTGTGGACATGGGAGTACCTAAATCCTTATAGTTTTCCATTTTGAACTTTTTGATTAATTCTTTCGTATACTTGGACTGATGAACATAGTTACCATCTCTAGTTTGTTTTATTTAGAGACCTAGGAAAAAGGTTAGTTCACCTACTAGGCTCATTTCAAACTCACTCTCCATAATCTTAACAAAATCTTTTAAAAAATTAGAATTAGTTGACCCAAAAATTATGTCATCTTCGTAGATTTGGACTATAAAAATGACTTTTTCTAAGGTTTTAACAAACAAGGTTGAGTCAATTTAGCCTTGGTTAAATCCCTTAGAAATCAGGTAGGTGGATAGTCTCTCGTACCAGGTCTAGGTGCTTGTTTTAACCCATAAAGGGTTTTTCTAAGTTTGAACACATGCTTGGGATTGTCTAAGTTCTCAAATCCTGGGGGTTGCCCTACATACACTTCCTCTTTTATGAACCCATTAAGGAAGGCAGACTTGACATCCATTTGGTATAATTTAAAGCCTCTATGGGCTGCAAAAGCTAGTAACATCTTGATTGATAAAAGTCTAGCTACGGGGGCATTAGTTTCATCATAATCCAACCATTCAACTTGACGAAACCCTTTAGCTACTAAGCAGGCTTTATTTCTCACAATCTCACCTTGATCATTTAGCTTGTTTCTAAATACCCACTTAGTGACTATTATTGACTTACCTACTGGTTTAGGTACTATGTCCCAGATTTGGTTTCTCTCAAATTGGGCTAGTTCTTCTTGCATGGCAATGATCCAATTTGGGTTAGGTAGGGCTTCTTCTATAGTCTTAGATTCTATTTTTGAGATTTGTGCACTTTGACTAAGATTTCTGTAGGAAGACCTTGTTTTGACCCCTAAGGTTGGATCACCCAAGATTTAGTCAGATGGATGATTCAGTCTGGGTTTCTTAGTTCTCCTAGAACTAGGTTCAGCCTCAGGTCCAACTGGTAGGTTTGATTCAGGGATAGGTTCAACTACTTGGGTTGGTTCAGCTATTGGTTCAATTGATGACTCAGTAGTTGGTTCAATTGATGGTTCAATTAATGGTTCAATTTCTTCTTGATCATGATTTGAAGTATTTGGGCTTGGTGGATTGTTTTGGTTGATAGTAGATTTAGTTATATTTTCTCCATCGAATATTAAGTTTGTGGTTTCTTCAATTTTAAGGGTTTGTTTATTGTAGACCCTATATGCCTTACTTGTTGTTGAGTATCCTATAAACATTCCTGGGGTTGAGTTTGATTGGAATTTGCCTAGGTAGTCCTTAGTATTCAAAATGTGTACTTTGCACCCAAAAACCCTTAGATAATGTAAATTTGGTAGTCTGTGATAATAAATTTCATAAGGGGTCTTGTTGTGTCTTTTATTTATTAAGACCCTATTTTGATTATAACAGGCTGTGTTTATCGCCTTTGCACAAAATTGATTGGATAAGTTGTATTCGTTAAGCATGTTCCTAGCAGCTTCCTGACTGATTCTATTTTTTCTATCAACTATCCCATTTTGTTAGGGAGTTATAGGGCATGAAAATTCATGGATGTACCCATTAATTTTACAGAATTCTTCAAACCTCTGATTTTCAAATTCTCCCCCTGGTCACTCCTAAATCTTTTAATTTTTGTGTCATTTTGATTTTCTAGCATTTTACACAGATTGTTGAATGAGTTAAATGTTTCATCTTTGGTTTTTATGAATCTAACCCATGTAAACCTAGAGTAATCATCAATAACTACTAAGCGGTACCGATTCCCGCTTAGCGACTTGGCTCCATGTGAATCAAATAGGTCTAGATGAAGGAGCTCAAGTGTGACTTGGGTTAAGTCTAACTGGGTTGATTTGTGGGTTGACTTGGTTTGTTTACCTTGTTGACATGGATTACAGAGGATATTTTCAAAGTTTTTAATTTTTGGTATCCCTTTAACTAGTCCAAGTTGACTTAGTTTTGAAATTAACATTGTATGGGTCTGTCCTAGTCATCTATGCCATAAATTGGTTTCTTCTAGTTGAGTTAGAAAACATTTAGGTATTACAGGTAGATTAATCGTATAGACATTGTTCTTTCTATTACCCTTAAGTGAAACTTCTGGGTATTGTAGATTCATAATCAGGCAGTCAGAATTGGTGAACGTAACTACATAACAAGTATCACACAGTTGGCTAATACTAAGTATGTTAAATTTAAAGTTCTCAACTAGCAACACCTTTTTGATAATGAAATCAGAGTTTAGTTCAATATTTCATGACCCAATTACTTTAAGTGTGGCATTGTTGCCAAATGTCACTGTGTCTAGGTCTTTGAACTTGATTTTGGTGAACTTTAATTTATCCCTAGTCATGTTCCTGAAGCATCCACTTTCCAACATCCACTGGTCCAAATCTTTATATTCCTACACATAAAGTATTTTTGATATGGATCCATTTATGTAAAAGTAAGGATAGATTGATTGAATTTCACTACCTAATCTGTCTCACCCATATCAAAGGTTATCAAGCATATTGATCTTATGGGTTCCTTTTGTGAGACAGATTTCCAGTTTAGGTTAAAAAATTTAAGTTTGAATTAATTTGAAAAATTGGGTTTTGATTGATGTTCCGAAAGGAGTCGACGACGATAGCCAGTCACCGTGGTTCCGCCCACATGGAAGTTGCTGTGTCAGAGAGGAACTTAGGCTCCTGCGAGATTAACATGAGTGTTAGGGGACACGCCAGCGGGGTCCGGCGGAGTCCACTCCGACGCTCAAGTCAGTGTCTGTCGAGAAGAAAAGGTTGCGGAAAGTAAAGAAGATGTCGAGAGTTGAGAGAATATAACCCCTTTACCGGAGGGGTTGGACTACCTTTTATACCGATGGTGACAGACTAGACGTGCCCCTTGATCGGTGCCATGTCTCCGCAACTTAAGCCACGTCCCCCTCCTCTTTTTAAGCGATATCCTTTGAAACGGTCTGGGAAGACCTCTTCTATCACCCGCTATCACTCGTGGCGCCATTTAAGGGTCACGAAGACCTCTTCTAACGGGAATGCTTATCCGTACCGAAAAGGGGTGGTCAGTACCTGAGGTCGGTCAATGTAGGGACTCCACCTCTCGAGGTGAGCTCGGGATCTTTGGGTGCCTCAATTCCCGAGGTGCTCTTGGGGCCTAACCTCCCGAGGTATTCCCGAGTGGGGTCATCCAGCTGGCCTTCTCGGGTGAGTCGCCGGCAGTGAGTCACGCGGCCCGGGAAGGAGGGTTATCTTGACTTGACGTATTGTGTCCCGCAAGTTCTTCATTCCTCGTTCCGGCCAAGGTTCATTCAACCCTATCAATTAATGTTTGAAACTATTAAGTAAATTTAATTTTGAAAGTATTAAGTGAAATTAAATTTTGAAAAATATTAAGTGAAAATTTAATTTTGACAATATTAAGTGAAATTTTAAATTTGAAAATACTAATTAAATGTATATTAAGGGAAGAATTAATTTGGTTGGTTGGATTGGACTATATTATTAGGTCATAGACATCTCACCCAATTCTAAGTGACAAAACAGGTTTCCTTATCTGTTTTGTGAGATGTATTATTTTTATCATTGATTTTATGTTAACTCTATGATTTAATTGAAGCTTGTGTTAGATTTGAGTTTATCAAATAGTAATTTAAAAGTGAGTTTCGATAATCGGCTTCCAGGTCTTGGCGAGGCACAGAGGCCTTCTTTGGTCATAGCCTTATTGGTGTTGGGATCTCCCAGCATCAAAAACACAAAACACAGCGGAAACAAGATCCCTCGAGCAATCCATGCAAAAGAAAACTCGTACGAAGTTCATCTATCTAATAGATCTATCTAAAGTGTATATCTTTGGAGCGTGCCCTTACGTTTATCCCGCTCGCCTAAGTGCCGCCGGATCTCTTGCACGTTCAAACGTCCGTGCCTCTATGCGTATCCATACAGACACGATCTCTCAACTTCGGGAAGGACTACCTTAGTTGTGCTAGCAACATGAGGTAGTTCACAAGACCACCAAGAACCCAAAAAGGGTTTTGGCCAAGAGGGAGAAGAGGAAGAACAGAGGAACGAAAGAAGGGAAAACCTCCCCTCATTCAAAATGACTAAGCCCTCTTTTATACTTATCCCATGAATATGAAGAGTCCTTTGTCTCTTTGACTTCCCTTCATTAAAGACAATAAAGAGCACATCCTTTCTGTGACTCTTCATCTTCTCTTCATTCAATGAATAGAGACTTTTCACTTTTCTTCATTAAACACATTAATGAATTTCTCCTGCAATTCCGACCTGGCCTCTCGGCTCCCTACCAGGTCTCCCGACCAAGTCTCCCGAGCAAGTCGCCGAGCTCCTGATCAAGTCTGCCGAACAAGTCCCTGAGCTCCCGACCCAGTCTGCCGAGCTCCCAGCCCGAGCTCCCGACCAAGTCTCCCGAGCTCCCAGCCCAAGCTCCCGACCAAGTCCCTGAGCTCCCGACCCGAGCTCCCGAACTAGTCTCCCGAGTTCCCAACCCTTGCTCCCGAAGTATCGTGTCCTTAGTATGTGACCCAATAGGTTCTTGTGACATTGGCAATGTGGCTAAACCACTTTTAGACACATAAGCAATGATCGACATCTAGCAATGCATCATTGCTACCCAAGTAACAAGAAAGTCAATATCCGACCTAACCTCCGTGACTATGATAATGTATGACCTTGTCCTTCTATCCTTGATATCTAGATTGACCAATGAGGCATAGACCATGCCATCCTCGATCAATCTATATGTTTATTGATCCCCGAGTAGACTCACTCAAACAAATGAGCTCAATATCTCATATTGACTCATTTGAGCATGGTCATGCGTTTTAGTAGTCCTACTCGATCAAGGGGCCCACAGATATCACTTCCATCATATGGGAGGGATAGATCCTATCTACATCACTCACATCCCTCTGTATGATTTATTATATAATCATTAATCGCATTTATAGTCCACCCTGTTACGGGTGACGTTTCACGATAGCAAAGTACATAACTTATCATGTAAGGAACCGTAGTTACTTCAGGTCTAAGGACTATTCATACTAATAGTCATATGAGAAAGTTTATGACACTCATATGGCAATCTATAAAACTTTCTCATGACGGATCAATTCAGTACACATTCTCTAATGTATACCCATGTGTCAACTTGATATCACATATCCATGACTTGTGAGCTCAAGTCATCAATTGACCTACATGCTAGTCTCCATGCATTAATATTATCCTTGAATATTAATGCTTGACTAGGAATAGTTTAGTGAAGTGTTCTCTACATCATCTCACTATCGATTCAACCAATCGATATGATGTAGATAAGAACCTACTACCCAAGGACATTATTATACTTAGTTATTTGGCATAAATAATAAAGTAAGTATAATAACCAAGCATGCCTTTATTAATGATAGAATATGATACAAAAAGTCCCTAGTCAATCATCACATAATTGGCTCTAGGGCTCCTACTAACAATTGGATCAACAACCCTTTCCTAGACAAAGCCATTTAAAGAAAGATCATTTTCAAATTACTTTTTTAAGACACTCTGGTCTAACTAGCTTAGGATTTGGAGAGGTAGATTCGGCTAGTTCCACCAGACTAAACAGACCAAATAGGGTACGCCTTACCCTACTTGACTCCTTAGACAGGCTTCCCTAAAATACTAACATCTCACCTCCTCCTAATACTATGTTGTTCAAGTTTCAAGTAAGTCTTATCCTTAACTAACCATTCTTAAGTCTAAGTAGAATAATATTGCTAAAAAAATAAACAAACATCAAACAATAATAAAGAAAATCATCTAAGTAAAATCATAATTAGAGGAAATTTCTGGATTTTCTAAGTTTGCATGATTATAAATTAGTTTTTCTAGCATATCAATTTTAATTTTCAAAGTCTCATTTTTTTCTTAATTTTCTAAAATTTGACTTAATTAATTTACATGATTTAATTAATTTACTTGAGTATGATCCATATCTAAATTTGACCAAGAGTGATTGGATAAGATATTAGCATCTATTGTAAAAACTGGATATTCATATAAAGTAAATTTACTTATCTCGGCTGGTAGTCCTGGATCCTTGGGCCTTCCTTCTACGCATTCATCTTTGTAATGCCCAACTCCTGGCACTTGAAGCATCGAATGTGATTCTAGTCCTTTCATTCTCCTGGAACTAGTTCCTTTGTCATCGGTGGTGACGAATGACTCTTACGAGTAGGACACTTGTTTTTATAGTACTCTCTCTCCCTACATTTGTAACACATTATATGATTTTTAAAATTTGAATTTACAATTTTACCTTTTGATTCCTCATTGGGAATATCCCCCTTGATTCTTACAGTCCTGGATCTAGACTCATCTTCTGATTCAGGTTTGGATTCGGTTTCGAATTCGGGTTCAGATTCTGTCTCGGCTACTTGTGCTTTTGTCGAGAGTGCAAGATATCTTACTTGATCTTCCTCTTCTTCATCTGATTCTTCCGATGATTCGGATAGTACCCCTTTTGAGAGCTCGATGTCGGAGTTCTCTTGGTGTAGGTTGATTAGCTTCTCCCAAATCTCTTTAGCACATTCGAATGATTCGACTAGCTTGAATTATTCTTTGGTTAGGCCACATTGTAGGATTGCAGTCGCCTTTGCATCTGTCTCAATCTTGTTGAGTGTTGGTTCATCCAATTTGTGCCAGGTAATTGATGATCCATCTTCTATGGGGAATGTGAATCCCGTTTGGATTATCATCCATAAGTCCATAAGAACCTTCAGTTGAGATTCCATTTGACCTTTTCAAGATCTGAAATTCTCGCCAGAGAATAGCAGTGGACGAGCATTGTTCCATTCTTGATTTGCCATCGAGTTTAATCTGAAAGACTACAAAAATAAAGAAAACATTGTTCCAAGACTGAGTCTTGGATTAGTAGTGTGGTAGAAAGAAAAAAATAATAATAAAAATCGTGTGGTGTTGCACCAACCTCGATGATCGAAAATTTACGAACGCTTTAAAAAAATTTTAAAAAGAAATCCGAAAATTGCTCAATCAGTGGTTGCACCAGATTTGAGACACCCGCTCTGATAGCACTTGTGGGATCGTTTAGAATCGATAGAGGGGGGGGGTGAATTTCGTTAAACTTTCGGATATGAAAAGAATATTACGGAGCGGAAAAATTAAAGCAATGCTAACTCCTTTTCTTTTTACTTGGTTTGGAGTCTATGACGGCTCTTACTCCAAGGCCCACGATCCTTGACCATTTTCGTTAGGCAATTCTATATTTCGAAAATGTATTACAGGAGTTGAATCACGAATACAGAATTTAAGTAAAACACATAAAAAGAATACTGACGACCGAAAATGAATTTGAAGGCCGGAGCAGCAGGTCGTCGATCTGGAGCATTGTTGGCACTTGGAACTCGAGCACGGAGAAAACAGAACTGAGCGCTTGTGTGCTTGAGTTGAAAAAGTGTTGTTTGGAAGCAACGGGGTGAACCCCTTTTTATACTGATATCTAGGACACCCTTGTTACTGTAGGGCACCTGCCATGTCGCCAAGTTGGGCGCGTCCTCATCCTCAGACTCGGCCAACACTTATCCATTATCCAGGGCGCCTGGGAAGTCTGGGGCGCCTGACTACTCACAGGCACCTCCCATGCCGACGTGGAGGCACAGCTTCGCAGACTCTGGAATCACCCAATAAAGGCGCCTGTGTTCTTGGGCGCCTATGTCCTCTCATGCGTTTGGGATGCAGAAACTGTTGGATCGAGAAATGCGAGAGAGGGGGGGGGTGAATGTCGCAAATCGTTCGGATTTAAAAAGAGTAAGTGCGCAGCGGAAATAAGACACAAAAACAATGCTAACAAGGTCGTTTTACTTGGTTCGGAGCCTGTGTCGACTCCTACTCCAAGGCCCACGGTCGTTGACCATTTTCTGCGGGCAATTCTATACGTTCGAGAAAGTTTACAATAAAAATATTACAGAATCAGAGTAGTAAACTTAATCAAGCTCTTCGTTACCGACGTCCGGTGTAGATCGAAGTGTTGGAGTAGCAGGACGTCGTCAGCTCGAGTTGGAAGAGTTCGGGAGCGTGACGTGGAAGCAGAAGAGCGTGGAAGCGTCACAGAAATTGATGCTCTGAGGAAGGAGGTCGAGGGCCCTTTATATAGGGCCTAGGGGCGCCCTGGTCGATCGGGGCGCCCCCCACGTGGCAGCAGATCCGGCTGTAGCTCGGTCGCCGTTTGATCCCCTTATCCTCGGGATCCGATTTGACCGGGGCGCCCGGAGGACTCGGGGCGCCCGCATTGACCGGTCAAAAGGCCTTATCTCCTCAGCTTCGTAGGGATGCGCTTCGGCAGCTGGCAGTGGGGGCGCCCGAGACACGCGGGGCGCCCGCGACAAGCGGGGCGAAGCGCGTTGAAGTTCTTACAGACTTGGGTTGACCTTGGGAGCGCCCTGGTCGTCCGGGGCGCCCTGCTCAGCTTCTGCCTCACTCCTTCGAGGCTCTCTGAGCTGCAGATACTCAGTCCTTCGATCCTGCATCCAGGGTTAGTCCAAATAACAATTATATTATTATTTTATACAGCCTTAGCTGTCTTGGTTCTGACTTTGGTCTCCAAAATGGAGCCCTAGGTCGAACCGACGCCTAATGTTCCTTCAAGGGGAACGCGTCCTCACCTACTCCTCTCGGGAGAGTTTACCTGGTGCTAACTGGATCCTCCAGTTGGACTTTTGCCCAGCAGTCCTTCGCCAGGTCTTGAGTTACCAAGCTGCCCTTCGCTTGGTGCCTAGCTGCCCTTCGCTAGGTCTTTTCTTCTGGCAGTCCTTCGCCAGCCTAGCAGTCCTTCGCTAGGGCTTTAGCATTCTGGCGGTCCTTTGCCAGTGCCTAGCAGTCTTTTGCGAGGGCTTCTGCTGTCTGGCAGTCCTTCGCTAGTGCCTAGCATTCCTTCGCTAGGGCTTTTCTTCTGGCTGTCCTTCGCTAGGACCTAGCAATCCTTCGCTAGGGCTTTTCCATTCTGGCAGTCCTTCGCCAGGGCCTAACTGTCCTTCGCTAGGGCTTTTCCTGTACACTCAAGTAGCATTGTTAGATAACAAACAACCCTTAACTTTGAATCCTTTGCCAATATCAAAACAAGGTTCGATCTGGTGCTTCCTGCACCAACAATCTCCCCCTTTTTGATTATGGCAACACAATTCAAAGTTAAGGAAACACTTATAACAGTTTAAGCACAAAGGTTAAGCAATGAAGTATAACTATTTATGAATAGAATAAATGTAGAGTTGAAAAAAATATATTTATTTTTCATACTCTCCCTAAAACCCTGAATACTTGTATTTACAACTCTTAACTTTGACCTTTCCTCCTCCTTTGACATATATTAAAAAACAGGCATGGGTGATCAAGGTATCTAACAGGGATTTATGAGTTTTTCTAAGTGCTTCATGTTTTTGACAAAGTATTTCAAAAACAGAGTAAAAATATTTTCAAAACTTTTTACACTTAGATAATTTTCAAGTATAAAGCATGTACTTTTGAGAAGTTTGAAAAATTAAGTGTCAGGTACTTGGTTTAAAAATAGTTAAGTACTAAACTCATTTAAATACTTGAAATAAATTTTTGAAAGGAATTGTTAAGTACTTAGAAATAATTTTTGAGAAAGACTTAGAAATAATTATTGAAAGAAATAGTTAAGTAATTGGAAAAAAAATGTTATGTACTTAAGTTGTATTTTAAAAAAATTAAGTAAAAAATCAAGTACTTAAATTGATTTTGAAAAAATTAAGTACTTCGAATGTTTTTGAAATTCAAAATTTTCAAATTTGATTCCCTCTTTTCTTTCCTATCTCTCCCCCTTAATGTTAAATTCTTCTCCTTTGACCATTTTTAAGTTCAATTAAGAATAATATTTTGAACGAAGTGATAAGGAGAATGTTTGTGTATCAGAGCCTATGAATTTTGAAAGCAAAAAGATACTTAGAATAATTTTGAAGGCATAAAAAAAACTTAAATTTCTAGATTAAATCCATTTTAAAAAATGTATTTGTAGGCAAATCTTTAAAAGCTTCACACACTTAGAACACTTTTGCCTTGAAAAATATTTGTACTTTTGGAAACATTATATTTTGAAAAATAGCAGTACTTTTTGAAAGATATTATGCATTTTTGAAGACATATGTACTTTTGAAATAAATTATGATTTGAAACACATAAGTACTTTTAGAAAAATATTAGACTTTGAAAGATATGAGTAATTTTTGAAAAGTATTATGCATTTTGAAAATAAAATATTTTACTTGACTAGGTTTCTTTTCCAGTCTGACACAATCCTAGGAAACCTTGTTGATTACAAGGACATTTCCCTAAGTGTCCTGGAAAAGTTCTCCAATTCAAGTAAATACTATCTCCAAAAAAAATGATAGTACTTTGAAAGTATATGCTAATACATTTTGAAAAATGTATGACCTTTTGAAGACACAATATTTTGCTTGACTTGGTTTATTTTCCAGTCTGACACAATCCTAGGAAACCTTGTTGACTACAAGGATATTTTCCTAAGTGTCCTGGAAATTCGCCAACCCAAGTAAATATTATTTCAAAAGCAATTTCATAGGCCACAATAATAATAATATTTTGAACGAAAAATTATTTGTGTTTTCAAAAGGATTTTAAACATGCAGTGCATGAAAACATATATTTTGAAAAATTTTCAACAATTCTTTTAATTTGATCTCCCCCTAAACTTGACCCAGTCCTAGGAAGCTTGTTGACTACAAGTGATCTTCCTCTAAGTTTTAGGGTATGATTTAAATTATAAGAATTATCTAATAACTTTAAAATAATTACCAAAAAAAAATTTCAAAAATTCTTCTTTTGAATCAAACTCCCCCTAAATTTGACACTTCCTAGGAGTCCTAGTGGATCATGAAATGGACCTTCCTCTGTGTCTTTAGGGTTTATTAAAATCAAAAGAGTATAGTTTTGAGTATAGTCATTTTCAAGAAGATAATTTTAGAAAATTCAATCTGGAATGAAGATAATTTTGAGTATAGTAATTTTCAACACAATTTGGAATGATAACACAGTTTTCGAAGAACATTTTGAAATGATAATAATTTTTCAAATAGATAGTAATATACGAAGGCTTTTGAATCAACTTTTGAAAGCCTTATTTTTGAGATGAAAATAAGTTTTAAAGCATAAGGATTTTGAGAAATCTAAAAAACATTAAGAAGAACTCCCCTTGTATCCGACATAGACTGACTTTATATAAGACCTTAGTGTTGACTAGGTTTGACCATGTTTGACTCAGTTGACTAAGGTTTGACTATGTTAATCATGGTTTGACTATGTTGGAATTATCCTCTGAATTAAAACACAACATAAAAGAAATTTTAATTTGAACTTAATTTTCCTGTCTCACCCAATCTAGGGTTTTCAAACAGTTAGCCTTAAAAGTTCTTGTGAGACAGGTTTGAAGGTAAAAATTAATTTTGAAAAGGAATTTTCATTTATTTTGAAAAAAGTTATTTAATTTTGAAAACAGATTAAAAAAATAAGTGTAGAAAGCAGAAATTTTGAACACTGATTAAGTGATTTTTGAAACAGAATAAGTTTGAAAAATAGAAATTTTGAAAACAGATTAGAATCTATAATTATTTGAAATTTGTGTTAGATTCGAATTTGACAAAAGATAATTTGAATTTGAATTTCAGAAGTTGGCTTCCAGGTCTTGGCGAGGCACTAGGCCTTCTTTGGCCGTAGCCTTATGGGATCATCCACCCTTTCCTTGACAAAGCCTTTTAATGAAATTTCATTTTCAAATTAAATTAGGTCATTTTCTGGTCTAACTAGCTTGGGTCTTGGATCGGTAGCTTCGGCAGGTTTCACCAGTCTAAAGAGACCAAGTAGACTTGATCTTATTAGAGTTGGTTTCCCCAACGTACTATCATCTCACCTCCTCCCAATACTATGTTTTCAAATTTCAAGTAATTGGTTAAGTCCTTAAGCTAACTAAACCTAAGTCTAAGCATGGTATATTGCAAAAATTAAATAAACAATCAATCAATCTAACATGCAATTTAATAAAAAATTATTTAAGTCACTTCAAAATGGTAATAATATTCTAGATTTTCGCAATAAGCAATGTTATGAATTACATTTTCATATGAATTAATCATGTTGTTCATAATAAATAATGGATTATTAAATAGTGTAAATTTACCATTTGATTCCCTTTTGGAGGTCTCCCCCTTGATTTTAGCCATCTTCCCTTTGCTTCATTGTTTCCTCAGTATTTTGTAGTGGTCGCGAGCTAACCGGACATGTTTCCGAGGATACTTTTCTTTGTCGTCAGATTCTGAGTCTGAGTTGGACTCAGGTTCTAGTTGAGGCCTCTTTTGCAGTTCTCTTGGAGTTTTCCCTGCAATAAAACTTATACCTTTCTCGACCATTATAGTATCTATTTGATTATTCAATTCTAATTTAGAAAAAGATTCAAAATTAGTTACCGTCTTAGTCAGTTCGTCGTCTGATTCTACTGGTTCGATTTCGATTCTGGATTCGAGTTCAGATTCTGATTCGGCTATCTGTGCTTGGACATCAAGTACCTCAATGTCGGAGCTCTCTTCATGTAGGTTGATTAGTTTCTCCCACATTTCTTTAGCACAGTTGAAGGATCCAACTAGCTTGAGTTGTTCGTTAGTTAGACCGCATTGAAGAATTGCAGTTGCTCTTGCATCAGTCTCAATTTGGTTGAGGGTTGGTTCATCCAGTTTGTCCCATGCAAATGATAGTCCATCTTCTGTAGGGAGGTGGAACCCTGTTTGAATTATCAACCAGAGATCTAGATTGTCCTTCAGGTGGGATTCCATTAGACATTTCCAGGTTCTGAAGTTCTCGCCAGAGAATAGAGGCGGACGAACACTGTTCCATTCTTGATTGGCCATTAAGGATAAATCTTGCACACAAGGAAAAAAATAGAGATGTACCAAGACTTGGTCTTGGATTAGTAGTGCGGGAGAGAGAGAAAAACAAGCTGAAAAGGTGTTTGCATGAATTTCGAGGTAAAATAATAATAAAAAATTTTTGAAAATGCTGACCTTAACAATTTTGATTAATGAAGAAAGAGAAAAAAAATTCTCGAATTAAGATAGCACGAATTTCGAGGAAAAATATTAAAATAATAATAAAAAAATTTTACGACCAGTTTTCACAAATTGATTCTTTTATCAATTCAGACTTATGGTGAGAAAATGAGAATTCAGAATTGAAAATGAGAATTCAGATATTATTTATTTGAAAAATAAAGCGAAAAAAAAATCCTAAAAAAATTTCAAAGTGGTGGTTGCACCAACTTTGAATAACCCCGCTCTGATACCACTTGTTGGATCGAGAAATGCGAGAGAGGGGGGGGGGGTGAATGTCGCAAATCGTTCGGATTTAAAAAGAGTAAGTGCGCAGCGGAAATAAGACACAAAAACAATGCTAACAAGGTCGTTTTACTTGGTTCGGAGCCTGTGTCGACTCCTACTCCAAGGCCCACGGTCGTTGACCGTTTTCTGCGGGCAATTCTATATGTTCGAGAAAGTTTACAATAAAAATATTACAGAATCAGAGTAGTAAACTTAAATCAAGCTCTTCGTTACCGACGTCCGGTGTAGATCGAAGTGTTGGAGCAGCAGGACGTCGTCCAGCTCGAGTTGGGAGAGATCGGAGCGTGACGTGGAAGCAGAAAGAGCGTGGAAGCGTCGCAGAAATTGATACTCTGAAGAAGGAGGTCGAGGGCCCTTTATATAGGGCCAAGGGCGCCCTGGTCGACGGGGGCGCCCCCCCACGTGGCAGCAGATCCGGCTGTAGCTCGGTCGCCGTCTGATCCCCTTATCCTCGGGATCCGGTTTGACCGGGGCGCCGGAGACTCGGGGCGCCCGGATTGACCGGTCAAAGCCTCATCTCTTCGGCTTCGCAGGGATGCGCTTCGGCAGCTGGCAGTGGGGGCGCCCGAGACACGCGGGGCGCCCGCGACAAGCGGGGCGAAGCGCGAGGTTGTTACAGACTTGGGTTGACCTTGGGGGCGCCCTGGTCGTCCGGGGCCCTGCTCAGCTTCTGCCTCACTCCTTCGAGGCTCTCTGAGCTGCAGATACT
>JAGFNQ010002222.1:148578-165765 GCA_024364735.1 Boesenbergia rotunda
TCCTCCAGTTGGACTTTTGCCCGGCAGACCTTCGCCAGGTCTTGAGTTACCAAGCTGCCCTTCACTTGGTGCCTAGCTGCCCTTCGCTAGGTCTTTTCTTCTGGCAGTCCTTCGCCAGCCTAGCAGTCCTTCGCTAGGGCTTTAGCATTCTGGCAGTCCTTTGCCAGTGCCTAGCTGTCCTTCGCTAGGACTTTTCTTCTGGCAGCCCTTCGCCAGGGCCTAGCAGTCCTTCGCTAGGGCTTTTCCTGTACACTCAAGTAGCATTGTTAGATAACAAACAACCCTTAACTTTGAATCCTTTGCCAATATCAAAATAAGGTTCGATCTGGTGCTTCTTGCACCAACAATCTCTCCCTTTTTGATTATGGCAACACAATTCAAAGTTAAGAAAAAACTTATAACAGTTTAAGCACAAAAGGTTAAGCAATGAAGTATAACTATTTATGAATAGAATAAATGTAGAGTTGAAAAAAATATTTATTTTTCATACTCCCCCTAAAACCCTGAATACTTGTATTTACAACTCTTAACTTTGACCTTTCCTCCCCCTTTGACATATATCAAAAACAGGCATGGGTGAACAAGGTATCTAACAGGGATTTATGAGTTTTTCTAAGTGCTTCATGTTTTTGACAAAGTATTTCAAAAATATTTTCAAAACTTTTTACACTTAGATAATTTTCAAGTATAAAGCAAGTACTTTTGAGAAGTTTGAAAATTTAAGTGTCAGGTACTTGGTTTAAAAATAGTTAAGTACTAAACTCATTTAAATACTTGAAATAAATTCTTGAAAGGAATTGTTAAGTACTTAGAAATAATTTTTGAGAAAGACTTAGAAATAATTTTTGAAAGAAATAGTTTAGTAATTGGAAAAAAAAATGTTAAGTACTTAAGTTGTATTTTAAAAAAAATTTAGTAAAAAATCAAGTACTTAAATTAATTTTGAAAAAATTAAGTACTTCGGATGTTTTTGAAATTCAAATTTGAAAAATTTGATTCCTTCTTTTCTTTCCTATCTCTCCCCCTTAATGTTAAATTCTTCTCCTTAGACCATTTTTAAGTTCAATTAAGAAAAATATTTTGAAGGAAGTGATAAGGAGAATGTTTGTGTATCAGAGCCTATGAATTTTGAAAGCAAAAAGATACTTAGAATAATTTTGAAGGCAAAAAAAACTTAAATTTCTAGATTAAATCCATTTTAAAAAATGTATTTGTAGACAAATCTTTAAAAGCTTCACGGACTTAGAACACTTTTGCCTTGAAAAATATTTGTACTTTTGGAAACATTATATTTTGAAAAATAGCAGTACTTTTTGAAAGATATTATGCATTTTTTAAGACATAAATACTTTTGAAATAAATTATGATTTGAAACACATAAGTACTTTTAGAAAAATATTAGACTTTGAAAGATATGAGTAATTTTTGAAAAGTATTATGCATTTTGAAAAAAAATATTTTACTTGACTAGGTTTCTTTTCCAGTCTGACACAATCCTAGGAAACCTTGTTGATTACAAGGACATTTCCCTAAGTGTCCTGGAAAAGTTCTCCAATTCAAGTAAATACTATCTCCAAAAAAAATGATAGTACTTTGAAAGTATATGCTAGTACATTTTGAAAAATGTATGACCTTTTGAAGACACAATATTTTACTTGACTTGGTTTATTTTCCAGTCTGACACAATCCTAGGAAACCTTGTTGACTACAAGGATATTTTCCTAAGTGTCCTGGAAATTCGCCAACCCAAGTAAATATTATTTCAAAAGCAATTTCATAGGCCACAATAATAATAATATTTTGAACGAAAAATTATTTATGTTTTCAAAAGGATTTTAAACTTGTAGTGCATGAAAACATATATTTTGAAAAATTTTCAACAATTCTTTTAATTTGATCTCCCCCTAAACTTGACCCAGTCCTAGGAAGCTTGTTGACTACAAGTGATCTTCCTCTGAGTTTTAGGGTTTGATTTAAATTATAAGAATTATCTAATAACTTTAAAATAATTACCAAAAAAATTTCAAAAATTCTTCTTTTGAATCAAACACCCCCTAAATTTGACACGTCCTAGGAGTCCTAGTGGATCATGAAATGGACCTTCCTCTGTGTCTTTAGGGTTTATTAAAATCAAAAGAGTATAGTTTTGAGTATAGTAATTTTCAAGAAGATAATTTTAGAAAATTCAATCTGGAATGAAGATAATTTTGAGTATAGTAATTTTTAACACAATTTGGAATGATAACACAGTTTTCGAAGAACATTTTGAAATGATAATAATTTTTCAAATAGATAGTAATATACGAAGGCTTTTGAATCAATTTTTGAAAAATATTAAAGGAAACTTCCCCTATATCCAACATCGTCTGACTTTTATCTAAATTTCTTAAGGGGCTTTAGTGTTGACTAGGTTTGACCATGTTTGACTCAGTTGACTAAGGTTTGACTATGTTAATCATGGTTTGACTATGTTGGAATTATCCTCTGAATTAAAACACAACATAAAAGCAATTTTAATTTGAACTTAATTTTCCTGTCTCACTCAATCTAGGGTTTTCAAACAGTTAGCCTTAAAAGTTCTTGTGAGACAGGTTTGAAGGTAAAAATTAATTTTGAAAAGGAATTTTCATTTATTTTGAAAAAAGTTATTTAATTTTGAAAACAGATTTGAAAAAAAAATAAGTTTAGAAAGCAGAAATTTTGAACATTGATTAAGTGATTTTTGAAACAGAATAAGTTTGAAAAATAGAAATTTTGAAAACAGATTAGAATCTATAATTATTTGAAATTTGTGTTAGATTCGAATTTGACAAAAGATAATTTGAATTTGAATTTCAGAAATTGGCTTACAGGTCTTGGCGAGGCACTAGGCCTTCTTTGGCCGTAGCCTTATGGGATCATCCACCCTTTCCTTGACAAAGCCTTTTAA
The DNA here is from genome assembly GCA_024364735.1 of Boesenbergia rotunda. Classification (NCBI taxonomy): domain Eukaryota; kingdom Viridiplantae; phylum Streptophyta; class Magnoliopsida; order Zingiberales; family Zingiberaceae; genus Boesenbergia; species Boesenbergia rotunda. The sequence continues at coordinate 151,508 of JAGFNQ010002222.1, forward strand.
TGAAATTTCATTTTCAAATTAAATTAGGTCATTTTCTGGTCTAACTAGCTTGGGTCTTGGATCGGTAGCTTCGGCTGGTTTCACCAGTCTAAAGAGACCAAGTAGACTTGATCTTATTAGAGTTGGTTTCCCCAACGTACTATCATCTCACCTCCTCCCAATACTATGTTTTCAAATTTCAAGTAATTGGTTAAGTCCTTAAGCTAACTAAACCTAAGTCTAAGCATGGTAAATTGCAGAAATTAAATAAACAATCAAACAATCAAACATGCAATTTAATAAAAAATTATTTAAGTCACTTCAAAATGGTAATAATATTCTAGATTTTCGGAATAAGCAATGTTATGAATTACATTTTCATATGAATTAATCATGTTGTTCATAGTAAATAATGGATTATTAAATACTGTAAATTTACCATTTGATTCCCTTTTGGAGGTCTCCCCCTTGATTTTAGCCATCTTCCCTTTGCTTGATTGTTTCCTCAGTATTTTGTAGTGGTCGCGAGCTAACCGGACAAGTTTCCGAGGATACCTTTCTTTGTCGTCAGATTCTGAGTCTGAGTTGGACTCAGGTTCTAGTTGATGCCTCTTTTGCAGTTCTCTTGGAGTTTTCCCTGCAATAAAACTTATACCTTTCTCGACCATTATAGTATCTATTTGATTATTCAATTCTAATTTAGAAAAAGATTCAAAATTAGTTACCGTCTTAGTCAGTTCGTCGTCTGATTCTACTGTTTCGATTTCGATTCTGGATTCGAGTTCAGATTCTGATTCGGCTATCTGTGCTTGGACATCAAGTACCTCAATGTCGGAGCTCTCTTCGTGTAGGTTGATTAGTTTCTCCCACATTTCATTAGCACAGTTGAAGGATCCAACTAGCTTGAGTTGTTCATTAGTTAGACCGCATTGAAGAATTGCAGTTGCTCTTGCATCAGTCTCAATTTGGTTGAGGGTTGGTTCATCCAGTTTGTCCCATGCAATTGATAGTCCATCTTCTGTAGGGAGGTGGAACCCTGTTTGAATTATCAACCAGAGATCTAGATTGTCCTTCAGGTGGGATTCCGTTAGACTTTTCCAAGTTCTGAAGTTCTCGCCAGAGAATAGAGGCGGACGAACACTGTTCCATTCTTGATTGGCCATTACGGATAAATCTTGCACACAAGGAAAAAAAATAGAGATGTACCAAGACTTGGTCTTGGATTAGTAGTGCGGGAGAGAGAGAAAAACAAGCTCAAAAGGTGTTTGCACGAATTTCGAGGTAAAATAATAATAAATTTTTTTTTAAAAAATGTTGACCTTAACAATTTTGATTAATGAAGAAAAAGTAAGAAAAAAAATTTCTCGAATTAAGATAGCACGAATTTCGAGGAAAAATATTAAAATAATAATAAAAAAAAATTTACGACAAGTTTTCACAAATTGATTCTTTTATCAATTCTGACTTATGGTGAGAAAATGAGAATTCAGAATTGAAAAAGGCGAAAAAAATAAAGCGAAAAAAAAATACACTCACAGATATTATTTATTTGAAAAATAAAGCGAAAAAAAAAATCCAAAAAAAAATTTCAAAGTGGTGGTTGCACCAACTTTGAATAATCCCGCTGTGATACCACTTGTTGGATAGAGAAATGCGAGAGAGGGGGGGGTGAATGTCGCAAATCGTTCGGATTTAAAAAGAGTAAGTGCGCAGCGGAAATAAGACACAAAAACAATGCTAACAAGGTCGTTTTACTTGGTTCGGAGCCTGTGTCGACTCCTACTCCAAGGCCCACGGCCGTTGACCGTTTTCTGCGGGCAATTCTATACGTTCGAGAAAGTTTACAATAAAAAGTATTACAGAATCAGAGTAGTAAACTTAATCAAGCTCTTCGTTACCGACGTCCGGTGTAGATCGAAGTGTTGGAGCAGCAGGACGTCGTCAGCTCGAGTTGGAAGAGTTCTGGAGCGTGTCGTGGAAGCAGAAGAGCGTGGAAGCGTCGTAGTAATTGATGCTCTGAAGAAGAAGGTCGAGGGCCCTTTATATAGGGCCTAGGGGCGCCCTGGTCGACGGGGGCGCCCCCCACGTGGCAGCAGATTCGGTTGTAGCTCGGTCGCCGTCTGATCCCCTTATCCTCGGGATCCGGTTTGACCGGGGCGCCCGTAGGGCTCGGGGCGCCCGGTTTGACCGGTCAAAACCTCATCTCCTCAGCTTCGCAGGGATGCGCTTCGGCAGCTGGCAGTGTCCCCGAGACACGCGGGGCGCCCGCGACAAGCGGGGCGAAGCGCGTTGAGGTTCTTACAGACTTGGGTTGACCTTGGGGGCGCCCTGGTCGTCCGGGGTGCCCTGCTCAGCTTCTGCCTCACTCCTTCGAGGCTCTCTGAGCTGCAGATACTCAGTCCTTCGATCCTGCATCCAGGGTTAGTCCAAATAACAATTATATTTTATACAGCCTTAGCTGTCTTGGTTCTGACTTTGGTCTCCAAAATGGAGCCCTAGGTCGAACCGACGCCTAATGTTCCCTCAAGGGGAACGCGTCCTCACCTACTCCTCTCGGGAGAGTTTACCTGGTGCCAACCGGATCCTCCAGTTGGACTTTTGCCCGGCAGTCCTTCGCCAGGTCTTGAGTTACCAAGCTGCCCTTCGCTTGGTGCCTAGCTGCCCTTCGCTAGGTCTTTTCTTCTGGCAGTCCTTCGCCAGCCTAGCAGTCCTTCGCTAGGGCTTTAGCATTCTGGCGGTCCTTTGCCAGTGCCTAGCTGTCCTTCGCTAGGACTTTTCTTCTGGCAGCCCTTCGCCAGGGCCTAGCAGTCCTTCGCTAGGGCTTTTCTTGTACACTCAAGTAGCATTGTTAGATAACAAACAACCCTTAACTTTGAATCCTTTGCCAATATCAAAACAAGGTTCGATCTGGTGCTTCCTGCACCAACACTTTGTAGGTTGTTCAAACATCTTCGGGCACTTCGGCTTATACCCAATCATCCTGGGTCCACACCTCCTTGGAGATGCTTGCTTAAGATGTTAAAGTATAAGTCTCCATGACCAAGATGACTTGAACACCGCAAGTCAAAGGAACATCGCACTTAAGCCGTAGTAAGAACTTCATTGACATTTCTATATATAGATTCCATATGAAGTTTTACAGCTAGTCACTCCAATGAACTAGTTCCCTTAACTAGCATCCATGTTTATCTCCGGACATCCCAATGTCACCAGCCAGTGAGAATCAGCTGATTAGAGAATAACCCATGCAAGTCTCAATAGAATTGATAGTGTCCGTATTTATCAATTCATCGACTAGGGATATTTTCAATACTTCACATTTGCACATGTAGAGATAATCACTAGTTGTGATCCCATCACAAATTCTCTTATGTTGTGAATTGTATTGCGGACATTCAGTAATTGAGTTTAAGATCACAATCAAATACATAAACATGTATACTCAAATAGGGAATTATCATTTATTAAAATAAATGTTTACAATCATAAGGCGATTGCCTTAGGACACTTCTCTCATATCACTAACAAACTCCCACTTGGCCTAATGCCAATCGCTACGGTATCCAATACCACAGGCTCTAACATGACCCTCAAACTTGTTCTGAGGCAAGGCCTTAGTTAAAGGATCCGCTAAATTCCTTTCAGTGGGAATTTTCTCAATTTGTATTTCATTCCTACTTATAATCTCTCTGATCAGATGATAGCGGCGAAGCATGTGTTTGGATCGCTGATGAGACCTTGGTTCCTTTGCTTGTGCAATAGCTCCATTGTTGTCGCAGTAAACCGGCACTGCTTCATCAATGGTTGGAACCACACCAAGTTCGGAGATGAACTTCTTGATCCAGACTGCTTCCTTTGCTGCATCCGAAGCTGCGATATATTCCGCTTCCGTGGTGGAATCCGCTACGGTGTCTTGTTTGGAACTTTTCCAACTTACTGCGCCTCCATTCAAAGTAAATACGTATCTAGACTGAGATTTGGAATCATCCTTATCTATCTGGAAACTGGCATCTGTATACCCACGTATTACCATATCTCCTTCTCCATATATTAGGAAAACATCCTTAGTTCTTCTTAAGTACTTAAGGATTGTCTTAACAGCCGCCCAATGATCCATTCCTAGATCCGACTGGTATCTGCTTGTGACGCTCAAAGCATACGATACATCGGGCCTAGTACATAACGTAGCATACATGATAGATCCTATCGCGGATGCATAGGGAATCTTATTCATGCAAATCCTCTCGTCTTCTGTGCGCGGACACATAGACTTTGAAAGGTTGATCCCATGCCTGACGGGAAGGTAACCTTTCTTGGATTCCAACATGCTAAACCTTTTTAGCACTCGGACTATATATGTAGACTGCGAAAGACCAAGCAACCGTTTTGATCTATCTCTATAGATTCTAATCCCAAGGATATAGGTTGCTTCTCCCAGGTCTTTCATGGAGAAAGTTTTGGACAACCAAATTTTAACTGTCTGTAAGACTGATATATCATTTCCTATAAGTAAGATGTCATCGACATATAATACTAGGAATACGACTGCACTCCCACTAACCTTCTTGTACACACAAGGTTCGTCTGGATTTTGTGAGAAATCAAACTTTTTGATTGTCTCATCAAAACGGATGTTCCAGCTCCTAGATGCTTGCTTCAGTCCATATATGGATCGTCGAAGCTTGCATACTTTGGTTTTATCAACCGATGTGAAACCTTCAGGTTGTATCATGTATACAACCTCAAGCAGGTTTCCGTTAAGGAAAGCTGTTTTCACATCCATTTGCCATATCTCATAATCATAATGAGTTGCTATGGCTAGGAGCATCCGAATAGATTTAAGCATAGCTACTGGCGAATAGGTTTCGTCATAATCAATTCCTTGCTTCTGACGATATCCTTTTGCCACTAATCTAGCCTTAAAGGTAACAACATTACCTTCCATGTCGGTTTTCTTCTTGAAAACCCACTTGCACCCTATGGGCATAATCCCTTCAGGTGGTTTAACCAAGTCCCATACTTGGTTTTCGTACATGGAATCCATTTCCGACTTCATGGCCTCAAGCCATTTATCCCTTTCTGAACTTTTCAGAACATCTTCATAACTGATAGGTTCATCGTCGTTCGATTCACTAATGAGAAATCCATATCTCTCTGGAATATTGCGTGTCCTATCAAATCTACGAAGAGGTGGTGTAGTCTTAGGTTCAACTGATAGCTCATCATTATGAGTTATTAGTTGTGGGTCTAGACTAGGTGTCACCGTAATGTCTATTGAAGTTTCTTGAACTTCATCAAGTTCAATGCCACTCCCACTGTTTTCTTGTAAAAGAAATTCTTTTTCTAGAAATACAGCATGCCTTGAAACAAACACCTTTTGTTCCAAGGGATGATAGAATTGGTAACCCTTCGTTTCCTTAGGGTATCCAATAAATAGACATTTATCAGACTTAGCATCCAATTTGTCTGATACAGTCCGCATCACATAAGCAGGACAACCCCATATCTTAAGGTGAGTTAAGTGAGGTTTCATACTATTCCACGTCTCATATGGAGTAGTTGAGACAACCTTGGTCGAGACTCTGTTTAGCAAGTAAACAGCTGTCTTGAGTGCATAGCCCCAAAAGGATTTCGGAAGAGTTGCATGATTCATCATCGACCTAACCATGTCCGTCAAGGTTCGGTTGCGCCTCTCAGATACACCATTATGCTGTGGTGTATACGGCGGAGTCTATTGGGACAATATCCCATTATCCCTTAGATAATCTTGAAACTCTTGACTTAAGTATTCACCACCGCGATCGGATCGAAGTATCTTAATACTTTTGCCAAGCTGTTTCTCTACTTCATTTCTGAACTATTTGAATTTCTCAAAGGCTTCAGATTTGTGTTTTATCAAGAATACATACCCGAATCGTGAGTGATCATCGATAAAGGTGATGAAGTAGCTATAGCCTCCTTGTGCAAGAGTTGACATTGGTCCACATACATCAGTATGTATTAGACCAAGCAATTCTCCCACTAGATTACCTTTTCCGGAAAAGGGTAATTTGGTCATCTTGCCTTTTAAGCATGATTCGCATGTATCAAATGAATCGGGTTCAAATGATTCCAAAATTCCACATCGGTGCAATTCGGTCATGCGTTTCTTACTTACATGGCCAAGACGACAATGCCACGTGTAGGAGTCTATTCGATTATCTATTCTAGCACGTTTGTTGCTTACTTCGATATTGAAAACGTCACCAGATAAATCTAACGTGTAGATGCCATTGCACAAAGTTCCATTCCCATAAAGAACGCCATTTAAAGTTATGTAACAACAATTGTTACTAAAAGTTAAATGATAACCCTTTTCATTCAAACATGAAATAGATACAATGTTCTTTATTAACGAAGGAACGAAATAACAATTATCCAATTCTAAGACACGTCCAGTCGGGAGCTTTAGCAAATATGTTCCGATGGCAACAGCAGCAATCTTTGCTCCATTTCCAACTCGCAAATCTGCTTCTCCCTTGACGAGTCTTCTTCTATTCCTTAGCCCCTGTATGTCATTACATATATGTGAGCTACACCCAATATCAAGTACCCAGGTATTTGAGGAAATAGAGTGACATTCAATAACGAAGATACTTAAAGAGGATGGGGTATCGGATGCCTTCTCTTTCAAGGACTCAAGATAAACCTTGTAGTTTCTTCGCCAGTGACCCTCCTTGCCACAGTGATGGCAAGTACCTTTTGGTTTCTTTTCAGTCTTTTTGGCCTTTTTCTTCTTTCCCTTATTCTGTTCTTTGGCCTTCCTCTTAGAACTTTTCTTCGAGGAATCAACTAACAGTGTTGTCTTCTGTTCCTGCTTTACAGAAGGCTCTATAGTCTTCAGCAGGTTGAGCAACTCAGGAATGGTGGTCTCCTGCTTGTTCATCCGATAGTTCATCACAAATTGTGAATAACTTTTGGGCAAATAATGCAGAATTAAGTCAATACTTAGTTCATAATCCATTGCAAAACCGAGTGTGTTTAGTCGCTCAATGTACCCCAACATCTGTAACATAAACTGCGAGGCAGAAGTGCCTTCCTGCATCTTAGATGTGAAGAGGAGTCTGGAGACTTCGAACTTTCGGATCTCGCCTGCTCTTCAAACAATTCATTAAGATGGAAGATGATGGTATAAGCATCCATATGCTCATGCTACTTTTGCAGCTCAGGTACCATAGAAGCTAGCATGATGCAACTTGCAAGTTCAGAATCGGTCACATGTTTCTAATAGGCCACTAACTGGTCTGGAGTTGCATCTGCTGGAGGATGTGTGGGAAGTAGATCTTCAATGACATAAGCAATCTTCTCTGCCTTGAGGACTATCCTCAGGTTTCGAAGCCAGTCCATGAAGTTAGGCCCAGTCAGTTTATTGGTGTCCAAGATGGAACGCAAATTCAGAGAAGACATGATCGAGTGATTAACCTAGAAATACAAATTGAGCTTATGTGAGAAGAATGATTAAAGAATGTATCAATATACATAAATTGAAATCCTATTTATTTTTCAAATTGAATAACCCTTTTTATCAATTCGGGAGATCGTAGGAACATCTCCAAATAGGTTGATATCCAACCATAGGTAAGAACAACCATGGCTGTGGCTATCAAGTTATTCTTAGCTATGAAGGTAGGTAATTATACCGATTACACATCACATATATGTAACTATCACTTTATGCTATCAACTAATTGAATGTTTGCATAAATCATTGGGTTGTTAACTCATTAACAAGTATGCAACATTATACATAGCACCCAACTGCACCTCTCTTTACATCGTCCTTGGCTGTGGCACAACAAATCGATGCTCCAAGCTTAAGGCTGACCTATTAATCAAGAAATAGTTTTAATATGGTTGGAGCTCATTCAACCGCTTAGTCAGGCTTGGATGTGTCCAACAACCAAAACTAATGATTGACCTCTGACTCCAACTATATTATTCATAAACTAATTCCATGGTTTGAACATGTTGAGGTTCAAGTCGGGCATGGATGTGTCCATCAACCCAAACGAGAAACAAAACTCCGATTCTAACCATATTAATGGAAGGTGTAGACCTTAATATTTTGTAAGGGGTTTTGGGTCTCATCCTTTCTTTTCTAAGCACATTCATGACATAGAATTATGTCATGACTAACGATTTCCTTAATAAAGTATGTATGTGACTTAAGTTATCAAGTCTCATTAATTGAATTAGGAACCGGATTTCCTAATTCCAATTACATCCTTAATTAAAGGAATTGTTATGGGAAACAATTTCCTAAATTGTCATAATTAATTTCGGAAATAATATGTTCAAGACTTTGATTTCTCTAAATCAAATCTTATTAAATTAAGAGACGATTCCCTTAATTCAACTACATATTATTTTCATGAAAATCTCATTAAAGAAAACTCTATAGGAAACCATTTTCCTAATTAATTTTGGAGACAACAATATGTAAGAGCATCACCTCTTCAAACATATTTTATTCATAGATTTAATTAATTACAACAAATTATTTTCTAAGGGTGGCTCCCCGAGGCTCAGATACCCAAAGAAAAGTAATTTGTTGTAAATCCAATTGGACGGCTCCCCGAGGCTCAATCCAAATCAAACATGACAATTTCAATTAAAATTGGGAAATTAAATTACAACAACTAACTTTAAATTGGACGGCTCCCCGAGGCTCAATCCAAAATAAAGAATTTTGTTGTCAATTTAAAAACTAATTCAAATTTAATTGTCAATTAACTGTCCATGAATTTGTCTAGACTTTCTAAAAAGAAAGTGCCCAAAATTGCGAGATTTCATAATAGGTTTTCAGAATCATTGTAAGTTTCTGGTACAAAGAAAACTTACATATTTTCAAAATTTGAAAATTTCTAAAATAGAAAAATTTCGAAAATTGGAAAGTTTTCAAAGATGGGAAGTTTTCACAATTATTATAAAATTTCAGAAACTAGAAAATTTCAAACGTTTGCGAAATTTCATGAGGATTTTCAAACTTTGAAATTCCTAAATCTAAAATTTATTATAATTCGAAAGTTTCCATAATTGGAAATTTTTTTTCGAAATTAAGATCATGACAAAGTTTTCCACAAAATAATTATATGATTATGTCGAACACTAACCGACTCTGATACCACTATTGGGACCGGGTGCATGTCGACAAGGATACGAGTTCGTAAAATTTTAAATTTTTACGTGCAGCGGAAGAATTAGCATAAAATAATTTCCTAAATTATTTTAACCACGTATCTAGCATGCAACCTTATGATGTGTTGACATAATCATAAATTAAAACTTTGCGGAAAAGTAAACTAATTTACTAAGTACCTCTCGTAACTCAAAGTAAGGGACGAGATCCAACCGTAGCGTCCCTTGGAAGCTCCGCCTCTATTCGCGTCCACGCCGAGTTCTCTTCAGGATGACTTCGCAAAGCCACGAGTTTTGTGCCGACGAGAACTACTAGATTCTCCAAAGACACAACTAGAAGGACAAGAGAAAAGATAGGAAACTAACCACCAAAGTAACGGAATCAAAATTCCGGGAAGAGAGAAGTTGTGATCCGCTTCTTCTTCTACTTGGTTGGCTTCTCCTTCTTCTTGTTGACTCACGGCAACCTCAAGGGAGGTTGAGGTTTCGCCGGCCCTAGCTTGGACAAGGGGCGCCGGCCCTAGCTTGGAAGATGGGCACCGGCCCTAGCTTGGGAGAAGGGAAGAAGAGAATAAGAGAGAGAGAGAGAGAGAGCTTCTAATCTCTTGATTACTCAAATTGAAATTAAGGGCTTGCCTTTGGTTCCTTTATATAGTAGCATCTCCCTTGTCAAGTCTCCCTCTTAACGGAATTAACGGAATTAGTTATCATAAGAAATTTATCCTATAAATTCTCTTATGAATTATTCCGTTTAAACCAAGTTTTATTATAACTAACTTTATAATAAAACTAATTAATCTCTCCTTTTATTATGGAATAAATTTTATAAGAAATTTATAAACTTTTCTTATTATGGAAAAATCAATTCATAATTGATTTTATAAAATTAAAATAAACCATTCCATGGATCATTTTAATTTTCATAAAAAGAATAAATTTCTATAAATTTATTTATATAAATTTCTTTACACAAATTTATTTATCCATAATTTATAAAACAAATCACACTAGATTTATTTTATTAATTAAACCAATTAAATTGGTTTCTTCCCCTTCTTGTGGCCGGCCAACCCAAGGGGTTTGGCACCCTCTTTGGCCGGCCAAACCAAGCCGAATCGATCGCGAATTAAACTCATTTAATTCGCCCAATAAGCCTTCAAAAGACTTAGCCATTTTTAGCTTCCATTGCGCCTCTGATAAATTCAGATTCGACTTATCTCTCTTGATCGAAAAATCCAATTTTCAACTCGTTTTAAATCCCTCGGATTACTCATAGTGCGTGTGACTAAATAGGCTTTCGATTTATGTTGGCCGTCTATAATCAACAAATTATAGAACGATCATGAGTGGCACCTAGTAGTACATCATGACCCCCAATTAATCGAAAGATCAACGGTTGACCTCAGAAGTAATTCTGAAACCCTTCAGCAGCTCTAATGAATCGTGCCCCATTCCCTTCACCATCTTATACCCACTTGGTTCAGGACATGGTCTGTTTGTGTCAGTCCCCACTAGACTGACTACGTCACACCTAGCCCAAGTAGTATCTTTCTCGTCCTTTGGATTTCTAATTACTCTCATGTATTTTAGAGACTCGCACTCTAAACATGATATGCTCTGGCCAGAGGCTTTGAGTAACAATCCGACGATAGGCCTGGGTATACATCTCTTCGCAAGGAGTGGTGAATCCTTTGTCGGCTGTTCAAACATCTTCGGGCACTTCGGCTTATACCCAATCATCCTGGGTCCACACCTCATTGGAGATGCTTGCTTAAGATGTTAAAGGATAAGTCTCCATGACCAAGATGACTTGAACACCGCAAGTCAAAGGAACATCGCACTTAAGCCGCAGTAAGAACTTCATTGACATTTCTATATATAGATTCCATATGAAGTTTTACAGCTAGTCACTCCAATGAACTAGTTCCCTTAACTAGCATCCATGTTTATCTCTGGACATCCCAATGTCACCAGCCAGTGAGAATCAGCTGATTAGAGAATAACCCATGCTAGTCTCAACAGAATTGATAGTGTCCGTATTTATCAATTCATCGACTAGGGATATTTTCAATACTTCACATTTGCACATGTAGAGATAATCACTAGTTGTGATCCCATCACAAATTCTCTTATGCTGTGAATTGTATTGCGGACATTCAGTAATTGAGTTTAAGATCACAATCAAATTATAAACATGTATACTCAAATAGTGAATTATCATTTATTAAAATAAATATTTACAATCATAAGGCGATTGCCTTAGGACACTTCTCTCATATCACTAACATAGCAGCCCTTCGCTAGGTCTTCTATGCCTAGCAGCCCTTCGCTAGGTGCCTAGCAGCCCTTCGCTAGGTGCCTAGCAGCCCTTCGCTATGTGCCTAGCAGCCCTTCGCTAGGTCTTCTATGCCTAGCAGCCCTTCGCTAGGTGCCTAGCAGCCCTTCGCTTGGTGCTCTATGCCTAGCAGCCCTTCGCTAGGTGCCTAGCAGTCCTTCGCTAGGTCTTCTATGCCTAGCAGCCCTTCGCTAGGTCTTAAGGTTTCGATGCCTAGGTTAACTAGGACTTTTCTTCAACTTAGGTTATTTCTCTTTTGCTCCCCTTTGTCTGCTCAATGTATCACTGACTTAAGTGTATTGTCAAACATTAAAACACTTAATGAAGAACATCATTTATGCAACTTACACCAACAATCTCCCCCTTTTTGATGTTTGACAATAACTTAAGTTAGATTGGTTTAAGGGGCTAACTCACTATGTTAAATCCGACGCTTTTGATTAGGTTCCGAAAATTTTCGGAGAAGTTTCGGGGCTTCCGAGTCCTTGGACACAAACTTAGGGACCAATATGAATTAAAACTAATAATTACTAGGGTTAATGAGTACCAAACATTAAACCTAGGGGTGGTCTTGCAATTAGACGAAAATGGGGTGGACTTAAATGCAAAAGGGACAAGTTATAAGGGGCTATTAGGGCTTAAGGTTTCGCCACACACCTCGCTGCCCGATCGAAGCTGCCACAGTGCCCGATCTCTTCCTCCCTTCTTCACCCGCAGTGACGCCCGAAGATCCCTTCCTCTTCCTTTCTTCTCCTTCGCGTTGCCCTAGCTGCAGACCACCCCGATACTTCTCCCTTCGCGTGCCCTAACCCATGGTCAACGTCGACTTCTTCCTCCGCTCGCGTGCCCTAGCCGCAGACACCTCGACGTCGAGACTCCACTAAAGGTTAAGGTGAGTCGAAGGGAACTTAGGGTTTCAATTCTGTCAAGATTGGTCAGCCGTAGCTCATTTGATTTGGCCGATCCAGGATTCTACACTTGGGCTACACGACCTGGAGATTTAGGAGGAGCATCTGAATTCTGAGGAAGAGGAAGTTTGCATGAGCTTGTGGACTCGTCGAATTCAAGCTCAGTAGAGTCGGCGATACAAGTTCAGGTAAGGATTGATATGTTAGGTTTCTTCTTGGAGGAATTTCCGTACTGAATGGAATTTCTGTTAACTTCATTTAACAATGTAATTGGAACGGGACATTGATCAATAGGCGGATTGAATTGGGTAAGATTGATACCTTGGAAGGTTTGAGTTTTGGGTAATCATATGTTCTGAGTTAGGTCATGGTTTCTAAACCATGGGTAATTTGGCTTGATCAATTATCTTAGTGAGTTATTGTCATTGATAATTATAATTCCCTATTTGATGTTTTAGTGTGCTATCTTTGCCGTGTGATACTTCTGGGAAAGAAAATGACTAGGTTAACCTGAACACGGATTAGGGATTAATTAGCTGACTATTATTTGTTGGTAGTAGCTAATTAAATCTATCCCTGATACAGGGACTTGATTTGCTTACGGTTGCGGATTATATTGGACGGGTGGTTCTCCCTTTTTATACGGACTTCTACTCTTGGAAGCGAGTACCCTTTGACTTATCTCTTTTGATATTGTCATATTGTTATGCATAAACTGTTATAGATAGCAGTAAAATTATACGCTACCCTGGTTTGTTATGCTTGTTATGGATACTTGTTGTTTATCCCTGAGTTATTATGCTGCTAGTTCCATACAGTCTCAGGTATTGTCATATCTATATGTATGCTTAGATATCGGGATGTACCTCTTGCCTTTGACCTTAAGGGATTTGTAGTTTCCGGCCAGTATACCTTGTAGGTTACCTGTATTTCCTGTGATAGGATTCAAACTGAGACCTAGTATACTGAGGACTTGGTGGGGGTTGTATGTGTACAGATCATACACCATGCTTGCATTGTTGCATGCCGGCGATCAGCGACTCCCTTGTGGTTGAGCCTATCGTCTTCCGGTACATGATATGCGCACACGACCAGTCATGGGTTAGTGGATACCGTAGGATGTGCGCATTTACCCTGTATTTCTCCGTTCGGCCACTATTGGAGGGTGAGCGCAGGCGTGGTAGCAGCCAGGGATCCCTTCTCGTACTGAGCCACGAGGAGATAAGAGCTTGACTCCCCCATTGCTTGGGGTCGGAGCGGAGTCTCCACCAGCATCCTGTCCACCCGGTCACCTAGGAGCAGTAATAGCAGGGTGCGTACAGTTGTCATAGCCCTACCCGTTCAGACGTCCCTATGACAGGTGTACGTTGATCTGACTGGTGTCAGGGGTGACACATGTCTTTGCACCATGTGCATATTTTGCATCGTGCATTATTTGCTGCACTTGATTTCTGCACTTGTTTGACATTGCATATTCTGGAGACTTGTTATCTGAGATTATATATCTATTGGTCTTCCATTGATACTCCTTACCCTCTTTACAGGTTAGATGGATTCAGGTATGTATCTACTTCGGTATGTTCAGTACTAGTCTTTCCCTACTGTTGATATGAGACTGTATTAGCTGAACTCTTATTGTTAGTATAACTTTCTATGCATATCTGTTGGGTATTCGCTGAGTTATGGACTCACCCCGTTGCCATATATTTCTATTTCAGGGTGATGCTTGCCAGGAGAGCCCTAGCCGCCAGTCCCCAGCTCGAGAGGAGCTTTGTTATGTTTTGTTTTATGTTGTTTTTCGGTTATGGACCCTGTAGTATATACTTTGCTTTCCGTTGCCATGTTTTGAACATGTTATT
>JAGFNQ010002222.1:169263-196055 GCA_024364735.1 Boesenbergia rotunda
ATAAGCACACAGGCTTAGTAAGACTCTTTCCTACTCACTAAAACCATTCGTCTTTCATTCATAATCATATGAAACATAATCATCATTTAGTCTTAAACATGAAGCATAAACATAAACCTACTTAACTTTTCATGGCATGATACATGGCATAACCATAAACATAACTAAACATTCCTATCATGGCATAAAGCATAAACATGAGCATAGACATAATTAACATTCTTATCATGGCCTAAAGCATAAACATAAGCATAGAATAATTAAACATTCTTATCGTGGCATAAAGCATGGTATAATCATACCATCATTAGACATTCTTAACATGGCATGGAACATGGTATAAACATAAACATAAGGTATAGACCAACCTATCTAGCATATCATGGGCATATTTTCCATTATAGCATATGGGCATCTTCTTAACATAATCATGGCATAAATCATTTACTATCATACCCATTTCTTAACATGAATCATAAGCATAAGACATCATCATCATAGCATAATGCATAACATGAATGAATGCGTGGGTGAATGATATATATATATATATATATATATATATGCCTAACTTTTGAAAACATACTTTTAAATACTTAAACATAATCATCACATTGTTGGGGTCCCCGGCTTGTACCACATACATACATCATGGCGCGCATCCCTAAGTAAATACAAGGTAGCTAGCCTCGACCTACTAGGGTAAGGACAGCATAGTCGGTAGTCCTCGAACCGGGGCGTTCTTAAGGTGCCCATCCCTGTTGCACAGCTTCGGTAGTGCCAGAACCGTGGACAGCTTCGGTAGTCCAGAACCGGGGCGTTCTTAAGGTGCCCATCCCTTGGACCCATACTTCGGTCCGGTACAAGCCCCATTCATAAAGTAAAATACTTTACATGCTTCATCATTCATAAGACATTCATGGCATATTTAAACATGGCATAACTTGGTTACATGAAGCATGACTTAAAACATGCTTGATCATCATGATGCCTGGAAGGCATGAGCATTATCTTTCTTCATAAACATGGCATGCATCTTTATTCATAACATGGCATGCATCATTATTCATAACATGGCATGCATCATTATTCATAACATGGCATGCATCCTTATTCATTAACATGGCTTGCATCATTATTCATAACATGGCATGCATCCTTATTCATAACAACGTGGCATGCATCATTCTTATCATACGTAACAGAACATGGTTCTTAACATAACATGAACATATAACATAGCATGGTTCTTAACATAGCATGAACACCTAACATAGCATGGTTCTTAACATAGCATGAACATATAACATCACATGGTTCTTAACATAACATAAGTATTCATAGGTAGGACTTCCATAAACATGATTCCTACTATCCAAGTGCATGACATGGAACATAAAACATTCATAAATAACCCTATTAGGCATGGCATCCAAATCATAAGCATACATACATAAACATGGTACTTAAGGTTAGGGTTATAGGTAACTTAAATTCCTACCACATGCTTGAACCCTTATGTATTCTTCATAATGAACTATAAACCATCATTCTTCAAATCTTAACTCCATCAAACCCTAATTACCTAGCCTTGGCCGAAACCTACATAGAAGGTTTCCATCATTCCCATAAACATATAAGATGGCACAAGGTAAAGGAACATCCATACATTGCCTATATGACCATAGGGAGCCCTTAGGGCTCATGATTAGGGTTAACCCTAATCCTTAGCCCCCCTTCCTAGGACTGGCCGAAACCTACAAGGGCATGGGTGCATGGAAAAATTTCATTAAAATCCCCAATCAACCATTAAACATCAACCATAACATACCATAGGGGCTATTAGGGCCCTTACTTGGGGAAAGCCCTAACTTTTGCCCTACCATCCATCTTGGCCGAATCTTGTGGGGTCACAAAGCCTTAAAAGGTCTCATAAGTCACCCTTAATCTCCCTTATATCATGTTAATACACAACACATATGCTTGGGGGTTTGGATTTAACTCTACCCATGAGTTCATGGGTTGGCCGAAAACCCTAGGGGCCCTAGGGTACCCCAAAAATTCCCCAAAATTATATTTAATCTCTAAACATCATAAGGGAACATTAAATAACATTATACAGATTTTTAGCATCATCATGGACCCTTAAACATTGTGGCCGAAACCCTAGGGTATCCTAGGGTGCTTGCTTTGTTTCTTTCATGTTGGCCGAAACCCTAGGGTATCCTAGGGTACTCCAAAAATTCCCAAAAATTATACTTAACCTCTAAACATCATAAGGGAACCTTAAATAACATTATACAGATTTTTAGCATCATCATGGACCCTTAAACATTGTGGCCGAAACCCTAGGGTATCCTAGGGTGCTTGCTTTGTTTCTTTCATGTTGGCCGAAACCCTAGGGTATCCTAGGGTACTCCAAAAATTCCCAAAAATTATAATTAACCTCTAAACATCATAAGGGAACCTTAAATAACATTATACAGATTTTTAGCATCATTTTGGGACCCAAAAACATTGTGGCCGAAACCCCCTTAGGCTAGGGTTCTTGATTTTCTTTCCTTTCAACTTAAATCTCAAACCAACCTTTATAATATGCTAAAAATCATGGAAAATAATAAAGAACTAATATACCACAGGTGAGGGAGTCTTACATTGGGATTTCTTGATTTTTAGACCTTAAAAGGGAAGAAACTTGTAGAGCTCTTGACCCTTGATCCCTCCTTGCCCTTGTTGTCTTGGAAGGAACCTAGATCTTGGAGATGTGGAGTTTTTCCAAGGAAAAACCCTCTAAGGGTGGTCGGCTAGAATGAGGGGAGGAGGAGAAGAGAAAATGCAAATTGAAGGAAGAATAAGGTAACTCCCAAACCCCCCCTTTATAGCCCATTAAAGAGGTAAATGAAGAGTCTCTCCATGACCCTTCATCTTCTTCTAAGCCTTAACCAATATCCACATCATTCCTCATAACATTCCCTTGCTAGATGAGTTGGTTAAAGCATACATGGTTGTACAAGAGGTCCAAGGTTCAATCCTTAGCTCATGCACCTTTATTTTTATTTTATTTTTATTTCATTTATTTTATTATTTTTATTTTCTTAAATTCCGAAAATCCCCCTAAAATCACCCATAATTATGTTAATATTCCTAAATAAAATTCTTTTAAATTTATATTAATTTTACCTAATTAATACCCAATTTTGGAGCCCATTTATATCTCATTAGTACCTAATTTCTCCATTAAAATAGGAAAAATTAGGCTAAGACTTACCCATAATCATGCTAATATGCCTAATAAAATCCTATTTATATTTATACTAATTATTACCTAAATCCCCCTATAATCATGGTACTAAAAAGCCCACATAAGGCCCATTAGCACTTAGTTTTCTCAATTTAAACGAGAAAACATGGATTTTCTAGGCCAAAGTTCGTATTAATACCTCTAGGTCCTCGAAAAATTATCTAGACATGATCAATATTTTAAAGAAAATATTGAGAGAATTTTCCGGGTCGTTACAAAAACCAAAACCAAGAGGCTAACCTTATATTACCTATTTGCTGCCTGGAGAAGTCCTATCGCTACCAAGTCCCAAATTGCCGTCGCATCGCAACCACGGCTTTAAAAATCCGTAATGTACTCGGATGAATAACATCAAACCCGAGCTCCGACACCTACCAGTACAGTGTCAGATTTAAATTCCGAGAAATCCACGAATCAATGGTATCCCGCATCCTGGGCTTGATACCAAAATAAGTTGGTATCAGATAATTTCTCGAAAAATCCGAAAAGATCCGACAAAACCCGTAAAACACGTAGGCATCGCAAACCTACGCTCTGATACCAAAAATAAGTTGGTATCAGATTTCCGTAAAACCCGAATCCGAAAAACAAGGATCGCAAAACTTAGGCTCTGATACCAAAAATAAATTTCACGCCCCGAGACCCAGACCGCTGATCCAATAGAAAATCGGACAGCACCTCCCCTGTCCGGCGGACAATTTACACATACACACAGACACATATATCACAACCACGCAGTTAAATGGCCTCAGGCCTCAAATCTATGCAGAAACAACAGTTATATGATTATAACTATCGAAAACCAAAATACGAACTCACCTGAGCTGCCAGGGGCAGGAACAAAGCCAAAACCCCACGAAGTCCAACATAGGACTCAAAAGTACAATACCATCGAATAAAACGTGAATGTTCGAGCCCGCTTCCCTCACTCATTTACTTGAGGTATGTATGGTTAAGTACCATTCAACATTTATACTACATAAATCTTGATAGTATCTACTATTGGTAAATAACGAAATTTAGGGACCAAATTTTTTAAGTGGGGGAGAATGTTAAATACGACACTTCAGACTCGGTCCAAAAACTTTTTCGAAAATTTTTTCGAAAAAGAATTAGGGATTACAAACCATGGAAGAGATTTGGAGGATTAGATTACTCTAAACTTAAGTTTGAAAGGCTAAACACAAAGAAGCCTAAACTAGGTGGGGCTAAATTGCTAAGGAACTATAAATTAAGGTTAGGGTTTGGAAATGTTAAGGTAGAGGGGGTTAAATGCAAAAAGATCAACCCATATAAGTCACGCTTCCTCCCTTTCTTCCCTGCCTTTGCCCATAAACCAAATCGCAAACGCCTCCTCTTCTCCGACCTCCTCTCTGCCTTTGTCATTTCACCCACCGGAGCCGACCGGTCCCAAACTGAGCTTCGGAGATCTCCTCTGAACAGGTGAAGGCGAGTTTGTATTCCAAGCTATTTCCGTTGCTTGTTCTTCTTCCCCAATCCCCTCAAGATGTCGCTGCCACTCTCTAATCATGGCTTCTTTTAGATCGTAACTAGACTCTGGGTTTGGAGGATTTGTGGGGAGGCACAGCTTGCAGATCGGATCAAGATCTAGAAGGAGCGGTGCTCTCTATCTTGGTTGTCGATTTGTGCTAGATTTTCAATAGAGGAACACGATTCTAGCATACCTCAGGTGAGGGGTTAGGAATTTGATACTGTCATTAGATGGAGTTGTTGATAGCATACTTGGATCTGTAGATCTTATTATTGTGCCGTGGGTTTTGATTTGTATTGGTTTTGTTGGGTTTTCCTTGATGTGTCGTGAGTGCACTGTTAGATCGATTAATTGTGCCATGAACTTTGCTTTTCATTGGACCTGAATGAGGGGATCTCGCCGGCATAGTGCATGTAAGGAATTGCTTGATTTGGATTGATCAGTCAAGTTGAATTCTGTTGGTGGAATAGGTTGTAACTATGTTCATATAAAATTGTTGATCATGAAGTTTATCTTGATTTGGATTGTTTAGGTGTTGGGTTTTCAATCTTTGTTCAGTTTTTGGATTTGGTTAGATCAGTGATATTCTTTGGATGAGTTAGAATTCAAACTTGCTTTGGGATTTTTGAATTCTTGGATGAACAGGGTAGAATTGTGTTTCTGTTCTTGTTAGTTTTGCCCTCGTGAGCTCCTTTCTAATTGGTGGAGTTAAGAGTTTTGGTTTTTAATGGTTTCTACTGTTTAAGTTGGATTTGTGTGGGACTAATTCAGAGCTTAGGAAATTGATTTAGGATCCTGTAAAGTTCTTGTTGCTCGATTTGGAATCAACATATGTAAGCTAGTTATAGTGTTCTTCCCATGATTAGTAGATTGTTAGTTAGAGTTGGACTTGGATAAATAAAGACTAAACCTAATTTGAAACCAAATCCCAAACAAATGTAGGCTAATCATTTAATTAGTAATAATTAAATGAAAATATGAGGATTAGGTTAACGCTAATACGGTTTAGGGATTTGTTTAGCTACTCAATAATTGTTATGATTGCTAAAAATATGTCCTTCGATACAGGACACTAATTTATTATTGATTATTGGACGGAAAGTTCTCTTTTGATACGAGCATCTTCATTTGAGGCGGATACTTCTTGCTTGTCTTCTTTAGTTCCACTTTATCTTTATGCATGACCTGCTTATGTTTATTGCAGTAGATTTTATTATCTTATATCGACTACCATTGTTATCCTGCTTGATATTTATTGTTTGAACTTTGAGATAATTTAATTCCTGTCTATACAGTCTCGTTATTTGACATCTGATTCTGTATAGTATTTATGTGAGAATGTGTAATATAGTAGTATGTCACTTTATATCTGCATTGATTGATTCTAGTTATATTTGTATGTGTACCTAGATATATGATAGTTAGGTTATGATGCATGTATTCGACCTGGGCATGTTAGGTTGATTCATGTTTGATGACCTGGTGGATATTGCATGTGTTAGAGTCATGCACCATCCCTATATTGTTGCATGTTGACGATCATCGACTCCATTATAGTCTGAGCCCGTCATTCATTATATGATCTGCACATACAATCACTCATGAGTTAGTAGATACCGTTGGGTATGTGTAATTGCTCTGTGCTGCTCCGCTCAGCCACTCATGGGTAATGATTTCGGAGGTAGCTGGCAGGGATCCCTCCTCTTTCCAGTGACCTGAGAAGATGAAAGAAATATCTTCTCCATTTTGACATGGGATGGAGTGTTTACTCCACTAGCATTCTGTCCACTCGGTCACTCATGAGCAGTGATGGCAGAGTGCATACGGTGTCACAACCTTACCTACTCAGCCGACACATATGACATGTCTTGGTGGCTTGACGGTGTCAGGGGTGACCATGCCATTACATCATGTGCATATGATGCATTGTGCATTTGTTTGTGCTTACTGCATTTGTTTGTTGCATATGTTTGGCATGCACATACAGGGGACAGTTTACACATTGGCTTATATTTTGTACTTGATGATACATAGGGTTGATTGCACCACCCCACAAGATAGATGGATTCTGGTATGTATATTTATTCAGTACTTCAGTTATACCTATTCTTATATTTCCTTGAGACTGTATCCTGTTGTTTCTTTATAGCTTGTACAACTGTCTATATTGTCATACATATCTATCTTTATACCCGTAGAGTCCATTTGGACTCACCACCCATTATCCTATTTCTATTTTCAGGTTGATTGGTCGCTAGGAGAGCCCAATTATAGTTCCAAGTCTTGACGACTTCGGCTTTGGATTTTCTACCTTGTTTATGCTTTTTAGTATAGCATATTTCCTACACTGCATTTGTTTTTACGTCGTAGACTTATATTTGCGTTGTATCAATGCATGGATTGTATTTTTGAGTCCTTTATTGGACTTTATGCGATGTATTTTGTTGCGCGCCTACCCGGATGGTAGATCAGGTAAGTCCTATCGGATTTGATTACTATGAATGCATTTTCTTTTATATGCTCTGGTTAAGATTGACCGATATATTTTTATTTGAGGCTAGAGGCCATATATATTGTGTGTGTGTTTGTATGAATATTTTATATTGTCTGTCGTACATGGGAGATGTTGTCCGATTGTATATTGGACCAGTGACTCCTCTCCGGGGACTTGACAAGTTAACCCTCAATATATAATTTAATCGTTAGGGTGTTTGGTCTAGTGGTATGATTCTCGCTTCGGGTGCGAGAGGTCGTGAGTTCGATTCTCGCAACACCCCTTTTGAGAATTTTTATTATTTAACGATAAGCAATGATATTTTAACGTAAAACTCAACGTGAATGACGTGACACTTTTCGTGTACACGTCCGATTGTCGTTTGGACACCGTCGGCGGCCGCCGACCCGAACCAAACTATATCCTGAGGGGCACGGTAAACCCGTCAAGGATAACTACAATTAAAGTGTCATATCATTCACGTTGAATTTCACATTGAAATTTCATGTTGTCTATTATTTTTCTTTAACGATTTACCTTCCTTATTTAACTTTAAATTAGTTTATAAAATTATTCATATATTTTCAAAAGGTTCTTCTAAATTTAAAATAATAATTTTTAACTTGATTAATTCGATTTAATCGGCCTTTAAAAAAAATTTTATTATTTAACGATCTGCCTCTCTTATTCAACTTTAAATTAATTTATAAAATTATAAGTTCTTCTAAATTTAAAATAATAAATAATAATTTTAACTTCATTAATTCAATTTTTTAATATTATTTATGATTCTCCGTCTTTATTTAACTTTTAATTAGTGTATAAAATTATTTCAAATTATTTTAAAAGGTTCTTTAAATTAAAAAAACTTATTTTTAGTCCCTTTTGAGACCTCTTTGAATAATGGATTTATTGATGGTATTTATTACTTGATTTTTATTCCTAATTTTATTTGTATAAATTTAATAACATAATTTAAAGATATTACTATCCTATCTTGGAATATAAGGGGAGTTTAATGTAGAGCTAGAAGGCTCATCAAAGAGGTGACTTGAAAATGTTATCCAACCTTTATTTTTCTTATGGAGTCTTGTCTCAAGCTCCAAGTCCTATAGGCCCTTTAAAAAATAATTAACGAGATTTTTTTAATCTCGGGTGACCGGTCTGGTCTTATGGAAGTTTTCCACCGGCCGCCAGGCTAAATCGGGAAGCGCTCGCGGTGGGCGGTCTAGAAGCCCAGCGTCTCAGGGTTCCCGTCCCATTTGAAAATTTTGAAATGGATAAACTTTTTATAATGACTAGCCCCACCGCAGAAACCTCCTTCCGGAATTTCTGGAGGCATAAAATCACTGGTTGATAAGAGCATAATTATTGAAATAATATCTCGCATATTATTTTCAATAATATCTCAGTCACAAATATTAGTCGTTAAGAGTACTCGAACCTGGAATCTCAGACAACATATGTCTTCATATTTACCACTTAGGATAAGACACTTGACAGCCCTAAGCCCTTTAAGTTTGAAGCTGCATGGATTGTGCATAGTGATATGATTATCAAAGTGTAGTAGAAGAAGCCTGCAGGTCTTACAAGAGAGGAAGGTTCGTAGCTGCCTAAGAGAAAGCCAAACAAGAATCTATTAAGTTTGATTATGAGATATTCAGAAATATTTTTTTTAAAAATTAAAGGGGATCCAAGAGAAGCTAGAAAGGGTAAATTTAGTGGCTTTGGTTCACCTTGAACAGGCTTTTCAGCATGAATATAACCAGGTGTTATTTCAGGAAGAGCTTCATTCTTTCCAGATGTCTAGAGAGCTGTGAGTTAAACTTAGTGACACAAGTACTACCTTCTTCCATTCACAAATAGTCATTAGGAGAAAGCATAATAAAATTTACGACAATTTATCAAAGGGCGTACCTAAGTATTGGTATTTACCAAAAGGCGTACCATAGTTTCAATGTTACCAAAGGGCGCACATATTTTAGTAAACTTCCTCTTATACCCCTACCATCAAGTACTGCATGCATTTCTCTTTCTCTTTCTCTTTCTCTTTGCCAGTAATGATTTTCGAGATGGACCATAAAGAGATGTTCCTTTATATTTTGATTTTTATATTATGGAACCTTTCTCAAAACAAAAAAAATATTGAAATTAATTAAAATATTTTTACTAAATTAAAACTAAAACAACATATCAGACCCACGTTGGGCCTAAAATGGTTCCATTTCAGGCCCAACGTGGGGATGAAATGTTTCCATTTCAGGCCCAACGTGCCCAATATTAAGAGTCTTTTTTCGATTCTTTGTTATTACATTTTAACACCTCGGAGAAGTCCAAATAAACAATGGATAGCAAATTTGAACTCCTTGTAACCTCAGAAATCCACAGGAACTGAAATTTTTACAATCGGAGCTCTCTAGGTCAATCAGTGGCCTTTTAGGGTCATTGGGGCTGAAATGGAAATATTTCAGCCCCACGTTGGGCCTGAAATGGAATCATTTCAGGCCCAACGTGGGACTGAAATGTTTCCATTTCAGCCCCAACGTGCCCAATATTAAGAGTCTTTTTTTGATTCTTTGTTATTACATTTTAACTCCTCGGTGAAGTCCAAATAAACAATGGATAGCAAATTTGAACTCCTTGTAATCTCAAAAATCCACAGGAACTGAAATTTTTACAATCGGAGCTCTCTAGGTCAATCAGTGGCCTTTTAGGGTCGTTGGGGCTGAAATGTTTCCATTTCAGCCCCAACGTGCCCAATATTAAGAGTCTTTTTTCGATTCTTTATTATTACATTTTAACACCTCGGAGAAGTCCAAATAAACAATGGATAGCAAATTTAAACTCCTTGTAACCTCAGAAATCCACAGGAACTGAAATTTTTACAATCGGAGCTCTCTAGGTCAATCAGTGGCCTTTTAGGGTCATTGGGGCTGAAATGGTTTCCATTTCAGCCCCACGTTGGACCTGAAATGATTCCATTTCAGGCCCGATGTGGGCCTGAAATGGAATCATTTCAGGCCCAACGTGGGGCTGAAATGTTTCCATTTCAGCCCCACGTTGGGCCTGAAAGGCCACTGATTGACCTAGAGAGCTCCGATTCCTGTGGATTTCTGAGGTTACAAGGAGTTCAAATTTGTTATCCATTGTTTATTTGGACTTCTCCGAGGTGTTAAAATGTAATAACAAAGAATCGAAAAAAGACCTTTAATATTGGGCCTGAAATGGACACGTTGGGTCTGAAATGGAAACATTTCAGGCCCAACTTGGGCCTGAAATGGAATCATTTCAGGCCCAACTTGGGCCTGAAATGGAATCATTTCAGGCCCAATGACCCTAAAAGGCCTAATGTGTCAAAATCCACTGATTGACCTACAGAGCTCCGATTGTAAAAATTTCAGTTCCTGTGGATTTCTGAGGTTACAAGGAGTTCAAATTTGCAATCCATTATTTATTTGGACTTCTCCGAGGTGTTAAAATGTAATAATGAAGAACCGAGAAGAAATCACACATTAGGCCTTTTAGGGTCATTGGGCCTGAAATGGTTGGACACCTATTGCATTGGTGATATCTAATATATAGATGTTTGGACACCTAAAATATCATCTCCTACCTCTGACCTCTCTATTCATATGGAATTTTCAGAAATCCAGATATGGGAGGTCCATCAGTGTGTTTTGGTCAAAACTCACTGATATTTCTAAACTACTCCTATTTGATTGGTGATATCTAATATATAGATGTTTGGACACCTAAAACATCATCTCCTACCTCTACCCTCTCAATTAATATGGTGTTTTCAGAAATCCAGATATAGGAGGTCCATCAGTCGGTTTTGAAAGCTATAGGTCTAGTTTAGTTCCATCAGTGGGTTTTGCTCAAAACCCACTGATGGACCTCCCATATCTGGATTTCTGAAAACTCCATATGAATAGAGAGGTTAGAGGTAGGAGAAAGTATTTTAGGTGTCCATAACCTCAAATTTTTATTTTTTCCAAAGTTATAGGTCTAGTTTAGTTCCATCAGTGGGTTTTGCTCAAAATCCACTGATGGACCTCCCATATCTGGATTTCTGAAACCCCCAGCTAAAAAGTTAGGGATGAGGTTGGAGAAAGTATTTTAGGTGTCCATAACCTCAAATTTTTATTTTTTCCAAAGCTATAGGTCTAGTTTAGTTCCATCAATGGGTTTTGCTCAAAACCCACTGATGGACCTCCCATATCTGGATTTCTAAAACCCCAAGCTAAAAAGTTATTGTTGAGGTTGGAGAAAGTATTTTAGGTGTCCATAACCTCAAATTTTTATTTTTTCCAAAGCTATAGGTCTAGTTTAGTTCCATCAGTGGATTTTGCTCAAAACTCACTTATGAACCTCCCATATCTGGATTTCTGAAACCCCCAGCTAAAAAGTTATTGTTGAGGTTGGAGAAAGTATTTTAGGTGTCAATAACCTAAAATTTTTATTTTTTCCAAAGCTATAGGTCTAGTTTAGTTCCATCAGTGGGTTTTGCTCAAAACCCACTGATGGACCTCCCATATCTAGATTTCTGAAACCCCCAGCTAAAAAGTTAGGGATGTGGTTGGAGAAAGTATTTTAGGTGTCCATAACCTCAAATTTTTATTTTTTCCAAAGCTATAGGTCTAGTTTAGTTCCATCAGTGGGTTTTGCTCAAAACCCACTGATGGACCTCCCATATCTGGATTTCTGAAACCCCCAGCTAAAAAGTTAGGGATGAGGTTGGAGAAAGTATTTTAGGTGTCCATAACCTCAAATTTTTATTTTTTCCAAAGCTATAGGTCTAGTTTAGTTCCATCAGTGGGTTTTGCTCAAAACTGATGGACCTCCCATATCTGGATTTCTGAAACCCCCAACTAAAAAGTTATTGTTGAGGTTGGAGAAAGTATTTTAGGTGTCCATAACCTCAAATTTTTATTTTTTCCAAACCTATAGGACTAGTTTAGTTCCATCAGTGGATTTTGCTAAAAACCCACTGATGGACCTCCCATATCTGGATTTCTGAAACCCCCAGCTAAAAAGTTAGGGATGAGGTTGGAGAAAGTATTTTAGGTGTCCATAACCTCAAATTTTTATTTTTTCCAAAGCTATAGGTCTAGTTTAGTTCCATCAGTGGGTTTTGCTTAAAACCCACTTATGGACCTCCCATATCTGGATTTCTGAAACCCCCAGCTAAAAAGCTATTGTTGAGGTTGGAGAAAGTATTTTAGGTGTCCATAACCTAAAATTTTTATTTTTTCCAAAGCTATAGGTCTAGTTTAGTTCCATCAGTGGGTTTTACTCAAAACCCACTGCATATCTGGATTTCTGAAACTCCCAGCTAAAAAGTTAGGGATGAGATTGGAGAAAGTATTTTAGGTGTCCATAACCTCAAATTTTATTTTTTCGAAAACTATAGGTCTAGTTTAGTTCCATCAGTGGGTTTTGCTCAAAACCCAGTGATGGACCTCCCATATCTGGATTTCTGAAACCCCCAGCTAAAAAGTTATTGTTGAGGTTAGAGAAAGTATTTTAGGTGTCCATAACCTCAAATTTTTATTTTTTCCAAAGCTATAGGTCTAGTTTAGTTCCATCAGTGGGTTTTGCTCAAAACCCACTGATGGACCTCCCATATCTGGATTTCTGAAACCCCCAGCTAAAAAGTTAGTGATGAGGTTGGAGAAAGTATTTTAGGTGTCCATAACCTCAAATTTTTATTTTTTCCAAAGTTATAGGTCTAGTTTAGTTCCATCAGTGGGTTTTGCTCAAAACCCACTTATGGACCTCCCATATCTGGATTTCTGAAACCCCCAGCTAAAAAGTTATTGTTGAGGTTGGAGAAAGTATTTTAGGTGTCCATAACCTAAAATTTTTATTTTTTCCAAAGCTATAGGTCTAGTTTAGTTCCATCAGTGGGTTTTGCTCAAAACCCACTGCATATCTGGATTTCTGAAACTCCCAGCTAAAAAGTTAGGGATGAGGTTGGAGAAAGTATTTTAGGTGTCCATAACCTCAAATTTTATTTTTTCCAAAACTATAGGTTTAGTTTAGTTCCATCAGTGGGTTTTGCTCAAAACCCACTGATGGACCTCCCATATCTGGATTTCTGAAACCCCCAGCTAAAAAGTTATTGTTGTGTTTGGAGAAAGTATTTTAGGTGTCCATAACCTAAAATTTTTATTTTTTCCAAAGCTATAGGTCTAGTTTAGTTCCATCAGTGGGTTTTGCTCAAAACCCACTGATGGACCTCCCATATCTGGATTTCTGAAACCCCCAGCTAAAAAGTTAGGGATAAGGTTGGAGAAAGTATTTTAGGTATCCATAACCTCAAATTTTTATTTTTTTCAAAGCTATAGGTTTAGTTTAGTTCCATCAGTGGGTTTTGCTCAAAACCCACTGATGGACCTCCCATATCTGGATTTCTGAAAACTCCATATGAATAGAGAGGTTAGAGGTAGGAGATGATGTTTTATGTGTCCAACCATCTATATATTAGATATCACCAATCAAATAGGAGTAGTTTAGAAATATCAGTGAGTTTTGACCAAAACCCACTGATGGACCTCCCATATCTGGATTTCTGAAATTCTATATGAATAGAGAGGTCAGAGGTAGGAGATGATGGTTTAGGTGTCCAAACATCTATATATTAGATATCACCAATGCAATAGGTGTCCAACCATTTCAGGCCCAATGACCCTAAAAGCCCTAATGTGTGATTTCTTCGTGGTTCTTCATTATTACATTTTAACACCTCGGAGAAGTCCAAATAAACAATGGATAGCAAATTTGAACTCCTTGTAACCTCAGAAATCCACAGAAACTAAAATTTTTATAATCGGAGCTCTCTAGGTCAATCAGTGACCTTTTAGGGTCATTGGGGCTGAAATGGAAACATTTCAGCCCCACGTTGGGCCTGAAATGGAATGCGGGCCTGAAATGGAATCATTTCAGGCCCAACGTGGGGCTGAAATGTTTCCATTTCAGCCCCAATGACCCTAAAATGCCACTGATTGACCTAGAGAGCTCCGATTGTAAAAATTTCAGTTCCTGTGGATTTGTGAGATTACAAGGACTTCAAATTTGCTATCCATTGTTTATTTGGACTTCTCCGAGGTGTTAAAATGTAATAACAAAGAATCAAAAAAAGACTCTTAATATTGGGCACGTTGGGGCTGAATGGAAACATTTCAGCCCCACGTTGGGCCTGAAATAATTCCATTTCAGGCCCAACGTGGGGCTGAAATGGAAACATTTCAGCCTCAATGACCCTAAAAGGCCACTGATTGACCTAGAGAGCTCCGATTGTAAAAATTTCAGTTCCTGTGGATTTCTGAGGTTACAAGGAGTTCAAATTTGCTATCCATTGTTTATTTGGACTTCTCCGAGGTGTTAAAATGTAATAACAAAGAATTGAAAAAAGACTCTTAATATTGGGCACGTTGGGGCTGAAATGGAAACATTTCAGCCCCACGTTGGGCCTGAAATGGAACCATTTCAGGCCCAACGTGGGTCTGATATGTTGTTTTAGTTTTAATTTAATAAAATTATTTTAATTAATTTCAATATTTTTTTTGTTTTGAGAAAAGTTCCATAATATAAAAATCAAAATATAAAGGAACATCTCTTTATGGTCCATCTCGAAAATCGTTACTGACAAAGAGAAAGAGAAAGAGAAAGAGAAATGCATGCAGTACTTAATGGTAGGGGTATAATAGGAAGTTTACTAAAATATGTGCGCCCTTTGGTAACATTGAAACCATGGTACGCCTTTTGGTAAATACCAATACTTAGGTACGCTCTTTGGTAAATTGCCGTAAAATTTATGCTCTCTCAATCTACCTAATGGCATTTGGTGTTTAGATGAATCAATTCTTCAAGAGGAAGCCCTCAAGTTTTTTAAATCTTTGTTCTTTTCTTCCCATCAAGGTAACTATCAACAAGAGAAATGATTTGCACAGTGAAAGTGAATATCTCGGTGAAATCTTTGGTCGTCAATCGACAGCACGCCTGATATCCAATTGTCGATCGAACACCACTGGCGCCCTCCGATCGTTGTCCCGATTTAAACTATACCTTGGAGGGACGGTGAATCCATCGGGATCGCCGGCAACGGTGAACCCGTCGGAATCGACGGTGAATGATGCGAGATCGCAATTGCGGCGATCTTCGACGGGTTCACCATGCCCCCAGGGTATAGTTTGGTTCGGGACGGTGGCCGGAGACCGTCGACGGTGTCCGATCGATGATTGGACGTCAGACGCGCCGTCAATTGACAGTCAAAATTTTCACTGAGACATTCACTTTCATTGAACGTATCATTGCTCTATCAACAATTTGTGGTCCCTAATATGCCTTCACTTGATGAACATAGTAGAATTGTGCTTACATATCCTTTTAGTACGGAGGAAGTATCCAGGGCATTAAACTCTATGAAACGGGCCGGATGGATTTCAGTGTATCTTCTTCAAACAATACTGGCATATCGTGGGAGATAATATTTGGAAACTTATTAAGGATGCATTTGCTATAGGTACCTTTGACCCAACAATTGCAAAAACTCTTATTGCACTTATCCCTAAAGTTGATAACCCAGGTAATGTAAAAGAATTCCGCCCATTAGCAGGGTGCAATGTAATTTATAAAGTTATTACCAAGCTAATGGTTTTTGTTGAGAATAAGAAGCTGTATTAGTAAAGAAAAGTAGAGAAATAGACACAAGAATTATGTAGCCGAAGAAGAGAAATTCACTATGAAGTTTCAAGGTTACAAGTTTACATATGAAGAACATGTAACATCTTTGTGTCTTTTGACTAAACAGTACAAATCTTTAATCCCCAAATCTATATATTATAGGTTTCTATGCCTTGATAGACAGTTGCCAAGACGATTTCTAATATTTGAGAGTTGTTTCTAACCGTTGTTAATGCAATCTTATCTAGAAAATAGTTGCTACTGCAGACTGATGCAACTCTAGCTGTTGTTGATGCAACTCTAGCTCCGGTTGAGGAATCCCAAGGCATTTCTTCACAATTCTCCACCTTGCCTTGAATCATCAAGATCTCCTCTTCCAACCATTCATGGCCCTAAGGGCCTCATTTCTTCATCATGTTCATACCAATCAAGTCCAAGCTATGCTTGAACTTCTCCACTGTTAATGGTTTTGTCATCATATCGGTTGGATTATCCTTTGTTGCAACTTTCTCTACAGAGAACCTTCCTTCTTCAATGATGTCCCTAATGAAATTGAGTCGGACATCAATGTGTTTGGTCCTTTCATGGTATATTACATTCTTGGCCAAGTTGAGAGCACTTTGGCTATCACAATAAATGATAGGCTTTGGCACTTCCAATCCTAGGCTACCAATCAGACCATGTAGCCATATACACTCCTTTACTCCTTCAGTTAGTGATATGTATTCTGCTTCTATGATGGATAGAGCAACTGTAGATTGTAGTGTAGCCTTCCAGCTTACAACACCACTGAAGAGAATGAATATGTAGCATGGTAAGGACCGTTAGGATCTTATCGTGAAGCTAGAGGGGGGTGAATAGCTTTCTTTCGATTTTTCTACCTACGAGTTGTTAGTGCGTAAGTGGAAACACAATGAAAATGAAAATAAAACTAACAACTAATAGAATACATCGATGTATGTGGTTCAAAGATGAAAGTATGGCAGTCCGTAAGGTGGACGATCCTTATCCTTCGGTGGATGATTCCCCGGGAGCACCTCCGGGTAGCTCTTGTCGCTCCTTGTGGGTGGAGAAACATCGCCACAAACCTTGGACAAACCCTGAGCAATATAGGCTACTAATAAACTTTAACCAAGCAAGTTTCGCCAAGAAGAAACAGCCTTAAACGAGCTCCCTTAAATAGAGCTCGAGGCTGAAAAGACCACTACCAGTCGACTGGTCCCACTTAGACTCGACCGTTATAGCCTAATGTTCGATTTTCCAAGTGTCATCAGTCGACTGGTCCAGTACCAGTCAACTGATCTTTCTGTGGTCTTTACCAGTCTACTGGTCCACTCTTACACCTAAGGTTTCTCTTTCCCAAGTACACTTGTCTCAGCACTCGAACCCTAGGATTTCCCGAGTACATTTCACTCAACACTCGTACCCTCATGACTCAGCTGACTCTTCTTCCAGCAGCCTCGATTTGTTGCCTTCGCGCCCTCTTCATCTTCGGCTCCCGTCCCTCAGATGCGGACACAAGCCCTCGGCTTGCCTCCATGCCATCCTTCACGTATGCCTCGAAGTCTACGTCCCTCGGCTCATCGTTCTTGCTCCAGTAGCCTCGATCTGTTGCCTTCAAGCTCTCTTCGACTTTGGCCCTCGTCCCTCAAATGCGCACACAAGCCCTCGGCTTGCCTCCATGTCATTCTTCACGTACGTCTCGAAGTCCGCTTCCCTCGGCTCATCGTCCCTACTTTATCCATGGTCCCTCGGATGCGCACACAAGCCCTCGGATGCGCACACAAGCCCACGGCTTGCCTCCATGCCACCCTTCACCGTACCCGAAGCCGTCCAGCCAAGTCCATGTGTATCCTGTAAACTT
Source organism: Boesenbergia rotunda (assembly GCA_024364735.1). Taxonomy (NCBI): domain Eukaryota; kingdom Viridiplantae; phylum Streptophyta; class Magnoliopsida; order Zingiberales; family Zingiberaceae; genus Boesenbergia; species Boesenbergia rotunda. The sequence goes on from JAGFNQ010002222.1 coordinate 187,103, forward strand.
GAACACTCATATACACATATTAGATCACAATGAAACTTTAACTTAATCATATTGATACACACACATCAAAATCATGATCTTCCAGATCATACTTAGGTCGATTGCCCCAATAATCTCCCCCTTTTTGTTGTGTGGCAATATGTTTAAGTTAGGTAAAACAACAATTAAACATTATAGACATAGCAAAAACAAGAGGCAACCTCCCTCTTAACCTATGCCTTTCACATAATTTTCAATTTTTCACAATACCAAATTAAGTCAAACCTAACTTAACACCACAAGTTCTCCCTCTTTGACACCATCAAAAAGATTGCCCCAAGCAATCCTAACCTTAGTGTCAAAAAGAACCTAAACTATTTCTGAAACACCCTCAGAAATCAACACCCAGATGGATCAGTCGATTGATCCAACATCAGTCGACTGATCCAGCATCAGTCGACTGGTGCCTTTATTTTGCAAACCCACAGAATCTCAGCCTAAATTCAGAATTTCTCAGCCCAAATTCAGAAACTCCTAGAAAATTTCACAAAATTTAGAAAAATTTGAAACTTTGCAAGCATATTTGTTAAGGTATATTCTAACCTAAAAAAATATAGTTTCATAAAAAATACCAAATATTCTTGACTTTTGACACAAACTCCAAATCTTTGAAAATGTATCATTTTGTATCAACTCTCAAGCCTACATTTTATTCTATGTGTTTGCCAAGCCCATCCTATACCATTTCAAACATAGAATCGTGTTCAAATCTCCCCTTCTCTTTATATATATTCTCAAGATAAGGTACATGATAAACCTTCCCCTCCTTCTCAACCCTTACCTCTAGACATATACATATACATGCAAATTTCCTTATGTCCATAATAGCAAGATCATATCATTTGATACAAGCAATATCAAGCCATGAATTGAAAGTTCATATACCAAAGCATGGATTGAATGTTTCATATAAAACATAAGGTATAAAAACAAGTGTCACAAGGGTCATAGCCCCGAAGTCATCAAATATTACAATGCCAACATAAGTGTTTGAGAGATAAATAAAACAAGCTTAATTTAAGTTCACTCTCAACACCCTCATCATCAAATTAGATGAATCACATGTCATCGTCTGGAGGAGGAGGAGGAGGAGGAGGGGCCTGATACATCAGGTTTTAGCTCTGCATCATCGCATATATCTCATCCTGCCACTGCTGGAACCCCTAGAACTGCTCTGTGAGGCCGTGAATCTCCCCATCAATATCAACCTGGTGCTGCTGAAATGTGTGGAAGTCCTCCCTCAGTCCATGAACGTCTGCCCGTAGTAGGGAGAACACCTCCTGTGTAACCCCAGCAGCAGTAGCAGGCGCAGCCTCCTCATCAGAATTGGATGAATCAGAACATTGTCTCCAGGCCATCACCCCCTGCCGACATTCAATCCCCGCCAAGGACAGCTGTCGTGGACCAATTTGGTCGTAGTCCTTGGATAGGCGATGTACCTGACCCTTAGTAGTGTGAATGCCTCTAGACATAAAGAACTCGGTCAAGACATGACAGAAGGGCATGTAGATCTTTCCCTTGACCTCATGGGAAAAGTGGACAATGGAGGCAAAGACATGCAGGGTGATGTCAATATCTAATCTCCTCTCTAATGCGTACATCATTACCAAGTGAGGTAGTCAAATCTTCGACCTTCCCATGGTAACAATGGGTAAAATGCAATCTAAGATAATTTTGTACAACACGTTGCTAATAGGAGTCATGCGCTTAGCTTCAAAAATGCGCTGTGTAGAACATCAGTGTCTTTCAAAATAATGCTGATGGATTTTGTCTAGGGTCACATTAGGAAAGTCAAAAGGCTCGATTACTTTTGGAAAACATGTGAATGCACTGTTGGAAGCCCTACACTCTAAAAATGATCCTAAGATTGCAGATGAAAAGGGAATGGTGACTCCTGCCACCATGGACTCATAAGTCCCATCATTAGGACTAATGCATGTGAGGTTGGCATAGAACTCTTTACACAAGTCAAAGTTAGCATAGTGCTAACAATAAACCAACTGCTCTAGACCAAAATAGGTGATCATTTCAGCAATGTGGGGGGTCTTCTCTTGAAAGTATGTTTGGTTAAGATACCGGCAGTTCATCAATACAAACTCATTATCTGCAAATCTCCGCCGGCACTCCTCGGAACAGAACTGAGGTGCCTCAGGATCTACATAACCCTGTTGAGATGAACCCTCACCCAACCTTCTCTTTTGGACAGCTCTAAAATGTGATTTACCCATGCATGTACCAAAAATGACTCAAATGAAAAGTAAACACAAGGAAACCATACAAAAGGAGAGAGTTAGCTATAAATCATGAATGAATTGAAAGAAGTGAGGCAAACAACTCGTTACCTTTTCCCTGCTCGTTGCATGATGATAAATGATTGTGATTGACTCAACGAAGATGCCCTTCTTGCCCTAGGCTTAGATTTGAGTTGAAGGAAGGCTAGGAATGTGATTTTAGGGCTTGGGGAAGGCTTGGAACAGAAGGGGAGGTTGAGGAAGATGAGAACTCACCGGGGGGGATGGTGTTGAAACCCTAGGTTCGGCCACCCCCGCGCGGCTATTCCTCTTAAAACCCTCGCGTATCAGTCGACTGCCCCAGGGGCAGTCGACTGGTATTTTCGAATCCTTAGTTTCTGATTTGCACTAGACCAGTCGAATGATTCTGAACCAGTCGACTGATACCCCAATTTTAGCTTTTCAGTACTAATTTCAGAAATGCATAATTAATTCCATAAATCTCCAAAAAAGTTGAAATTTCGTGGAGAGATTTGTGGGACCTATGTCTACTTGAGAAAAATATGTTCTCGAATACATCTATCCCCAATCCCAAGATTGACACAACGTTCAAACCTATCTAATTTATTCAAATTATCCTTGGCCTAAAGTCCTAGTTTTGATCTCTTCTTGATGCATCTTCTCATCCTCAACCTCAATGCATCCCTAGCATTGATTTATGTAGCATCTAGACATTGAAAATCAATTACCAAGCAATATAGTTTCATTTTCATCTTTTCATCCATAACACTCCCTTTTTATGTGTCAAACCCCTAAGATTAAAACTCACACTAGTCCTCCAAATCCTTTGGTACATTCCATAGTCCATCTAGTCCTCTTGGAGAAATCCTCCTGAGATCCATTGACCATGGATCCCATTTTGACTTCTAGAGCTCCTCCTTGAGCTCTTATCCTTAGTCACCTCCCTAGGTGACTCATCCACAATGGAAAGACCACACCGGTGTACCTCCGATGCTTCTTGACCTACACCTCTAACCTTTTTGACTTTATATATCTTTTGCTTGACTAAATCCTTCTTCTTTCCTTTAATTTCCTTTTCTTTGCCCTTTTTGGCCTTCCCTTGGCTATAATCATATGACATTCTTGCATATGATTTTCCACCAACATTTGACCTTCTAGATTGATATCCTAGACCCAACCTATCATTTTTGAGGTGTTGACTCCTTGGCACCATGTCTAAGCCCCTAGATCCACTAGTGAGTCTATCCAGGGTTTTCTCCAATTTATCATGTCTTGCCCTTAAGGATTGATTTTCCCTTTCTAAGTTCTTCTCCTTAGTATCCCTATGTCCACTTTGGACATTCTTAGATTTACCACTTTCTCTAGGCATGTGTCTCCCTTTCTTAGGGTTAATGTTTTGGTCCTTAGGTCTAAAATTTCTAGATTGATCATGATCCATGAGTTTCTTAGAATTTTGGCACGCAATAGTAACTCTATTTTTATCATGATACTTGAAATCAAAATTACGCATAGGCAAATAATTTTTATTATTTCTAGCATACATAGGGAAATTTGCAACATTCTTAAAGTTAGGGTTTACCTCCCTTACCCTTGTAGCTCCTCCTTGATGTAAGCTTCTCTTCTTTTCCTCTTTCTCACATCTTCTTAAATGCTCCAATTTCTTGAGCTAACTTTTTCTTGGACACTTGGTGTGATAATGCCCTAGCTCTCCACATGTAAAGCATCTAATGTGCTTTTTCCCTTCCTTTTCCCTACAACCTATGTTAGATTTTAAATAAATTGACCCGGGTTTAGGGTTTACCTCCTTTTTCCCTAATGGACACTTGTCCTTGTAGTGTCCCCTCTTGTTGCATCCAAAGCAAATGATGTGGTCTTTGGTCCTTACTTTGGTGGAGGTTGAGGCTTCTTCTTACTCCGGTGTTGAAGAGGGTCTCTCCTCCCCCTCAATTCTTGAAGTGGAAACTTCTTCTTCTTCCCTTGACGAAGTGGATGATCTTTCACTCTCTTGAGCCGCTTCATTTGATGAGATGGACAATTCTTTTTCTTTTTTTTCTTCTTCTTCGGATGTTGACTTTCTTTCTTCATCCGATTGGTCCTTCTCCTCTTCTTGGACCATTGAGCTTACTCCTTGGGCTCTTCCACTACTTTGGCTTGTGTAGGGTTTTCATAGAATGCTACCATCTTGTCTCATAACTCATGTGCACTTTTGTATTCCCCTACACCACTAATTATTTTATTAGGCAAAATACTAAGTAAAATTGAGATTACCGTTTCGTTTGCTTTTGCATGTGCTTGTTGGTCCTTATTCCAATATCTTGGCTGGAGCTTTTTCCCGTGTTTATCCTTTGGAATTTCAAATGGTTCTTCAAGCGCAATCATATAGTTCCAATCTATGCCAAACCACGTCTTCGTCCGCATCCTCCAATAGTCGAAATCCTCATGATCATAGGGAGGTGGAACGTTGATGTCATCACCCAACTTTTCTTCAATCCTCATCTCCACTAGCTTTCTTGCTCTCTCGATGGTTAGTCCGTAGACGAGCGAATCTTCGCTCTGATACCATTTGTTAGGATCTTACCGTGAAGCTAGAGGGGGGTGAATAGCTTTCTTTCGATTTTTCTACCTACAAGTTATTAGTGCGCAAGAGGAAACACAATGAAAATGAAAATAAAACTAACAACTAATAGAACACATCGATGTACGTGGTTCAGAGATGAAACTCCTACTCCACAATAGTCCGTAAGGTGGACGATCCCTATCCTTCGATGGATGATTCCCCTGAGCACCTCCGGCTAGCTCTTGTCGCTCCTTGTGGGTGGAGAAACCTCGCCACAAAGCATGGACAATCCCTGAGCAATATAGGCTACTAACAAGCTTTAACCAAGCAAGTTTCGCTAAGAAGAAACAGCCTTAAACGAGCTCCCTTAAATAGAGCTCGAGGCTGAAAAGACCACTACCAGTCGACTGGACCATTACCAGTCGACTGACCCCACTTAGACTCGACCGTTATAGCCTAACGTTCGATTTTTCAAGTGCCGTCAGTCGACTGGTCCAGTATCAGTCAACTGATCTTCTATGATCTTTACCAGTCGACTGCCAAAACACCAGTCGACTGGTGCACTCTTACACCTAAGGTTTCCCTTTTCCGAGTACACTTCTCTCAGCACTCGAACCCTAGGATTTCCCGAGTACATTTCACTCAGCACTCGTACCCTCACGACTTAGCTGACTCTTCTTCCAGCAGCCTCGATCTGTTACCTTCGCGCCCTCTTCGTCTTCGGCTCCCGTCCCTCAGATGTGCACACAAGCTCTCGGCTTGCCTCCATGCCATCCTTCATGCATGCCTCGAAGTCCGCATCCCTCGGCTCATCGTTCCTGCTCCAGCAGCCTCAATCTGTTGCCTTCAAGCTCTCTTCGACTTTAGCCCTGATCCCTCAGATGCCCACACAAGCCCTCGGCTTGCCTCCATGCCATCCTTCACGTATGCCTCGAAGTCCGCTTCCCTCGGCTCATCGTCCCTACTTTATCCATGGTCCCTCGGATGCACACACAAGCCCACGGCTTGCCTCCATGCTACCCTTCACCGTACCCGAAGTCGTCCAGCCAAGTCCATGTGTATTCTACAAACCTGCACACTCACATACACATATTAGATCACAATGAAATCTTAACTTAATCATATTGACACACACACATCAAAACCATGATCCTCCAGATCATACTTGGGTCGATTGCCCCAACAAGGACCTCCTCTTTAATAGGTCTCCTCTATAGTCAAAATCTATATAACCAACAAGTCCTCCAGCATTACCATTAACTCCATAAACAAGACACATGTTGCTTGTGCCGTTTAGGTATCTCATGATCCATTTAACAACCTCCCAATGAGCTTTCCCCGGATTTCTCATGAAGCGACTAACCACGCTTACTATATAAGCCAAATCCAGTCTTATGCACACCATTGCATACATCAGACTTCCAACAACACTTGAATATGGGATCGTTCTCATGTATCCCCTCTCTTCTTCTGTGCTTGGCAGGGAATCCACATCGAACTTAAAATGTGCTGCTAATGGAGTCTTGACTGGTTTTGCATCCTCCATTTGAGAAGATTGTAGGAACTTTTGTGATGTACTTTTGTTGTGTTACATACAATAGACCTTCTTTTCTATCTCTCCAAATCTCCATTCCAAGAATCTTTTTGATTGCACCCAAATCTTTCATCTCAAACTCATTGTTCAACAATTTCTTTAGGTTGCTAACTTCTTGCTTGCTCCTTCCAGCAATCAACATATCATCCACATATAGAAGTAGATACACAATAGAAGCATCCAACAGTTTCTTAGAGTAAACACAGCTATCAAACAAATTACGAGTAAAGTCATGAGAAGTCATGAAAGTGTTAAACCTTTTGTACCATTGTCTTAGTGCTTGCTTCAAGCCATATAAGGATTTTTTTCAACAAGCATTCATAGTCCCTCCTCTTCCAAATTTCTAAGGAGAAATACAATCTTTACATCCAGTTGTTCCAATTCTAGATCATACACACTAACCATGGCTAGAAAAACTCTGATTGTTTTGTGCTTCACCACTGGTGAGTATATCTCATGATAATCAACCCCTTCCTTTTGTGAGCAGCATTTAGCCACCAACCTTGCTCTGAACCTTAGAGGTTCAACACTAGGAATTCCTTCTTGCTTCTTGAGCACCCATTTGCAACCTACTGGCTTTACCCCTTTAGGCAATGACACCAACTTCCAAGTCTTGTTCTTGTCAAGTGACTTCATCTCCTCTTGCATTGCATCCAACCACTGTGCTGCATCTTCACTCTTCGTTGCTTCCTTGTAGGTGCTTGGTTCATTAGAATCAATAGTACCACCAACCGCCAAAGCATATGCCATTAGATTTGTGTCAGGAACATCAACATAGTCTGCATATCTTGGTGGTCACCTGATCTCCCTTCTTGCCCGTCTTGCTGCTATATGTTCTTCCCCTCTTGGATTTTCCATTGAAGGTTCAACTTCAATTTCAACTTTGGCACCAGCATCTCCATTAGACACTAGATCTTCACACTCCTCCTTTCACCCAAGCATGACTGATTCATCAAAAATTACATCCTTGCTTATTATCAACTTCTTTGCTTGGTTCCCTTCATTGTACCATAGTCTGTAACCTTAGACACCTTTGGTGTATCCAAGGAACTTGCACTTCAATCCCTTGGCTCCAATTTTCCTTCATTGATGCGAGCATATGCAGGACAACTGAAAACATGCGGACCAGAGTAGTCTGGAGGTGCCCCATACCATATCTCCTATCGAGATTTGAAGTCTATTGCTATTGATGGAGATCTATTCACCAAGTAATAAGCAGTGTTCATTGCCTCAACCTAGAAATGTTTTGGAAGACCAACACTTAAGCACATGCATCGCACTTGCTATAAAAGTGTTTGATTCATCCGCTCCGCCACCCCATTTTGTTGAGGAGTGTGTCTCACAGTGTGATGTCTCATTATCCCCTCTTCTTTCTGTAATCATTAAACAAGGTGTTGCAGAATTCCAATCCATTATCTGTTCTAAGTGTCTTGACCTTCTTCCCAGTTCTTTTTCCACCATGATCTTCCACTCTTTGAATTGTTTAAACATTTCATCTTTAGTCTTCAGAAAATACACCCATACTCTTCTTGAGTAATCATCTATAAATGCTACAAAGTACTTGCATCCAGTATGAGACTCAACTGGAGAGGGCCCCCACAAGTCTGAGTGGTACATACTCAAAAATTTCAGTGGAGGTGTGCTTGCCGGGATTGAACTTTACCCTCCGTCGCTTGCCAATCATGCAAGTCTCACAGAACTTCAACTTCCCAATTTCAGCACCACCAAGCAATCTTTTCTTGCTTAGTACTCCTAGCCCCTTCTCACTCATGTGTCCGAGACTCGAATGTCATAACTTTGTTTCTGCCTCATGTTGATCCAATGAATGAGAAATAGCCACAGTTCCAAGTATAGGAGAACCTTCCAACAAGTAGATTCCATGTTGTAATTTTCCCATCATCACCACACGAGCACCTTGGAAACCTTCAGTTGTCCATCACAGCTAGAGAAACTGAAGCCCTGCTTGTCCAATGTACCAAAGAGATTAAATTCTTGTGAAGTCCAGGAACAACCATGCATCCAACATCCTTATTGATCCATCAAACATTCTGAGTTGATAATACCACTCCTTGACATTTAACTCCTCATCTCCTAGTCTTACTCTCCCATTCCTTCCTTGAAGGAAGTGAACATCTCTCGAGAGAAAGTCATGTGATAGGAAGCCCTAGTATCAGAAAACCAAGTATTTGCTGCTTGGGCTATGCTACAATCAGACATTACTGCCTTCATCATCGTCTGATTTGTCTTGGACAACAGCAACAATTCCCTTTGAACTAGATCCTTTCACTCCTTCTCATATCCTTGCTTTCATTGTGGACAGTCCCTTTTGATATGTCCTCTCTCCTTGCAATGATAGATCGAGGTCCATGGACTTCGATTTGGAATGAGATTTCCCTTTGCTTACTTTTCCATCGTTCTCCTTGTTCCTTCCTTGACTCACCACTAGACCAAGTTGGAGCCTTCTTCATACGATCCCAAGACTTTCTTTTATAATTCCTTTGAGAGGATGGT
>JAGFNQ010002222.1:198894-226413 GCA_024364735.1 Boesenbergia rotunda
ATACTATACACAAATCTTGATGTGTATCCCAATTGCCATTCGAAGTTGTCGAGAAGTGACCAAGCAAAATATCCTATAACTGTTGCGCCGTCATCCATAGCCCTTTTCAAGTTGGTAATGTAGCTCTTGTAATAGTTAATTCTCGTTGTATCTTGTAAGGCTTCAGGAAGAGTTGCATTTCCAGGCTGATCCATTCCTGTATAATGGATTATGATAAGATATGTCTAATAATCGAAAAATATATATCAAACGAGAATTGTTACCATTCTCCGCTAAAATGATAATGGGATTGCCATAAGTTTCCTTCACATATGTCACGGCTTTATAGATTCCCCACGGAACTACGTAGAGCCAATATGAGTTGGCCTAAAAAAATCATTTGATTAACTTATAGATATAATTTTGATTGTGCAATTCTAATGCATAATACATGCAAACAAATTCATTATGTGGAGATGAAAATAACATACAAACAATATATTGATAATTGTATTTTAAAATATATTATCAGTATACAACACAATTTAGCAAAATAATAGATTTACCAGGGGACCAATTGGCACACCATTTCGATCGTCTGCAAGATAATAAGGAAACAAATAATATTATTATAGCATAATTATATCAATTGAATTGAAAAGGTTTTAAAAAATCTAACATTTGAACTCCACATGCCAATCAGCTTGATAGCTAATAGGTTTTGGATCAACTGTTCCAGGATCCTTCATATAATAGGTTGTATATTGATTGACCCCAACATAATCATAGGAATCTTTCACCATCTTCACTTGTTTATTGGTAAATTTAGGGAGTCTTTCTTTGACAATATCTTGAACTGATTCGGGATAGTGTCCATATGTTAAAGGGTGAAGGAACCTACAATGAACATCATTTTAGGCTAATTAATAAATCATATTTCATTAAATAGAAAAAAGTGAAATAATGCCTTTACCATCCAATGTGAAAATCTCTAGCTCTTTGAGCGGCAGCTTTATCTTGTGCCGAGTAACTATAAGGTTCATACCAAACAAAATCTAAAAGAATTCCTATTTTGCCTTTTTGTTCTTCCTGAATAGAGTAAATAGAACAAGAAACACATCTACATGAGAAATCATACTGACATATCTTTAAATTGGACATTTTTTATATAGTTGTATTCTATGTACTGAATTAAACTAAATCAATGAATAACAATTTACTTGATATTTTTCACGATATCTTTTCACTGCAGCAGCATGAGATAAGATTAAATTATGTGCCACGATATAAGGCTCAGTAGTTGAGTTCCCACCAGCCGCACAAGTGCTACATCTCCCTGGGGCATGAATTCCAGTATCATAACCAAGGGCCGCCACACATCTAGGTTCATTAAAGGTGAACCAATTCTTAACTCTATCACCAAATCTCTCAAAACAAAAATCGGCATAGTCTGCAAATGCATCCCTAAAAATATACCAATTAATCAATAACTATGCCAAAATATTAATGAATATAATTTTTACATTTTACAATTCGTAATACTTACACTATCTTTGGACTTAACCAACCCAAGTATTCTTCATGAAGTGCCAAAGGAAGATCATAGTGATAAAGATTTGCATAAGGAGTAATGCCTGATCATATCAAAATTTTTAAAGATAAATATGAAAATATTAATATTGAATAATTTTTCAAAAACTAAAAGATAAAAAAATCAATATTGCTCTTTGCTAAATTGAGAAACTAATATACCTTGTTGTATCAAGTAATCGATTAGCCTATCGTAATAATCTACACCTTCCCAATTGATTTCACCCGTTCCATCTATAAGGAAAAAATTAATATCAAACATTAAAATGAACAATATACTATAAATAAAAAATATAGATTTTCATTACTTGGAAATATTCTACTCCATGAAATTGAGAACCTATAAGCATCAAAATTGAATGCCTTCATGATGTCAACATCTTCCTGCATGATCATAAATCTATTAATGTTGCCACCATAAATCCATTAATGTTTAGTTAAATTCTATATTACAAATAGATAAAGGGATCCAAGTATATCAAGGAGGAAGTAGACAAAAGGACATGCTTTAGTTCAATTATGACATAAAATCCAAGAAAAGGAAAAAATACACAAGAGACCACAATATAACAAGTACTTGAGCACATTATGAATAGAATCTCCACAATTAATTAGTCAAAAAAAAAGAAAAAGAAAAAAAAGCAACAACAAGTACTTGAGCACAAAACAATTATAAGAGGGCAACCAATTCTTGCCATCCTTTGTATGATCTTTGTCTACAACATAGTATATTTTAATAAACATGTTTTCCTTTTCTACTTTCTTTCAGTATTTTATATGCAATAAAACAATTATAATGAACAGGGAAAAATAAGATGAACAATTGGGAAAGATAAGAGAAAAGATGAACCTGGTAGTGATGGTACTCATCAACGGTAACATCGGCCGTAGCATTGCCGGCGATTTTACCTGCATTCATCAAGTGAATATTTTTTTCAACATTGCGAAGTATATCGACATTCACTCATAATAATCAAAGAGGGATCGGTAATGTGACAAGCAAATACAATATTAAGATCGCTTAATTACCTGGGATTCTAATGAATGCATCCCAAATGCTCGGTCCTCGTCCTCCTTTAAGCGTCATCCCTTCGACTTGATATGCTGATGCCGCTGTCCCGAACACGAATCCCTCTGGGAATGTCTCACGATTGAGACTGTGATCGACATTTGAAGCTTGATTGCGCTTGAAAGAGAGCAAAAGGAAGAAGAAAAATAAGAACAATGTGCATGCCTTCGAATCCATTTTGGAATGTCGAAAGAAAAGATAAAAAATAATCGTAGAGCTGCTGTGCTTATATAGCAGTGTAGTATAATGTATTGGATCATGGATGAGAATGACAGATAATAATTTCGAAATATTATATTACTAAATAAAATCTGAAATTTGAATTAATCAACGCCAATGCCAATGGATAAAGTTAAGAAAGCAGTATAACCAATGGATAAGTTCGTGTACAAATTGTGTCGATCGGGGAGATAGAGATTATAATTGAAATCAATCATCGGAAATTCCATTGAATTATTATATCAATATATAAATCATGATTTGATTCAGCGCGAGCATTAAAAGGAATTTAATACAGCTGGCTAGTTGCTTAATTCTGAGGCCGGATCCTCTGTCCCGGATCCAGCCTCTGTCCCTATGTCCCGCTCATCGGCGATCGTCGGCGAGCCATCCGATTAACGATCGAACACGATCGGCAGCCTCCGGCCGTCGTCCCGAACAAAACTATACCTTAGGAGGTACGGTGAACCGGTCGGGTATCGCCGTAATTGTGATGTTGTCGTATTCACCGTCGAATCCGACGAGATTGCAATGCGACGTTTCCGACCGATTCACCGTTCTCCGATGATATCGTCTTATTCGGGACGACGATCAAAAATTATTAGCGATGTCCGATCGTCGATCGGACGACTCGCCGACGATCGCCGGCGAGCGAAACCCCGGGACAGGGGCCTGTCCTAGGACAGAGGATCCGGCGCCCTTAATTCCTTAATCGGCAATATACCAAAGGGCGTACGTAATAATTGGAAATTACCAAAGCGCGTCCCATGGTTTGTATTTTATCAAAGGGCGCAGCCCTTTAAGTGAACTTCCTCTTATACCCCTCCTGTTATGTACTGCTTTTCTCTTTCTCTGTCAGTAATAAATTTCGAGACGTCTGCACATGCAACGTGACTTAATTACTGACTTTTATTTTAAAATAATATACTATGGAATCGACGCTAAATTAAAAAATGTAAGGTAAAAATTGAAAAAATATTTCATTTAAAAAATTTCTCATCTAACGTGATTTAAAAATATAAATAAATAATTTTTATATTTGATTAATAGAAATTAATATATTAAATAATATTTAATAAATATATTAATGTATAAAAAATTTTTTGAAAAAAACTGACTGTGGGTGATTTCAGGCACACGCTGGGCCTGAAATATTTTTATTTCAGACCCAGTGTGGGCCTGAAATTTTTTATTTCAGGCCCACGTTTGGCATGAAATCTTTTGATTCAGGCCCGACGTGGACTCAAATTTTTTTCTATTTTAAAAATATATTAATATATAAAAAAACGTACCAAAACACTTAATTTCAGATTCAAACGCAGGGCCTGAAGTCATCCCAGGAAGGTCTGAAATCAAATAACTTCAGATACTATAAATAATTAATTTAATAAATAATAATTAAATATAAAATAATATTTTTAAACTTTTTGCTAGGATCTACTTTAAAATTGATTTAATAAAAAGAGTAAGATATATATGCTTTCCCCAATTTAAAAACATAATAATAATTTTATAATCTTTATTTACGTCCAAATTAGTAAATAAAATTTTGATTTTATAAATAAAATTAAACCAAATAAAAATTAATTTTTTAATCATATAATGTATTTAATAAAAATAAAATGATAATAATGACACCCATTTGATTTTTGAGATAATATATATAACCGCTTCTATAACAAGAAATAGAACAAAATAAAGTGGTGCATCTTTATAAATTCAAGAAATCAAATAAATTGGGTTGGCTAATGGTTTTCGTATCAATCATACATGTTATTCAATTGAAGAAAGAAATTAATTATCGATTTCTTTGAACATGCCATGAAAATCCAATAAGCATTTGCTATTCTCTTGGTTCTCATCTTGAGAAACACATAAATATGCCAACAAAATATTTCAATTAAGGAACGACAATTTATCAAAGGGCATACGTAACAATTAGAAATTACCAAAGGGCGTCCATTGGTTTGTATTTTACCAAAGGGCGCAGCCCTTTAAGTGAACTTCCTCTTATACCCCTCCTGTTATGTACTGCTTTTCTCTTTCTCTGTCAGTAACAAATTCCGAGACGTCTGCACATGCAACGTAACTTAATTACTGACTTTTATTTTAAAATAATATACTATGGAATCGGCGCTAAATTAAAAAATGTAAGGTAAAAATTGAAAAAATATTTCATTTAAAAAATTTCTCATCCAACGTGATTTAAAAATATAAATAAATAATTTTTATATTTGATTAATAGAAATTAATATATTAAATAATATTTAATAAATATATTAATGTATAAAAATTTTTTTGAAAAAAACTGACCGTGGGTGATTTCAGGCCCACGTTGGGCTTGAAATCAATAGATTTCAGGCCCAGCGTTGGCCTGAAATTTTTTATTTCAGGCCCACGTTGGGCCTGAAATCTTTTGATTCAGGCCTGACGTGGACTCAAATTTTTTTCTATTTTAAAAATATATTAATATATAAAAAAACGTATCAAAACACTTAATTTCAGATTCAAACGCAGGGCCTGAAGTCATCCCAGGAAGATCTGAAGTCAAATAACTTCAGATCCTATAAATAATTAATTTAATAAATAATAATTAAATATAAAATAATATTTTTAAAATTAAAGAATTTTTAGTGAGGGCATGAAGTCATCAGTGACTTCAGGGCCCTCCATCATATTAAATATAAAAAAATATTAAAAAATATTTTATAAAAAGGAATAATATATAATTATATATTATTTATAATTTTTTTAAAAAAAGGTATAATATATACTTACATAATAATAAAATGTTATTATAAAGAAATCCAGATATGGGAGGTCCATCAGTGGGTTTTGGTCAAAACCCACTGATATTTCTAAACTACTCCTATTTCATTGGTGATATCTAATATATAGATATTTGGACACCTAAAACATCATCTCCTACCTCTACCCTCTCTATTCATATGGAGTTTTCAGAAATCCAGATATGATAGGTCCATCAGTGAGTTTTGGTCAAAACTCACTGATATTTCTAAACTACTCCTATTGCATTGGTGATATAGAGTGTATAGATGTTTGGACACCTAAAACATCTTCTCCTAGGTCAACCCTGTCTATTGATATAGGGTTTTCAGAAATTCAGATATGGGAGGTCCATCAGTGAGTTTTGGTCAAAACCCACTGATATGACTAAATTACTCCTATTGCATTGGTGATAGCTAATATATAGATGGTTGGACACCTAAAACATCATCTCCTACCTCTAACCTCTCTATTCATATGGAGTTTTCAGAAATCCAGATATGGAAGGTCCATCAGTGGGTTTTGGTCAAAACCCACTGATATGACTCCATATCAGTGAGTTTTGGTCAAAACCCACTGATATGACTCCATATCAGTGGGTTTTGACCAAAACCCACTGATGGACCTTCCATATCTGGATTTCTGAAAACTCCATATGAATAGAGAGGTTAGAGGTAGGAGATGATGTTTTAGGTGTCCAACCATCTATATATTAGCTATCACCAATGCAATAGGAGTAATTTAGCCATATCAGTGGGTTTTGACCAAAACTCACTGATGGACCTCCCATATCTGAATTTCTGAAAATCCTATATCAATAGACAGGGTTGACCTAGGAGAAGATGTTTTAGGTGTCCAAACATCTATACACTCTATATCACCAATGCAATAGGAGTAGTTTAGAAATATCAGTGAGTTTTGACCAAAACTCACTGATGGACCTATCATATCTGGATTTCTGAAAACTCCATATGAATAGAGAGGGTAGAGGTAGGAGATGATGTTTTAGGTGTCCAAATATCTATATATTAGATATCACCAATGAAATAGGAGTAGTTTAGAAATATCAGTGGGTTTTGACCAAAACCCACTGATGGACCTCCCATATCTGGATTTCTTTATAATAACATTTTATTATTATGTAAGTATATATTATACCTTTTTGTAAAAAAATTATAAATAATATATAATTATATATTATTCCTTTTTATAAAAATTTTTTTAATATGTTTTTATATTTAATATGATGGAGGGCCTGAAGTCATCAGACTTCAGGCCCTCCCTGAAGTCACTGATGACTTCATGCCTTCATGCCCTCACTAAAAATTCTTTAATTTTAAAAATATTATTTTATATTTAATTATTATTTATTAAATTAATTATTTATAGGATCTGAGGTTATTTGACTTCAGATCTTCCTGGGATGACTTCAGGCCCTGCGTTTGAATCTGAAATTAAGTGTTTTGATACGTTTTTTTATATATTAATATATTTTTAAAATAGAAAAAAAATTTGAGTCCACGTCAGGCCTGAATCAAAAGATTTCAGGCCCAACGTGGGCCTGAAATAAAAAATTTCAGGCCCACGCTGGGCCTGAAATAAAAATATTTCAGGCCCAGCATGGGTCTGAAATCTATTGATTTCAAGCCCAACGTGGGCCTGAAATCACCCACAGTCAGTATTTTTCAAAAATTTTTTTATACATTAATATATTTATTAAATATTATTTAATATATTAATTTCTATTAATCAAATATAAAAATTATTTATTTATATTTTTAAATCACGTTGGATGAGAAATTTTTTAAATGAAATATTTTTTCAATTTTTACCTTACATTTTTTAATTTAGCGTCGATTCCATTTATATTATTTTAAAATAAAAGTCAGTAATTAAGTTACGTTGCATGTGCAGACGTCGGTCTCGGAATTTATTACTGACAGAGAAAGAGAAAAGCAGTACATAACAGGAGGGGTATAAGAGGAAGTTCACTTAAAGGGCTGCGCCCTTTGGTAAAATACAAACCAATAGACGCCCTTTGGTAATTTTCAATTGTTACGTATGCCCTTTGATAAATTATCGTTCCTTAATTGAAATATTTTGTTGGCATATTTATGTGTTTCTCAAGATGAGAACCAAGAGAATAGCAAATGCTTATTGGATTTTCATGGCATGTTCAAAGAAATCGATAATTAATTTCTTTCTTAAATTGAATAACATGTATGATTGATACGAAAGCCATTAGCCAACCCAATTTATTTG
Organism: Boesenbergia rotunda; assembly: GCA_024364735.1. Taxonomy (NCBI): domain Eukaryota; kingdom Viridiplantae; phylum Streptophyta; class Magnoliopsida; order Zingiberales; family Zingiberaceae; genus Boesenbergia; species Boesenbergia rotunda. The sequence continues at coordinate 206,801 of JAGFNQ010002222.1, forward strand.
ATTTCATGAATTTATAAAGATGCACCACTTTAATTTGTTCTATTTCTTGTTATAGAAGCGGTTATATATATTATCTCAAAAATCAAATGGGTGTCATGATTATCATTTTATTTTTATTAAATACATTATATGATTAAAAAATTAATTTTTATTTGGTTTAATTTTATTTATAAAATCAAAATTTTATTTACTAATTTGGACGTAAATAAAGATTATAAAATTATTATTATGGTTTTAAATTGGGGAAAGCATATATATCTTACTCTTTTTATTAAATCAATTTTAAAGTAGATCCTAGCAAAAAGTTTATCTAGATAGGTTGCTGATTTTAACTAAGGGAGTGTTTGGGAGAGCTTCTACAAAGTATTTTTAAGATTCTAGCTACATGGAAGTACTTTTGAGTATTTGTAAATGTCAAATTCTACTTTAGCTTCCATATCTTTTACTCAAAAGTTGGAAATAAGAATTTGATATTTTTTCTACTTCTGCTTTTTTGTTTATAATATAGAATTAGCATTTATGTCACGCCCCAGAGGCACATGCTTACTCTAAAATCGGGCAACATCTCCCTTGTACAACGGACAAGTTGGGACATATATACATATCATCTCACCAATCTAGCTTAGCCACAAGCGGCTGACATCACAACAAAACAAAATAAATACAACCACGCAGTTTATAATAATTAGATGACTCCGCCATCATAAACACAAAAGGAATAAAGTAGATAACTATTATTTTGATAAGGAAAGAAAACAGGAAAGAATCTGTATATATGAAAAGGCTCCAATAAAAATCCAAAAGGTACCTACTAGTCTAATACCTAACGAGTTGAAAGAAACATCACTCTAGGAATTTAAATACGGAAAGAACGAAAACGTGAAAAGAAATCAGACACTAAATCAAACCAAACCGACACGGTGGGACTGAGGAACTGGCGACTGGATCCTCTCCTGGCTCCAAATAATATAACTACCTGGTACCTGAAACAAAAATAGGTGGTAGCGGTGGTGAGTCCGGGTGGACTCTGTGGGTATATGATTAGACAAATAGTATGTCATAATAAAGATATATCAAGTAGAGAAAACAATAGGTATAGTCTCTAAGGAATATAAGAATACTTAAACATGTATAACATATAAAACAACATGACATAAAACAACAACTAAGAATATACGAAAAACCTCGTGATATCACAATATCAAAACATACATGCATGTCAACCAAATACAGCAAACATAGCTCATATAAATGCAACAACCACAAAAAAAATGCATAAATGCAATATATGCATATGATGCAATGACATGTGTCACCCCTGACTCCAGTCAAGCCACCAACACATCACATCTGTGTGATCGAGTGGGTAGGGTTGTGACAACTGTACACACTCCAACAAATACCACTAATACATGTGGTTGAGTGGACAGGATGCTGGGGAGCCAACTACTCCAAACCCCGAGAATAAAGGGGGAGCTATCAACAGCTCTAGTATCCCTTGAAAACAACGGTGAGGGTGTCACTGCTTGCCTACAGCTGCAACATGTGTGACATAACAGGACAGTTGCTCACACTCTAGTAACTACCACGACAACAAGTGGTTGAGTGAACTGAGCAACTAAAATTACTAACGACGGCTTAACTATATGGAAGCCTAACAGTCGTTAGTATGCAACGTGCAAATATGGTGCATGCTACAAGATGCACAAACAACCGAAAAATAATGATGTAACAAAATCCAACAAGTATCAACGATGCAGTGATACAACCAATCAAGTATCAAAAACCAACGATTATGCATCTACACTACTAGGTAGGGTATTTCTAATTCCAAATAAACCTAATTGTCTAACGGCCCGACCCCTCGGTCCCTTGGACGACCCAACTGGCGGCCCACTTGGCGGCCCAACCGGCGGTCCCTTGGGTGGCCCAACTGGTATGTCGTCAACCGATGACCATCGGCCGTGTCGTTACTCACTAGGTTTTCCCACCCCTGGCTAGTGGATTTTTGCCTTTCCCAGGATTCGAACTCTAGATCTCCAGGCTAAGTGCTAAAGTTTATGAATTCTGGTAGCCAAGTGAGCGCCGCTCACATAGCTACCAGGATTCATAAACTTTAGCACTTAGCCTGGAGGTCTAGAGTTCGAATCCTGGGGAAGGCAAAAATCCACTGGCCAGGGGTGGGAAGACCTAGTGAGTAACGGCACGACCGATGGTCGTCAGTTGACGACATAACGGGTCGCCAGTTGGGCCATCCAAGGGGCCGCCAGTTGGGCCGCCCAAGGGGCCGAGGGGTCGGGTTGTTACAATAAAAAGGTGCCTTTTTACCTTCCCACAAAACGGGTCGCCAGTTGGGCCGTCCAAGTCGACCGTGTCGTTACTCACTAGGTCTTCCCACCCTTGGCCAGTGGATTTTTGTCTTCCCCAGGATTCAAACTCTAGACCTCCAGGCTAAGTACTAAAGTTTATGAATCTTGGTAGCCAAGTGAGCGCTCACTTGGCTACCAGATTCAAGGAACCTTTGTACTTGTCCTGGAAGTTTAGGGTTCGAATCTGGGGAAGGCAAAAACCCACTGCCGGGAGTGGGAAGACCGTAGGGCGCCTGATGGGGCTAGAGGGGTCGTGTCGCTATATAAAAGGCACCTTTTTATTGTAACGACCCGGCCCGTCGACCCGACCACTCGGCCCCTTGGGCGGCCAAATTCTATTTTTGGCGGCCCAACAACCTGACCCCTTTGATCATCGACTATCGGCCGTGCCGTTACTCACTAGGTCTTCCCACCCCTGGCCAGTGGATTTTTGCCTTCCCTAGGATTCGAACTCTAGACCTCCAGGATAAGTACTAGAGTTTATAAATCTTAGTAGCCACCAGGATTCATAAACTCTAGTACTTATCCTGGAGGTCTAGAGTTCGAATCCTGGGGAAGGCAAAAATCCACTGGCCAGGGGTGGGAAGACCTAGTGAGTAACGGCACGGCCGACGGGGGCTCACTTGGCTACCAGGATTCATAAACTCTAGTAGTTATCCTGGAGGTCTAGAGTTCGAATCCTGGGGAAGGCAAAAATCCACTGGCCAGGGGTGGGAAGACCTAGTGAGTAACGACACGGCCGACGGTCGACGACCAAAGGGGCCAGGTTGTTAGGCCGCCAAAAATAGAATTTGGCCGCCCATGGGGCCGAGGGGTCGGGTCGACGGGCCGGGTCGTTACAATACTTACATTATACTTGCACCAAATTGTTGATGCAGTCTGACCCTGATTGTTATTTTGGTGTTGACAACGATTTAAGTTTGGTTGAGCGAATTTGGGTTGAAATCCCGGTGAGTGAAGCCGGGTCCTGGTGAGTGAAGCCAGGTGATGGAAATCCCGGTGAGTGAAGCCGGGTCTTGGTGAGTGAAGCCAGGTGATGGAAATCCCGGTGAGTGAAGCCGGGTCCTGGTGAGTGAAGCCAGGTGTGGAAAAGTCCTAACTCGGAAGGTTGGGTGAAAAGTCCTAGCTTGGAGGGCTAGGTGAAAAGTCCTAACTTGGAGGGTTAGGTGAAAAGTCCCAACGGGAGGGTTAGGTGAAAAAGTCCTGGCTTGGAGGGTCAGGTCCTAGCTTGGAGGGCTAGGTTTGGAAAAGTCCTAATCCGGAAGAGTTAGGTGAAAAGTCATAGCTTGGAGGGCTAGGTGAAAAGTCCTAACTTGGAGGGTTAGGTGCAAATTCCCAACTTGGAGGGTTAGGTGAAAAATCCTTAGCTTGGAGGGCTAAGGTGGATGAAACCCTAGCTTGGAGGGCTAGGTTGGAGCCCCTGGATCGATCTGGTGATTAATCAGGGAGTTGGCACGGTGCTCCTTCGTGGATCGGTCTGGTGACCGATCCAGCGATGACTGATCGGTCTGGTGACCGATCAGGGAGTATGCGTTTCACTCACTGAACGGCTCCTGATCGGTCCGATGACCGATCAAGGAGCACTTAGTGAGTTGAGTTCCCCTACTGATCAAGTTCTGAACGGTCTGGTGACCGATCAAAGACTTAGGATTTAATCAGACCTAGACCGATCAGGATGGAGCCTGATTGGTCTAGGAGTGGCCTGATTGGTCTGGTGACCGATCAGGCTGGAGCCTGATTGGTTTGGGGACCAATCTGGAGTGTGCAGCAGATAGCCTGATTGGTTTGGGGACCAATCAGGAGTATGCAGAAGACTACTGGATCGGTCTGGTGACCGATCAGGGTCCTTCCTGATCGATCTGGTGACCAATCAAGTGCAGAACTTTAATTCAAATACGCTGGCAGAAGCTCTGATCGTGTCTGTTTTCACTGCCGATTCTCTGCTACTTGCTGATTTCTTTTTGATATGCATTGCTAAGCCTCTGTTGGAGTGTGCAGGTGATAGCAGGTGATTCAAACACTCAAGGAGGGTCAATGGGAGGCTTTCCTTGGAGCAGGTTTGTTTGTTTCTCCTTCTCAGGTTTCAACGGCAACTGGAGCAGCTGGCGACTGACGGAGACTCAGCTGGAGAGGAGGTCTTCAGTGGACTGAGTGCTCAGGAAGGTCAGTGGGTTCAGGCTGGCTCAGTGGATGCTAATGAAGCTTGCGGTGGTGAGAGGGAGCTTAAGAGACAATGCTGGATGCAGAGGTGCGGAGGGAACAAGACAGAAACTTGGGAAGTTTGGCTGGGCTGTGTTCGTGCTCTCTGTTGCTTTGTGCTTGAGCGATCTTGTTACATCTTTGTGAGCTTGTCTTCTCGAGTGTCTCTGTGCTTAACTTGTATCTTCTTGAGATCACTTGTGGAGAGGTTTCTCCACCGAGAAGGAGGCTGCTACTATCCGGAGTTCACCGGGGCTTGATCTGCCGACGATCAAGGGATCGCCCACCTCACGGGCACGCTAAGGAGTAGGGGCAAGTTATCCCCGAACCTTGTATATCGAGGTGTTAGCGTCGGTTTGCTTTCCCTTTGTGTTTTGCTTGCTGTTCTTTATTTCTGCTTCTGTGTCTTTGTTTCCGCTGCTACTAATCTGATCACGCAGAAGTATCAAAGAGCAAGAAATTGTGTCTGGCGAAACTACTAAATAAGTATCCCCTAGATTTTCTTAAGCATAATTAGAAGCAAATGAAAAGAAATTACCTAAGGTTGTCAATTCTCATAAATCTAAGCTCTATGGATTAGTATCTTGTCCTTAAATCAACAACTTAGCCTTTTCATCCATCATGAGTCATTGAGATGAATTTAAATCACTAGCCTTTCAAGGGAAGTTTTGGTGGCTCTCTCCTTAAGTTCTAACTTGATGATGGAAGTGGAGCTCACTCAAACACATATGCTTCTTGCACTACCATAGGCTTGTTTATTATCTACTCTCCACCATCATTCATGATTAGGATCAATATTTATAAAAACAAGTGAAAACATGGGAAATGGTAAGAAATTGAGTAAAAGTCAAGAAAATGGAAAAATTGATAAAATGGAAGACTTGAGTGCTCAAGTATGTTTCTGATGAACTTTGCCCTCTTATCAGTCCCCTAGTGATATCAAAAGTGTTGTGAAGTCAAACTTGAATAATTGCCTTTGACTTTGATGAAAAACCCTTCCTTGGTTTCATGTGCCAAATTGCCTTTTGTGTGCCATTTTTCTTTCTTCTCTTTCTGATTCTTCTATTTTTCTTCTTTCTTTCTTTCTTGTAAGGTCAGAAATGAAATGGAATAAAGCTTTGATTCCGGATGTGAAAATCTTCACTGATTTATGGTGCCAAGTCAATGGTGTGTCAACTTGCTTCTTCTTTTCTTTTCTTATTTTCTCAAACTGTTTTCTTTTCTTTTTTTTTCTGCTCTCAAACCTAGTGATGGAGTATTTCAGATTTCACAAAACTCTGATTTCTTCATATCAGTTGGCATCTAGGAGTAGTAGAGCATTTAAACTGCTTCCTCAAAAATTCGGCTCACAAAATTCAATTTCAGCCACTGCAATTTTTTTTTATATTCTGATTTCAAGTCTTCTAATGGAGCCTTTCAGATCTTGCAAAACTTTAATTCCTTCATAACTATCAGTTAGCATCAACTATCAGTGGAGAATCTCAATTGTTCCATTCGAATCCCTGATCAGCAGATTTAATTTCAACCACAGCCTTCACTGCATTTTCTGTTTTTTTTCTGCTGCAATTCCAGCTCACGATCTCCATTTTTCTGCTCTCCACCAGCTTCAATTCAGTCTATAACAAAGTGTTCTGATTTCTACAGCAAAGACTTTTAGAGGATCTGCTTTACAGCTTGTATGGAAACACTTTGATATGGTAAACAAATTCCTGCACTTGAATTTCTGCACAGATTTACTTGGCACAGCTTTTTGCAATTGTTTTATATCTGTCCAGCTTCAATTTAGCACTTATCAAGATGTTTCGGATTTCTTAAGCAAAGACAAATTGCAAGCCAAGAAAAACTGCAAATCCAAAACATTTCTGCCCTTAAATAGCTTCATTGCAAAAAATTTTACTTCACTTTGGCACAAACAAATTTTTTTCTGTTTTCTTCTTGGATCTTCACTTGATGATGATAACTCTAGATGCTTCAATTGATTTCCATCCTTAACCACATCTTCTTGCTCATTTTTGACACAAACTAAATTCAACTTGTCAAATGTATCTCTTTCCATCTCCTTTTATTTATAACTGAATTTTTTTTTTTCCGAAATGAAGTGCATCCTTGATGAAAATTCATTCCAAATCACCGATCACTCCCCCACACTTAATTCTTTGTCCGTCTCGGGCAAAATAGTATCAAGAAAACATCCCAAGCAAACAAATCCATAGAAAAATTGGGGTTAAGATTAGGAATAAGGAAAGACAAATAGAATCGACATAATTTTTGCCAAAATTAATGGAAAAAGGTGAACAAAGTGATTAGTCTCTATAGATGTGATCCAATCATCGAAATATGATTTTGAAAGAACCTAAGCAAGTTCTAGAGTTCAATAACATGTGTGTCACAAATATAAGGCTAATTCTCACTAGGCAAAAATAATTAATCTCAAGTCATCAATTAAGAATCTAAAGCAAAATAGTACTCAAGCATCCAAGATTTCATCCATTAGCTCAAACCCTAAGTTTTGACAACCAAATTTAATTTGTTTTCAAAAGACTCTAAAATGCTATGAAGATAACCTAGAGGGATACATTTATTCCTAAATATGAAGAAAACGTGCTAAAAGAAATAATATGCATTTATTGACAAGGACTCAGTTTTAAAGAAAATTCTACTTCTAAAAAGCATAAAAAATGAAACAGGCAATAAAAGAAAATACAAGAAAGAACAATCTCCCCTTTATTCTGGTGGACGGAGCCTATCCAGAAGTAGCCTCCATCGTGGTAGTGGAGGAGTCTGGGTGGCTGAGAGAATTAGGACTCCCCCACACTTGAACTTCACAACAAAATGTTCAGGTGGCCGCAGGCGATTTAGGTTCAAAATCCATGGAAGGAATGGAGGGCTATGGATTAAAGTAAGATCTTCTCCTCCTTCTTGATGCCTTTCAGAAGTCCTTCCAGGTGGTTGAAGTCTGTTCAGTTGGAGCACTCACTCCTGAAGTCTTCTGGACCCTGCAAAACAATGTAATACCTCTCTCAAGCGTTCAGGGTCAGAAAGAAATGATATAAATTCAGTCTCTGCATGAAATGAATCCAAAAATGCATCATATCCAATTATCTCAATTCTTGGTGTCTCAATAAAATTTTCACAATTATTTCCTACAAAATTTTCATCCAGATACTCATCACAAATAAAGAAATCAATTTCTGGCACATCAATAGAAATTTCGCAATTATTTTCCATCCAGGGTGTATCAAGCAATGTGTCACAGCCAATCAAATCAATATCAGATATCTCCATAAGTTTTTCACATTCAACCTCAGCATAAGATATAACAAGAGATTCATCAAAATAAAAAACGTCAACTTCAGGCACTTCTAAAAATTTTTCACTATCCATGTCCACAAAAGATGTATCAAGATATTCATCATAACAAACAACATCAATTATGGGTGCCTCTAAAATTATTTCGCTATCCATATCTACAAGAGATGTATCAAGTAATGCATTATGACCAATGAAATCAATTTTTGGTACCTCTATTGGATTTTCACAAACAATCTCTACACAAGGTATATCAATAAATTCATCATAACCAATAAAATCAGCACTAGGTACCTTTTTGAATTTTTCTGAACAAAGAGGAGAAATACTTACCTGAGCGTGCTGGAGAATACCTGGAGGTTCTACAATAGTAGATGTATCTGTGGCCTCCTCCTGATCAAGTACATGCTCCTCTTCAGCCTCAAGCTCTGGTGGACAATCAACTAAAGCAGGTGATCCTTGGGTGCTTGCTTCCACCATGCAAGTCCCTACACTTTCTGGTTTATCTTCTGAATCTTCTAATGTACCAGTAAATTGTGGTGGTCCCTGGGGCTTAGTGCAATCCCCTACACCTGTGGAATCATCTCCCATGTATGTTTCTCCTGAAATATCTGCAACAACAATGTCAGAAAAATTAGGACCATCAATAATACTATTATCACAAAATAAAAGTCTAGAATGGTCCTGTGGAGCTTCAATTTCTTCTTCTTGAGCTGAAAAATTTGGCAATGGATTTTGAGTAGGAATCTCCGGAGGAATGCATGCTGTAGGTGCCCAGATTTTAATGATTTCGTCTTCTTCTTCTTCTACCAAAATTCTAAGATCACTTGAAGAAGGACTTGGCCATGCACCAGGGTCACCTTGAACTGATATAAAACCAACTCCGGGGCTCTCAGAATTAAAACTAACTTGAGAAGATAATTGTTCTGATCTTTGGGCTTTTATCTGATTCAAATCACTAGCCACTTGTTCCATTTGCCTTTCGAGGTTTTGAAGCTCTTGTTGAAACATTTGTTGAAATTGAGACTGTGGGGGTTGATAAAATGGTTGAATAGACTGATTAAACTGCTGAAAAGTTGTTTCACCACTTGGTGGAGATGGCTGAAAATTATGATTATGGAATTCTTGGATCTGAGGTTGAAATTGCGGTGGTGAAAACTGAAATTGAATGGTCTGGAAATTCTGATCTTGTAACTGAAAATTTGAATCATATGGAAAAGGCTGCTGGAAATTTTGGTTAAAATGCTGAAATCCTTGATTTGGTTGAACTTGATGGAAGGGTGGTTGCTGAAAATTCTGATTATCTAAACACCCTTGCTGAATTCCTTGAAAAAGGGATTGATCTTGTTGATAAGGTGGCTGAAAGTTGGGCTGAAATTGCTGAAGTGGTAGCTGAAAATTCTGGAATAATGGCTGCCCAATCTGAGTTTGCTGGAAAATTGGTTGAATTGGCTGAAAATCCTGCTGGAATTGCTGTAAATGTGGCTGAAATTGCTGAATTGGTTGATCGAAACTCTGGAATTGAGGTTGCCCTTGCTGAAATTGTTGGAAATTTGGTTGACTTGCCTGCTGAAATTGGAAGGGCTGACTTGGCTGACAATTAGGCTGAAAAAACTGATTTGGTTGTTGACAATTCGAATGGGATTGCTGAAAAGATTGGTTTTGCTGCTGAAGTTGCTGACATGGCTGCTGGTAAGTAGATGCGTCCCTGTTCGGTCTCTGTTGGGATTTTAAGTGCTTAACCACATTTTTTAACCCCACCAGTGCATCTTTGAGCTCTGTATATTCTTCTGGTGAAAACATTTTGATCTTACAGCCCTGTCACACAACAAACAAGAAAAATGGCAGCAACCGTATATGAAAGATAAAGCAAAATAAAATAGAACACAATGATATGTCCAAAAGCATACAAGCAAAAATCAAACAAATCAACTAGTTGCTTCCCCGGCAACGGCGCCAAAAATTTGACGGACCCAAAATATACTGTCACGAATGTGGGTCTCAAATTTAGAATTTATAAATGAATAGAATGCTGGAAACCCTTTTTACAATCAAGAATATGAAAACGTAGTAAAGGGGCCACAGGTCGTATTTTTCTGGGGACTAGTTGATGTTGTTTGATTCGCGCTTGTATTTATGTGTCGTTTGTGAATTTCGGGTTTCAAATAAAATTTGGGTTTTGTTTCAGTTTGGAAATAAACACGCCATGCAACGTAATAAATTTAACTAAGGAAACTTAAGATAAGTAATGTCCACTGAAAAACTCAACTAATCTCCAACTTAATCAGCCAATGCAGAAATGGGTTCAATTGAAGATAAAAACGCAGTGAAAAATAAAACCTCTATAGCACACCAAAATTGCATGTAACTGGACACCAATCAATCCATAGCTCCATCTTGATACAAAGTGGAAAAGTGAAACGACTTTGATACGCAAGAGAGATATTTATGTGTCGAAAGATTCTACTAATCGCAGAAATTGCAAACTGCCAATTCAAAGATAACTTGATCAATTCAGCTGGAAGGTAAAGCTATAAGCGAAGTATTGTACATGAGCTGAAAGAATTCTAAAGCTAGTTGCTGATCAATCAAACAGTTGCAATTTCAGCATGTTTGCAGAACTGAATGCATGAATGCAGAATTGAAAACTGCTGAACCAATGTGCAGAAATGCAGAATCCATTTGCAGGATTTCAGCAACAAACTAAATTCAGAACAAACCCAATACGAATGAGATGCTTTCAAGCTCAATAATACATTAAAAATAGGTTTAGCCTTGATGCAAAACAGTGCTGAAATTCCATCTTGACAGACTAGGCAAACTTGATACGCAGACTACAAAAACTGCTGTGCCAAACTGCAGCTGAATGAAGACATCATAAACTGCCAATTCAGAATTGAATTGATCAGTGCAGCTGGAAGGTGAAGCTAAAAATGAAATGCTCTGTGTGATTTAGTGAAGAAAATCAGTGATTGAAACAGAACTTCAGAACTGCAGGGTTAAATTCTTGAAACAAAACACTTATGCAGAAATGCAATTTCGTCCCAAGTGCAGGAATTCAGCAATTCAATTGCAGACATATGTGCCAAAACTGAGTTGAATGCAAATCTATAACTTGTACAAGATAATTGATGTAAAGCTAATGAATCGATGCAACATTCAAGCACAGATGGATGCAGAAACTAAGGAATCCGAAGCCAATTTCAGAAATGAAAATACAGTAAACTGAATTGAGTACAGTAATTCGAAAAAGAGATGAAAAAGCATGGATTTAAACAATCGAAAGCAATGATGAAGTGGCAAATTGATGAGCTGAAGCTGACAATTACAAACTGCTACGCATGAACAGAAATTCAGAAACACTAACAGGAATTGGCACGCAAGAAATGGACAAAGTAATAAGCTGTAATTTGAAACTTTTGTGCACTAAACTAATTCACTAACTAATTTACTTACTGAATTGAACTTAACTACTGCAAAAACCATTCAAAACGAAAATACAGCTAATGAAACAGAATCAGAAACTGCAGAAATGAAACTTAACTACAGAAACGACATTACAGCTAATGAAACAGAAATTAACTACGGAAATCTAAACCCCAATCCTCCCTAAGCTCAAGATCTTCTTGGTCGTCAAGCAAGAGTTGGCTTCGAACCCCTAGGCTCAGCAAATCAGTGGAAATCAGCCTCGCTTGATGAACTCTGCTCAAACTGTGTCATGTGGGGAAATCCAATCCGAACCCCTTCGATCTCAAATAATGGGATGGCGATGAAGATTTGACGACCCTCTGAGCTCACCTGAGAACCCCTACAGGTGGCTCAGATGATCTGAAATGGCTTGTGGATGAGATTCGAGTGGTCAGACCACAGAGCCACCGAAACCCTCAAATAGCACTGTCCGGCGCGAATTCGAGCTGAATTCTCCAACAAAACTGTCCTCCAAAGATCCAGAAAATGATCGAAGGTCGAGATTGAGTGGTCGCGCCCCTTGAATTGAAGAAAAATGACTGAAGAACTGAAGAAGACGAAGAAACCTACTGTAGTGGCTGAGACGCGACGAGGAAGGAAGGCTGCTGCGTTTTGATTAAATAGTTATCAACGGACGGCCCAGATTGATCGGAGGAGATCCAACGGCTGATCTTGCTCTGATTGGAGCCAAACTTTGATGATGATGATCTGGGGTCAGGATCTGCCTCGTGGTAGCTCGGATCCTCCAGATTTGCAACGGATAGTCCAGATCAACTTAGTCTTTGAATGGACGATCTAGAGCCCTCCGAGCTCGATCCAACGGTTGATTGAGCTCTGATTTGGATGAAACCTTCAGACTTGATCATAGTGCTTGATCAACCGTAACCCTAGCTCGGATTGCTTCAGATGGTCCCGGATGGCTCAGATCTAGCCGCTCTTGAATCGGACGGCCCGGATTAATCGTAAGCTTGATAATTTGATCCGGTTCACTTCCGACTCAAGTTTGACCCCATATGCCCTAAGTCCTTGAACCTTTGGTGCCTACAAAAATATATCAGAAAATTAGTGGCCAAATAATCCAATTTAATGCAAATTTGTAATTAAGTCCAAAATAAGAGTAAATTCTAAAACCTAGGGCAATTTCACAATTAAACAATAAAAACATAGGTCAAACATGGATTTTAGCAATTAAAATAATTAATAAAATGGTACTTATCAATCGCCCACCTCACGGGCACGCTAAGGAGTAGGGGTAAGTTATCCCCGAACCTTGTATATCGAGGTGTTAGCGTCGGTTTGCTTTCCCTTTGTGTTTTGCTTGCTGTTCTTTATTTCTGCTTCTGTGTCTTTGTTTCCGCTGCTACTAATCTGATCATGCAGAAGTATCAAAGAGCAAGAAATTGTGTCTGGCTATATTCACCCCCCTCTGTAGTCATCCAGGTTCCAACATAAATAACTAAGTATAATAATGTCCTTGGGTAGTAGGTTCTTATCTACATCATATTGATTGGTTGAATCGATAGTGAGATAATGTAGAGAACATTACACTAAACCATTCCTAGTCAAGTATTAATATTCAAGGACAATATTAATGCATGGAGACTAGCATGTAGGTCAATTGATGACTTGAGCTCACAAGTCATGGATATGTGATATCAAGTTGATACATGAATATACATTAGAGAATGTGTACTGAATTGACCCGTCATAAGAAAGTTTCATAGATTGTTATATGAGTGTCATAAACTTTCTCATGTGACTATTAGTATGAATAATCCTTAGACCTGAAATCACTATGGTTCCTTACATGAGGAGTTATATACTTTGGTATCGTCAAACGTCACCCGTAACAGGGTGGACTATAAAGGCGATCACTGGGTATGTAATAAATTATGCAGAGGGATGGGAGTGATGTAGATGAGATCTATCCCTTTCATATGATGGGAGTGATATCTGTGGGCCCCTTGATCTAGTAGGACTACTAAAACGCATGACCATGCTCAAATGAGTCAATATGAGATATTGAGCTCATTTGTTTGAGTGAGTCTATTCGGGGATCAAGAAACACAAGGTTGATCGAGGATGACACGGTCTATGACTCATTGGTCAATCTAGATATCGAGGATAGAAGGACAAGACCATACATTATCATAGTCACGGAGGTTAAGTCGGATCTCGACTTTTCTTGTTACTTGGGTAGCAATGATGCATTGCCAGATGCCGCTTATTGCTTATGTGTCTAAAGTGCCTCAGACACATTGCCAACGTGACGAGAACCTATTGAGTCATACACTAAGGACACGATGCTTCGAGAGTTCGGGAGCTTGAAAGACCTGGTCGGGAGATCGGGAGGCCTGGTCGGGAACTCATGATATATTAATTCATTAAAGTGTTTAATGAATTAATAATAAAGGAAAAGGAAAAGTCTCTCTTCATTGAATGGAGAGAAGTTGAAGAGCCACATGAGAAGATGTGTTCTTTATTGGCATTAATGAAGGGAAGCTAAAGGGACAAAAACCTCTTCATATTCATGGGATGAGTATAAAAGAGGGTCTGGTCATTTGGATGAGGAGAGTTTTTCCCCTCTTCCCTTCCCCTCTTCTTCCTCTTCTCCCTCTTGGCCGAAACCCCTTTTGGGGTTCTTGGTGCTTTCGTGAACTACCTCAAGTTGCTTGCACAACTAAGGTAGTTCTTCTCCGAAGTTGAGAGATCGTGTCCGTGTGGATACGCATAGAGGCATGGATGCTTGAACGTGCAAGAGATCTAGTGTACCTTGGACGAACGGGATAAACGAAAGGGCACGCATCAAAGGTATATCTATGAGATAACTAGTTGTAGATCGGCTTTGTACGAGTTTTCCTTTCGCATGGATCGCTCGAGGGATCTTGTTTCCGCTGTGGTTTGTGTTTATGTTGCCGGGAGATCCCTACACACGACCACTCACCAAAGGGTGCCTCACATCTTTCCTTGTATAAATAGAATCCCCTGGATACTGGAATAATTCATTTAATCATCTAGAGTTCAAAAGCATACATCTCTTCTTCTGCATATAGAGTCCAAAAAAGACTACGAGAAGGTTCGCTGGTCTCGAAATTTAAAGTGCTTCTATTTTGAGACATCGTCATTGTATCTTGGGAAACGAATTGCTGCTATCCATGAGCGTTAGGGGAACACGTCGGAGGTTGTCCGGCGGAGCCCACTCTGACGCTCAAGTCAGTGTCTCGATGGAGGAGATGAAAAGAAGACAAGAAAAGAGATAGGCAAAGTAGAGAATGCGTAACCCCCTTTTCTGGAGGGTTTGAAGTACCTTTTATACCTGCTGCAGTTGCCTTCGTGCGTCTCCACGTTCTTTGCCACATCCCCTTGATTTGTCGGTTACATGATAACCTTTGAACGTTCCACGCCGTCATTAAGTTCAGATCGTTGCGACAATTATGGGTCATGATGTCTCCGTGATAATTGGTGATGGTTATCCACAGAACCGAAGAAAGGGTGATCGTTACTTGAGGCCGAATGCTTCTTGGGCTCCGCTTCCCCAAGGTGACCTCGGGGTCTTCTGGCCCGGGGTGTCCCGGGCACTCCACTTCCCCGAGGTGGTCTCGGGGCCTGGCTTCCTGAGGTGATCTCGGGAATGGGTCTCCTGATTTGATCTCCGGGGTATGTCTACCACAGGGGGGGGTGGGTGCGTCCCGGAGGATCCCCTTCCTGAGAGGGTCTCGGGAACTCCGAAAAGAGTGTCGTTCAGACTTGCTACATCTTGTCACTCAACTTCTTTAGCCCACGTGTCTGCCACGGGGTACTCAACCCCATCACATGTTCCTCCCTTCAAGTCTAATAGAAGGTAGTGTTGCTGACTGATCAGACTAGTGTGGTGATGAAGAAGCTATGTTCCAATGAGTTCTTGCTCCCGTTACTGCTCCCTTGGCAGTTATACTAGGTGTGAGGATTGTAGAGTCTTCCTCGGGTCTCGAGGCAATCCCTTTTTAGTTTTGCCTTCCCGAAAAGGCTTCTATGGCTTTCGAGGTACTGCAATGATACCTGTCCATCCTTCATAAAGGCGCATGTCACTCTTTAATGGCAACAAAGTCCCTTCGCGAATTCCTCGTCGCCACATGCCCCAACTGCTCTCTTTGCAATCTCTTACTGACGTGCGCAGCTGTAGTAGGCTCACGTTAAGCGGCTGTTCCATGGTGCTGCCTCGATGTGGCGGTTCCTTGCCTTCCACGTGCCTTATCCCCATTACACACATGCGGGCGGCTTCCTCTGTATAAGAAGGGGAGGTGAAGACGTTCGACCACCTTCTGGCTTCATTGGTTGGTGCACCTTGTCTTCGTCTTCTTCGCTAAGAATTCTTTTTAACGTAAGTCTTCTGCCTCCTTCTCCTCTTTTTCCTTAGGAACCATGGAAGGTTATCGAACGGAGTGGTATGAGTCTGCCTATTCGAGGGCTCTGTAGGCGGCCATTGAGGCCTACGTCATTCCGACCGAGATGACTGTGGTGATCCCTAAAGTAGATCAGACACCGGTGGAGCCTCTCGTAGGTTTCTTTACCTTCTTTTTGGGGCAAGTAGAGTCGGGGCTCCGCTTCCCCATTCCTCCTTTTTTTCATGAACGTGGCCTCCTACTTCGATATCCCCCTCCTCCAGATGGCTCCCAACGCCTTTGCTCAGATGGGCGGGGCGTACATTAATTTCAAGCTCTTCGACATCCCCCTAACCCCTCGCCTTTTCCATTCATTCTTCGTTTCGATTGGCTCGCGAGGGGCTTTTAGCTTTGCGGCACCTCCCGGCCATAGATTCCTAGGAGGGTTCCCTTCCTCGCACAAAGGGTGGAAAGAGAAGTTCTTCTTCATCCAACTGCCTACACAGCCCTTCAGTCCTCTCCACTGGACGAAAGATCTGCCGACTCCTCCCTCATTAGAGAATTTCCTCCAGAGTCCAACATACCAATACGCCAGGAACATACTCTCCGACATAGAGTTCAGTGGCCTAGGTATGGTGCAGAGTGAGGAGCTCATGTACCGATCGAACCTTAGCTCTAAAGTGATCAGATTAGCCCCAGCCTTGGCACGTACATCTTTTTCATCAATGTCTGTTAGTTCTAATTGATATCCTCTTGCTTGGTTATTGCAGAGGAACTCATGTTTCTAAGGGCGATGCACCGACTTATCAAGTGGGAGGAGGCCCACAAAGAGGCTCTGGATCCTCCACTAGCCGCTCCTGGTGCACCCTCTGCTTCAGCCGAGTCTTCGGAGGAGACTGCTGAATCGTCCAGTGGGTCTGCCTCGTCAGGACGGGCAGAGGCTCCTGCTGTGCCTTCGCCGTTTGCTGACCGGGGGACTTCCAATCCGTAAGTTAGCCCAGAGTTGGGCGTCCCTTCAGAGGATGACCCGCCCATGACTGTCATCCATCCGTAGGGGGTCACCGAGTAGTCGTCGCCCCCTAATGCCCCCTCAACAACCCCATTCTCTGATCGGCAGAAGAGGAAGGTTCTGGAAGGCTCAGATCCCAGATGGCAAAGGCTGCGCTCCAGTGGCCCCATCACCCTTCCATCTATCCCTGAGGAGGATGTTCCACCGTCTGATGGTGGGGAGGCTATATATTCCCCTATCTCCGCCTTTTCCGTCGACTGCCACTTCGAAGGCAAGTGGTCTGGCCTATGGCTCTTCTTCGGTTTTCTTGTATGTTCTATAATTCCTTGGTGTAATAATAGGCGGCTGAAGATTGTCGTGGCTTGTACGCCTAACCCGAGATTGAGGCCTTGACCCGCAGGGCCCTGAGAGCAGAGGTCGCAGCTGACCACGAGCACAGAGCGAGACTTATGCAAGCGGGGGTTAGCAGACCTCTCCGCGCGAAGGTGGAGCATCAGCTGGACACCATGTTGGCCATGAAGTCCTCTCTCCAGAGTTCCAGGCACCGGGAACGTTTGGCGTCCGAGAAGGCTGTGGTCGTCACCAACGACCTGCTCCGGGTGACACGGGAGCGAGACCAACTTCAAGCGAAGGAGAAGAAGTTGTCGGGTGACATTCGACTTCTGGAGGCCACGATCGGTAGGTCAAACGAGCGTGTCAATGACCAAGCACGTGACGACTTGAGGGGGGACCCCAATTGGTTCCTTACATCGGGCGAATTGCACCTCCTCCACGTTGACGTGCTTGACCGAATGCCCCAGCAGATCATCGAAGCTGGCGGGTGGCTTCTGTTGGGTTCTCCCGACACCAAATTTCAAAAACGCAGCAGAAACAAGAACCCTCGAGTGATCCATGAGAAAGAAAAGTCGTACAATGTTCATCTATCTAATAGATCTATCTAATGTGTATACCTTTGGAGAGTGCCCTTTGCTTATCCCGCTCGTCCAAGATGCGCCGGATCTCTTGCACGTTCAAGCATCCGTGACTCTATTTGTATCCACACGGACACAATCTCTCAACTTCGGGAGAACTACCTTAGTTGTGTTAGCAACTTGAGCTAGCTCGCAGAACACCAAGAACCCTACAATAGGGTTTCGGCCAAAAAGGGAGAAGAGGAAGAAGAGAGGAAGGGAAGAAGGAAAGCATACACACTCTATTCAAAATGACAAGTCCCTCTTTTATATTCATCCCATGAATATGAAGAGTCTTTTGTCTCTTTGACTTCCCTTCATTAAAGCCAATAAAGAGCACATCTTTTCATGTGACTCTTCACCTTCTCTTCATCCAATGAAGAGAGACTTTTCTCTTTCCTTCACATGCAATTTCGACCGGGCCTCTCGGGCTTCCGACTAGGACTCCCGACCAAGTCTCCCGAGTGCCGAGCTCTCGACCCAGTCTGCCGAGCTCCGACCCAGTCTGTCGAGTGCCGACCCAGTCTGCCGAGCTCCCAGTCCAGTCTGTCGAGTGCCGAACTCCCGACTTGCGCTCCCGAGTTCCCAACTCGAGCTCCCGAACTGACCTCCCGAGTTCCCAACTCGGGCTCAGATCTCCCGAGTTCCCAACTCGGGCTCAGATCTGCCGATCAGATTTCCCGAAGCATCATGTCCTTAGTGTGTGACCCAATAGGTTCTCGTGACGTTGGCAACTCACCTAAACACTTTAGACACATAAACAATGAGCGGCATTTAGCAATGCATCATTGCTACCCAAGTAACAAGAAAAGTCGAGATCCGACTAAACCTCCGTGACTATGATAGTGTATGACCTTGTCCTTCTATCATTGATATCTAGATTGACCAATGAGGCATAGACCGTGTCATCCTCGATCAATCATGTGTTTCTTGATCCCCGAGTAGACTCACTCAAACAAATGAGCTCAATATCTCATATTGACTCATTTGAGCATGACCATGCGTTTTAGCAGTCCTACTAAATCAAGGGGCCCACAGATATCACTCCCGTCATATGGGAGGGATAAATCTCATCTACATCACTCACATCCCTCCGTATAATTCACTACATACCCAGTGATCGCCTTTATAGTCCACCCTGTTACGGGTGACGTTTGACGATACCAAAGTACATAACTCCTTATGTAGGGAACCGTAGTGACTTCAGGTCTAAGGACTATTTATACCAATAGTCACATGAGAAAGTTTATGACACTCATATGACAATCTATGAAACTTTCTCATGGCGGGTCAATTCGGTACACATTCTCCAATGTATACCCATGTGTCAACTTAATATCACATATCCATGACTTGTGAGCTCAAGTCATCAGTTGACCTACATGCTAGTCTCCATGCATTAATATTGTCTTTGAATATTAATACTTGACTAGGAATGGTTTAGAGTAGTGTTCTCTACATCATCTCACTATCGATTCAACAAATCGATATAATGTAGATTAAAACCTACTACCCAAGGACATTATTATACTTAGTTATTTGACACAAATACAAAGTAAGTATAATAACCAAATATGCCTTTATTAATAATAGAATATGATACAAAATGCCCCTAGTCAATCATCACATAATTAACTCTAGGGCTCCTACTAACAGCTTCTTCACCAATGATCGAAAGAAATCCCCTTCCGAGAGCCCTTGGGTACAAGCACTGACGAGGATTTCCGACATGGCACTTGACACAACTTGTGCCACCCGGTTGAACTGCTGGATGTACTCCTTATGCGGCTCTTTTGGCTTCTGCTTGAGAGCGAAGAGATTGAGCGCCGTCTTCTGATAACGACGGCTACTGGCGAAGTGGTAGAGGAATGCGGTTCTAAACTCCATGAAGGAGTTGATAGAACTCGGGGGCAGCCACTGGAACCATCGTTGGGCTGCCCCGGATAGG